>NW_020769310.1:8916705-8941410 GCF_900518735.1 Pseudonaja textilis | reverse complement strand
TATCTATCTATCTATCTATCTATCTATCTATCTATCTATCTATCTATCTATCTACCTAAGAAGAACAAAGGAAACTGTATTAGGAAACCGACCTCCTCAGTCCTAAAGACTTTTCCTGATCCACATTCCATTTGAGCCTTTTTTCGTGTGACGTTTATTTCTTTGTTTATATCCCGTCTTTATTATTTTTACAAATTCAGGCAGCCTACATATTCAGCCTTTCTCCTTGTAGTTCTCTCTTGAATTCCTGGTGAGCCCTTGTAAGCTGTAGTTGATAGAAATGGAAGTATGGCTTCCCCTGGCAAAGGGGAAGTTGTCCCTAGGTGTCTGCTTTGGTACTTAAGTATGAGTGAGCTTGTTCACTTTTTCTTGAAAAATTACTGTATTAACATGTATTAGTATAGGCACAACATCTGTCATGCCCTTGGTAGAGTCAGACTCTGAGGGAGAGGAGGAACAGCCGACAGGGAGTGGAGGTCTTGCTCCGGAGGTTGTGGAAGAGGCTGGGGAAGGGCAGAGGCCCTCTGGGCAGTCAGAGGAAGAACAAGGCCACTCCTCTCTTCATCCTAGAACACCCAGGGAGGAACGGAGAAAGAAACAACTTGGCTTACGAGAGAGGAGGCGGCCATGATTCCCCTCATTGGTTGCAGCTTGGGAGAATAGTATATAAGAGAGACGGTTACAACACAGTGTTGCCAACACAGAAGCAAAACGTGTTTTATTTTGGGGTGAAGTTATCTTGGTTGGGATCCTTCCAACAGACTGCCTTGTTATTTCCTTGAATTTGGTAATTACTTATCCTGGTCCGTTGTGGAAATTTCGTCATTGTACTTTGTTTTGGGTTTTTTATTTCACCTCTATCTGCACATTAAGTTCAGACTATTACTTTCTTTTAAAGACTATTTTTGAGTACGTTTTATTTCCAACTGAGAATTATTGAACAGTGGGGCCAAGTTGGAGGCATTAAATGACATTTATTTACATTTTGGTTTTGTTACGTTTGTCTTACACTCCGGGTCATCACAATATCTGTACAGGTAGTCCTTAACTTACAAAAGTTCATTTAGTGACCATTCAATGTTACAACAGTACTGAAAAAATTGACTTAAGACTATTTTTCACACTTACACTGGTAGCACCCCCAGGGTCATATGATCAATATTCAGATGCTTGGCCAATGGTTCATATTTATGACCAGAGTCTTGTGATCAATTTTTGCAAAATTCTGACAAGCAAAGTCAATGGGGAAGCCAGATTCACTTTACAGTCAGGTTACTTGTTTAACAACTGCAGTGATTCAATTCACAACTGCGGCAAGAAAAATAATCAAATGGGGCAAAACTCACTTAACAAATGTCTCATTTAGCAACAGTGTCTCATTTATGTCTCATTTAGCCAGCAGTGTGCAGCAGCTGCCAAAAAAGCCAACACAATCCTGTTGCATTAACAGAGGGATACAATCAAGATCAAGTGAGGTACTAATACCACTCTACAAAGCCTTAGTAAGACCACACCTAGAGTACTGCATCCAGTTTTGGTCAGCACACTATAAAAAGATGTTGAGACTCTAGAAAAAGTACAGAGAAGAGCAACCAGGATGATTAGGGGACTGGAGACTAAAACTTATGAAGAACAGTTACAGGAACTGGGCTTGGCTAGTTAGTGAAGAGAAGGAACAGGGGAGACATGATAGCGGTCTTCCAATATTTGAGGGGCTGCCACAGAGAGGAAGGGGTCAAGTTATTTTCCATAGCACCCGAAGGCCAGACAAGGAATAATGGATGGAAACTGAACAATGAGAGATTTAACTTGGAAATAAGGAGAAACTTTCTGACAGTGAGAACAATCAACCAATGGAACAGCTTGCCCTCGGAAGTGTGGGAGCACCATCACTTGAGACCTACAAGAAGAGACTGGACTGCCATTTGTCAGAAATGGTGTATGGTCTCCCGCTTGGGCAGGGGGTTGGAGTAGATGACCTATAAGATCCCTTCCAACTCTGATTATCTGTTATCTGTTAACATAAATTTTGTGCTCAATTGTGTTCGTAAGTCGAAGAGTACTTGTACTGAGAATCTTCAGTTACAGAATTTTCTAACTGTTATAGTGTTTTAATGACAATTTATTGTGTTCCTTTAAAAATAGAGAGTTTGTATACATTTTGTCCTTAGCTTTTGTTACTCGACAAGGCAATTACTCTCAGAATACAGGCAATAAAAAAGACTATTTCAAGGGCAGGATATTGGCCACGGAAGGATACAAAGAGAGCTAAAGAATAGAAAGGCGGTAATTTGGGGTGGGGGGTGGGGAATCAATTGGAGATGAATGTGAAAAAAAATATACACCACAGTTATACATTTCGCTGTTAGAATTTCAGGAAAGCATTAGGGAAACAGGATGATTCAAGATGGCCGCTATGGCATCATGGCCATCATCTGGAAGTTTTTGAGCTTCTCCATGATGATGAGGGCATTTACTTCATCTTCAAGAAAGAACATCTAGTACAAGAGTGTCAAACTTGATTTCATAGAGGGCCGCATCAGGGTTGTGTTTGACCTTGGGGGAAGCTGGGTATGTGTGTGTGGCCAGCTCAACGTCACTCGTGTCGGGGACACCTGTGGCGGCCTGAGTGCTCTGCCAATGAAAATGGGCTCCCAAGCTTTCGTTTTTGTCTGCAACAGCCTCCTGCAACCCTCTGCCAGTGAAAATGGATCTCGCAAGCAGCCCTCCCAAACTCCATTTTCACTGGCAGAGGCACCATGGGCCGGTCCTTCACTGTTTCTAGGTTGGCTTCACAGGCCAGGTCTAAGCAACCTGAGGACTGGATCCAGCCCCCGGGCCTTGAGTTTGTTACCCCTGATCTAGTAGAATAGTACAATATATTCCTAGTGGCATTATCTTTGCATAGGATGTTACACAATGGTTTTTGTATTTCTCTTTAAGGTAGAAGGTGTAGCATATCTAAGTTCCTTTCTGTGGAAATCTCAAAACTCGGACCTCTGGAACAGAGGACGCGGGGAGAACCTGTTGGATAGTGGAGCCCCTTTTTATGAAATATACAAGACCTCGGATGGGAAATTTATGGCAGTTGGTGCACTGGAACCACAATTTTATGAGCAGTTCATCAGAGGTAAGTTAATCAGTCCCGTTTAATCAGTTTAAGAACCACCAAAGACTTTGGACTGATGCCACGTGTATCTAAAATATGTTAATAATGTTTGTACAGTTATTAGCAACTCTTTCCATAGTAGAGTGTAGAGCAAATGTCTCATTTTATCAATAGAGAAACTTCGAACTGGGAATCGGTGAGCTTATTGTTACCATACAAGTTGCTTCTGATGGGGGTTTTAGAAGTTGTTTTATTTGCTGAACTGAGTTACTGGGTTTTCCCAGTAACTTTATTTTTCTGTATAAGAAGAAATATCTTTCTGGGTTCAGTTCCAAGTGGGGGAAAAGACACTGGAAACATGGAGGCTGCTTGAAAAGATGGTTTAATGGTGGACAGGACCACATGGCTTGGAGCTCCAAAGAAGGAAGGGTCACATGCTTCAAGATGAAAGAAAATAAGGAAGGGCTGAGATGCTGAAAGTGCCTGGATTTTATACCCTCTGTTGGGATTTGCATTTGAGCTTGTATTCTGATTGGTTGTCAGACTCCCATGGGGAGGGGGCAACTCTAGGCTGTCCTGGGTTGCAGGCTTGGTTGAGCCTTGCTGGATGATGTAATGAAAGGACTTTGGGAAATTCCTATAGCTCTACCTGGAGATCTTTGTTATGTAAAATATTTTGGCCCATTAACAAATGTGGGTGTGAGCTTCTGCTTCTGAGGTGAGTTTCTGCTTCTGAGTTTCTATTTCTCTTTTTAGGGGAAATATTCTGCCTTTTTAATATTTCCTAGGATGTTTCATTTTTCTAGGAGAGGAGTGGGTGCTAACTTCCTCCATAACGAACACGCTTTATCTTACCTTTCCGATTGCATTGTTCAAAAATAAATTTTGGGCCACCCTTGGCTGTAAAAAAAAAAATCTAGAAAACAAGATAACAGATAATTACAAGGAGTGCAACATGAAACATCAGAGAAATTATTTGCTTGTAAATAGAAATTGTTTTAGAAAGCTATAAACATATTAAATATGCTCAGAACCTTGTTACACACACTTGGGTTGTTGTTGTTTTTTAGTATGGTAACTTTTATGCCAATGGATTATTCTGTATCTGCATGGAAGGTAACCTCTTTTTAAAGGCATTGCTCCCTTTAGAAATTGCCTTGCTAAATAAAAAGCAACTTGCAAATAAATGAGCATGCATATGCATTTATTTACTGTTCTTTAGGCAGCTAGGCTTCAGAACAACAAAAGCTGACATTTTTCGTTTTTCTTTCAAATCCTAATATGCCAAGTCCCTTTTTTGTTCTTTTCTTGAAAACAAATAGTTCAGTGAATTAGTTTGAAAGAACAAAGCTATATAGTGCATATTACGGTAATTCATTTTCTGGGAATGCAGAAGAAATTAAGCAAGCTACAGAGAGATATAAAACAATGACCAAAATTCCAGGTGCCAGAGGCAGATTAATGCTAGAACAGCACTCATTCTGTCTCTTCTTTCACTTCTACAGTCAGGTGGGGTTGTCTATTGTTCTGGAGAGCCCCAGAGAATCCATTCTGGGATCTTGTAGCTTCTGTGAAAACATTAAACAAAAAAAGAAGGTATTTGATTCAAACCTGACTGGCTGGTGACTTCCTGGTACCTTAATGCAATTTTCTTAGCATGTTAGGGAAATTGTTTTTCAATTTTAGCTTCCAGGTTTGATGCTCCCATCAAACTTCTCACCAGGCCAAAGCTACTTACCTTCCAAAGCAGCCTTGTAATTGCCACTAGCTAAGGTGGAAGCATTTTAGAGTGGAAGAATTGTTTTTCATGGACGTACAGTGGGGTCTCTTTGACAAGGAGCTATTGGGTTTCTCTGGGTCCAGCTATCAGTGGGAAATGACTTTTATTGTACAGATAACAGATAATCCTCAAAGAAAAACAAGAAAGTTCAATTTTTCAAGAGGCAATTGGAGTTTCTTGTTTTTCTTTGAAGACATTTCGTCTTTTTCAAAAGCACCTTTGGAATAATCTGGAATTACTTTGTTGAGCCATCCGTTTTGTATCAGATTAATAACATCTGCACCATGACCAAGTAGGCAGATTTTGTGCATTAGCAGGCATTGACATTTATGGGAAAACATGCATTTTGTAACTTTCCCCCCCATATTCCTAGTCTACTTTTTAAAATAGGCTTCCCTTATATTTCTCATTGCTCCCAATATACATTATTTGCTCAGAACAGCTTGCTCGCCAACACTCTTTTCATTAAATCGGCCTATATGTTTCTTTTTAATATCTCCAGGTTTGGGACTGGATCTTCAGAAACTTCCCAGTCAGATGAGTTTCTCAGACTGGCCTGAAATGAAGAAGATATTTACAGATGTATTTAAGAAAAAATCCCAAGCGGAATGGTGTGAGATCTTTGATGATGTGGATGCTTGTGTGACCCCAGTGTTGACTTTTGATGAAGCTGCCTCTCATCCCCATAATGAACAGCGGGGATCTTTTCTTAAAAATGATCAGGAAGAGATAAGTCCAAGACCATCTCCCCTTTTGTCCAGAACTCCAGCTACACCTTCATTCAAGAGAGATCCTTTGATAGGAGAACATACCAAGGAAGTTCTCCTGGAGTATGGTTTTTCCAAAAAAGAGATTTTACAGCTCCATTCGCTCCAAGTAATTGAATTAAATAACCTTAAAGCAAACTTATAATATGAAAGCCCGCAAATCAAGAGTTTGTCTTGGGCAAATCGTTTTTGTTTTTACTGTAGCAAGATAGGTCCAATTTCTTTAAAATCTTCGGAATTTGCATTCATTGTTTGCTATGCATTCTAAACAACCCTTTTAAAATGAATTTCTACAAATAATTGTTGGTTTTATTCTTTAATTACTGAAAGATGGTGCTAATAAAATGCCTATTGTTGTGGCAATGAGCAATAAATCTAAGGGATTACAGAGGATCTAACTGGCCAGCAGGGATCAGTGGGTTTCTAGCTAGCAGGATCTAAGAGTGTTGAAAATGATTGAAACAGATCTTATATAGGGCTCCTTGAGGAAATAGTCCTTGGAAGGACAGGAAGTTTGTAAATCAAAGCCAGTTACAGCTCAGGAAGTTTATTTGAAAGAGATTTGCTCCCAGTTTAATTTATTTTAACTCTTCCCTAAGGTTAAACAAGAATAGACTTTGTGCATCTGCAGAACAAACAGGTTTAGCGTTCCATTATGGCTGACCTTATATCAAATAGAGAGAAGAGAGAAATAATTCAGGGTCTCAACTTATACAAGTGACTGAAATAATGCAAATAAACATGTAAAAATATAACCCTTACATAGACTATAAATTGTCACATAAAAGGTTCAACTTTGCCTCTAGAATCCTATCATCTTTTAATTTTCCCGAAAACAAATGAAATATTTACTGGGAGGCGGTATTGTGATAATACGATAACCATTGTCCAGTCGTGGCAAGCAAGAGATGTTGGCGGAGAGTGGAGCTTTGCTTGAGACAAACCTATATCAGCATCAAGGGCAAGAAAGAGTTGAGAATAAAAATTGAGGTTTTTTCGGATTTCTGGTTTGAACGGCTTCGGTGACAGACAGGAATCCGCGATCGTGCGCAGTTTATGTCTGGACTCGCCACTGGAGCGCCCCAAGCCGGCTGTTTTTGGGGCTAAGCCACCCTGTAGAAGTGATGAAGAGGGGGGAGACCACCAGCAGGGTTGAGGAGAGCCGCATCTCTCCTCCTCAGCTGGCCATTACTCCCTTTCCCGAAGGCAGTAGGAGCGGTGGTCAGAAATGGCCGCCTCAAAGAAGAACTCAACCAGAAAAGAATGTGCAGGAGGAAGATAAGAAGTGAAAGTTTTGGCTGACCAGGTTAAGTTGAAAAAGCAACAACTAAGGTAACCTGGAATTTAAATTTTACAAAAAATAACATTGCTCCCAAAGAAGAATCGGAAGCAGCGAAAGAAAGTGAAAAGGGAAAGGTTTGCCTTTTTTCTTCTATCTCCTTCCTTACATTGACAACTAAGAGACTTAAATAAGAAATCGGAAAAATCCGCTTTGGCATCAATAGGCAATTAAGCTGAAAATATAACTAAATGCCAAAGGGACAATAAAGATTTCTGGACATTAAAACCTTTTTCTTCTATAAGCAGGAAGGGAGAGAAAAAGAATAAGGGCTGGATCTGGAAGAGGGAGGAGACTGCCTGGACTTCAAAAGAATCTAAAGTAAAATTTCAATAAGACTTCTAAAAGATACATTTTAACTGAAACTTTGCAACTAAATAGTAACCCCAGGAAAAGAAAGTGAAAAAAAAGTGTAAAAAGAAACAGCTTGTGTGTATTTGGATTGCTTGGTGACTTTTGGATTTTTGGTTACTATATTTGAACGACTAAAACCAATTGGGTGGTTGTTTAAAATTTGTACAATGGCATCATTTCTAGATGAATTGAAAATGGAACTTAATAAGTACAAAGAAGATGCACAAGAAGGGAAGGGTTCTTTTGGCTTTGTTTTTCAATTCTTAGAAATGGAGATCTGGAACTATGAGAAACAACAAGAAAAGACTGCAAAACAAGAAGACTGGGACAAAGAAGAAGCAATTAATGAACAAGCAATTTTATGTGGGGAAGAAAAAGGAAAGGGGGGGAAAGAGAATGGAGAATTTAAGACTTAAAAAAACAACCAAAGAAAAGAAAAATAATTTGAAAAATAAATATAATACTGGAAAGCAACAGAAAAGGGGAATACAGAAGAGAGAAATAGAGGTAGAGAGACAAGGGGGTAAAAAGGGGAGAGAGATGAAGAGAAGGAAGAAGGAAAGGAAAAGAAGTTACAAAGGACCGGAGCAAGATATAAAGAAACAGGACCTATTTAGAGATAATGGGTGAAAATCTAACTGAAAAAGGGATTCGGTAAAGGTACATAAGATTGTATTGTTATATTTGTAATAGAAATAACTTTAGAAAATTGGAAACAACATATGATTAAAATGAGGGATAAAATAGTTAGTGTAATATAGTGAAATGTTTGTGAATAAAATAAGTGAAATAAAATAAATGAGAAAATTGAATTAGGAAGGAATGGGAACATTTTAATGAGTCAATGTTTTATAAAATATAAGTGAAGGGGGGGAAATTAACTATGGAAAGTCTATAATTGTTCCCATAGAAGTATGATATTGAATTGAAAAGTAACATGAAAAATGTTAAGATTTTAATGAATATTAATATTAATGATAGAGTCAAATTGGAACAGAATGTTGTTTTAATTATATTATACATTTATAATTTTTTCTTTTTTCAAGAATACAGTGTGTAGTTTAAGAATGTGCCAAGCAGAATCCGAATGGAGGTTATGTATTATATTGAGTGTTATAATTTTAGGGGATAGATATAAAGGCGTCATACTCCAATCCATGATTACAGGAGAAATTTTGTTTAATGAGAAAAGATAGCAGACAGTTGAAACAGGACAGACAAAGAATATAAGTACAATGATTTGAATTGAGATGAAATAAATAAAATAAAATTAAGAAAGTTAAAAGAGGGGAGAAGCTATGTAGAAAATGTAAAATAGTAATAAGATATGGAATAGAATATAAAAATAAGCATGAACCTGAATTTGCGTCTGTACGAAGAAATGTAACCCGGGATTATGCTGCTTTCAAAAAAGATGTTTTACTTGTATTACTTTTCTTTTTGTGAAAACTCAAATAAAACTTACCCCAAAAAATTGAGGTTTTTTTCGGCCCACCTGTCAATAACCAGTATTTGAATCAGAGAGCTCTTATGCATAAGGACAGCCTTTGGATGGCTTATTCAGTGTTGGCTTTGCTCTTACAAGGACTACTTGACTTCTGACCGATCCGATTTACAACAGACACTCTGCACCCCCCCAAAAAAAAACCCGTTTATGGCACAGTTTCAAAGTTCCTGATGTTCAAATTCCAGTTTCACAGTTCCTGATATGCAAATTCCAGTTACCCAATGAAACATTTAGAATTTATAACTTCATACAATATTAAACTACAGTTTATAATAGACACACGGACAACAGCAGACACAGAATGCCGCTGCAAAAATGTATGTTTTACATTAAAGGTAAAGGTTCCCCTTGCACATACGTGCTAGTTGTTTCTGGCTCTAGAGGGCAGTGCTCCTCTCCGTTTCTAAGCCGAAGAGCCAGCGTTGTCCTAAGACGTCTCCGTGGTCACATGGCCAGCATGACTAAATGCTGAAGTTGCACTTAACACTGTTACTTTCCCACCAAAGTGGTTCCTATTTTTCTACTTGCATTTTTACATGCTTTCGAACTGCTAGGTTGGCAGAAGCTGGGACCAGTAACGGGAGCTCACTCCATTATGCGGCGCTAGGGATTTGAACCACCAAACTGCCGACTTTTCTAAACGACAAGCTCAGTGTCTTAGTCACTGAGCCACCTCATCCCTTGATATTGTACATTACAAAAATGGCAAGAAAAGGGCAAAGGCAGATACACAGTATGTAAAAAAGAATAGAAAACCTTATTTATTTAAAAGTCTCTTGCTTTTATTTAGAGAGAAGGTAGTTTAGCCGAGGTCAAGAAATACATTTACATTGCTTTCAACTGTCAGCTTCTGCCTCTCTTCTTTGCTTTCTTTTTAACTCGTTCATTTGGTTCTTCCAATGAAGTTAGATAGTGTATCCAAAAAAAAAAAAGCAAACCCACACCTTTTGATGTTTTATTCAGCAATCTGATAAAAAAGGAATAAAAAGATTAAAAAAAGAAATAGCAACTTAACAGGAAAGTTATAACTCTGCAAAGTGATGCACATTATTGTTTTATCGTTCTAGGCATGGGTTGCAGCTAATAAGTTTTCAATAAGTTTTAAAGGAGAGAGCCAGCTCTGGAGAAGGCCATAAAATTGGGAAAGATGAAAGAGAAGAAAAGGATGACCAGCAGCAAAGTGGATGGACTCAGTAACAGATTAACAGAGTTGGAAGGGACCTTGCAGGTCATCTAGTCCAATCCCCTGCCCAAGCAGGAGACCTTACGCCGTTTCTGATAAATGGCAGTCCAATCTCTCCTTGAAAGTCTCAAGTGATGAAGCTTCCACAACTTCCGAGGGCAAACTGTCCCATTGGTTGATTGTTCTCACTGTCAGAAAGTTTCTCCTTATTTCCAGGTTGAATCTCTCCTTGTTCAGTTTCCATCCATTATTCTTTGCCTAGCCTTCAGATGCCTTGGAAAACAGGTTGACCCCCTCTTCTCTGGGACAGCCCCTCCAATATTGCAACACTGCTATCATGTCTCCCCTGTTCCTTCTCTTCACTAGACCAGCCATGGCCAGTGGTGATGGACCAAGTAAGAGGCAGATTGCGATGGAGAAAAACCATCTGTGTGGTTACTAAAAGTTGACATCCACCTGGCACACAATCAAGTTTTTAAATCCTGAGAGAGCATTTATGTTTTAAAAGTCCTAGTTTGCTGCTGGGGTACATCTTGAGGCTAAGTGCCATATCCAAAGAAATGGAATTAAAAAAAGAATGTCTGGTGTATAAATGGCGTGGCGGGTTAAGAAAACAAGACAGCAAATTGGTTTCAGAGAAAGAGGAGAGCTGAAAGAAACATTCAGAGAGTTATCCCAGAGTTATGTGGATGGGAGAGAAAGACTGTGCATTCACATACTGACCTTCTTCACATAATGTGTCTGAAATTGATTTTCATGCTGGGTTTTCACTCACTGCTTGGCTGAGTCACTTTTTTTTTTCTTTTTCAAAAGCTATCATTCTGCTTCAGTTATCTGCTGGATGTAGTTTAGTATTTTGAAAGGGAAAAGAGTAATCCCATCAGCTATCCCATCAGATTAGGGCAGTCCATAAATATGGTAAGTAATTAAGCCGCATGGTCCCAGGAGTAGGTATGTTTAATTTAAGGAATTGCCAGCAGATACTATATATCAGGGGTGTCAAACTTGCATCATCACGTGTCGTATTGTGACTTTCCCCCCTTTGCTAAACTGGGTGTGGGAGTGGCCAGTGTGTGATGCATCTGGCCTGCGGGCCATGAGTTTGACACTCCTGCTATATATGTTCTCTGGACCCAAAGCATTGCAGACTCCCGTGATGTTGCCCTTTAAAAATATGTGCCCTAATATGTGTGTGGGTTTACTCAGTGAAAAATTTTTTGATTGACAATCTGGAAATTAAAAACCACATAATTAAAAATGAAAAATAAACGATGTTCAAACCTACATCAATGTCGGTAAAATGAGGACTCAGATTGTTGGGGGGCAATAGGCTGACTCTGTAAACCAGGGGTCCCCAACCACCAGTCCCTGGACCGGTATCGGTCTGTGGATCATTTTTTACCGGGCCGCAAAGCTTGGGCGCCGCCATCTTGTTTCGACGGCACTTCCAGGTTTTTGGTAGCTTCCGGGTTTTCGGTTGGAAAGTGCTTCCAGGTTTTCAGTTGGAAAGTGGAGTTTTGGGTGCTCGCGCCTTAGTTTCATCGAGGGGAATGAAGAGCCGTCCTGATGGCGGTGGAGTGTTGCGTTACTCAGGTACCGCTCCGTGGAAGAATAAATAATCGTGAAACTGGTCCCTGGTTCAAAAAAGCTTGGGGGCCACTGCTGTAAACTACTTAGAGAGGGCAGTAAAGCACTGTAAAGCAGAATATAAGTCTAAGTGCTATTGCTACCGGCCACTGCATTTTCATTGTGGCTGCCACACAGGTGATCATTTCATATCTGAGACATGAAAATCACACAATGACCACTTCTTCCTGGGAATTGATGCAAATATAACTGATGCAGGTAGGACTATTCTGAATAGCAACACAACACAGTCAAACTTTTCCTTTCAACCTCAATCTACATGGCTTGGAATATCTACCCTGTAAAAATACAGTGGGAAGGATGTGGCTGGCCCAGAAAAATGCCTTTTTCATCCTAGGAAAGAAAAGCATATTTAAATATTTCTGCAGGCTTCCAAATGTCCTTTGTTAACCCAAGTTCGGTTGCTCTGTGACGAGCTATTTATTTCATCTTGATGCTCACTATTGTTTAATCTTTGAGAAAATATTTGTTTGACCTTTTTCACATCCCAGAGATATTAAAAATGTGTCTGGCATCTTGCTTTTTTTTCTGATGTAGCTTTCCACTTTGAAGAATAATTATCTACAAAAACTAAAATCTGGGCAGAAAAAAACCCACAAAGACAGTAGCCAACCATTCAGCCTCCAAGACTGCACCACGGTTGTGGGCAACCCTGTCTCTAATTTGAGAAGTTTTAAATTCGTCAGGACATTCTCCAAAGTAATTGTGCACAGAATTCCAGTCTTAAATCAGTAAAGCATCTGCAGCCCTTGTATTGATGCAACCTTTATAGAGCAGTTTGATACTCAGTTGAGAAGCTGAGGTTTCCCTGAGGTGACATTGAATTTTTAGAATAGAGATTTGGCCCATGCCTATGCTAAATAATTGGTAGGTCATTTAGATTCATGTCCAATGCTAACTGCCTTGGATTTTGGTCTTTTCCCTATTCTAGATAAAGTTTCCAGCTTAGATTCCTGTTGTTTTGATGATTTGTACTGCACTTCTTTTCAAATCTTGTGATGGTTAAACAAGAACAAATCATGCAAACTTGGATTATCATAGGTCCAAATAGATGTAATATAACCAGGGCTGGGCTGCTGGAAGAGCCCCTAGCTAAGGCTCTGTGAGGCTCGGAGAGCTCCCAATAACATCAGAAAGACAAGCAGCAAGGGAAAGCTCTTAATAAGCTTAATTGAACTTCTGGGCATTCAGCCAAGAGCATTTCACACCTTGTAAAAGTGTTGCAAGCTAGATAAACAATCCATTCAGCGCTTGCGAGGGAGAGCCATTGAGAAAATCAAATAATATAGCCACAAGAAACTCCCTGCTCTGCCTCCGAGAAGATTAATTCCCAAATAATAAGAATCATGTAACTCCACTAAGACTCCAAAATCCCTCTCACAGTCACTGCTATTAAGCCTGGTTTCACCCAGTCTTTTATTTAAATATTAAATGTACGAAATAATAAACAACTTTTTGGTATATATCTTGTTTTAGGTAATTAGGGCAAAGAAGCAACATTGAGTTGGCCACACCCACTCAGTCACATGACCACCTAGCCACACCCACCCAATCACATGCCCACCCGATCACATGACCACCTAGTCATGATCACCCAGCCGTGCCCACCCAGCCAGTCATTAGGGCAGAGAGCACCTCGCTAAAAAAAATTGAAGCACACCCCTGGATATAACTGTAAACTGAATGAAACTTTTTCTTCCTCTCCATCCAAGCAAAGAACCGCAAACATTCATAGACCATGACAACACAAGGAAGGAAAACCTGAGCATTAAAACCTAGGATGTGCTGCCCACTTGAATCTCATGCTATGTAGATCTCATGCTATGTTTTTTTTCTCCAGGAAGCACTTTGTTCACTATCTGAAATAAGAGATTTCTTCTTTTTCCTGCTGACACCATTGGCACATTAACACCCTGAATGCTTGTAGTACAAGAAGAAACAACTTATGAAACTCGCCTATGCCATAAATATACACATGCCTTCAAAAGAACTTTGAAGTCTGCCATATGTAGACATGTGATCCACTCGGACATAATCCTCCAGTGATAAAGAGCTGGGCGCTTTCCAGCCAGGAGCACTAACTGTGCTAATCTGCTTCCAGAGACGTAGGCGAATTTCCCCTTCCACTCCCCCCTCTCTGTAACTTGTGATTCCAGAGCTATGGGAAATATGCATGGCCCCTCTGGGTCTTTACTTCGCAACACCCTGACCCAGAATTTATGCCTGGTGGAACAGCCTCCTGTTTACCAGCTCAATGACTCTAACCCAGCAAGATCATAGCTGAGCTTTTGCAGTCCTGAGATAACTGGGCATTACCAGAATGGGAACCCTCAGCAGGAAAGAAGAAATCGTGTTTAAGCCCTTCCCTGGGAAAGATCCTTTTAAGCCAGTGAAGCCCTCCAAGAAGAGAACCGGCCAGTTGATTATGCACAGCACGATCATGTTTGGCCGTGAGTTCTGCTACGCCGTCGAAGCTGCCTTTGTCACCCCCGTGTTGCTCACCGTGGGGCTCCCCAAAAGCCTTTATAGCATCGTATGGCTGATCAGTCCCATCCTAGGATTTCTGCTGCAGCCAGTGGTGGGTTCGGTCAGCGACCGCTGCACTTCCAGGTGGGGCAAGAGAAGACCTTTTATCTTGATCCTTAGCCTTCTGATGCTCCTGGGTATGGCTTTGTACTTGAATGGGGATGCACTCATCTCAGGTGAGCATACAACCTGTTGCTGGGTCGGGAAAAAGCAAACTGAGTGTTAAAAGAGAGAAATTGGAGATGGTGAACATTCTTGAAGTCGTTGCATCTGTTGGCGGTGAATCTGCAATAGATCAGTTGGCAGCGCTTGATGGCATAGACTTTGAATATAAAAATAAGAAAGAAACCTAGCTGAATCTCAGGCTGGAAAGGGAAGATTTAAATTGTGCAGTTAACTTGGCATGAATACTGTTAGGATTCTGAACGTGTTTTTAATATTGGTGTAGATAAATATGACTGACTCTTTGTTTCCACAGAACTTTTAGAACAAAGAAAAGGGGTTTACATCAAAAGGGTTAGGATTCATCTCAATCCAAGCCTCATATGAGGATTATGTAACTATTCTAACCTATATAAATTGGTTTAATGAATAAAAATTATGCAATTGTTACTTAATGGCTTCCAATGCACAGGCCTGGTATTAGCAGGAAAAAAAAAACGTAACACAACAGCCAGATTGTTTCATTACTTAAGGATACAGGATGTTGCAAGTTTGTTAACTCAAATAATATTCACTATCCTGGAAAACTGGATCAATTTAGGTATTACAACGGAGAAAATCGCTAACACCCAAGAAGATAGGCTCAAAATCCAGATGGATCTTGACAGACAAGAACACTGGGCCATATCTAACAAAAAGAAATTCAATGTAGAGAAAAGTAAAGTCCTACACTTAGGCAAGAAAAACCAAAAGTACCCATACAGACTGGGTGAAACCAGGCTCAATAGCCGTAACTGTGAGAGGGATCTTGGAGTCTTAATGGACAACCGGCTAAATATGAGCCAGCAGTGTGCAGCAGCAGCCAAAAAAGCTAATGCACTCCTAAATTGTATTAACAGAGGTACTAATACCACTCTATAAAGCCTTAGTAAGACCACACCTAGACTCTGCATAGTGCAGAGAAGAGCAACCAGGATGATTAGGGAACTAGTGACTAAAACATATGAAGAACGGTTACAGGAACTGGGCTTGGCTAGTCTAGTAAAGAGAAGGACCAGGGGAGACATGATAGCAGTCTTCCAATATTTGAGGGGCTGCCACAGGGAGGAAGGGGTCAAGCTATTTTCTAAAGCGCCTGTAGGCCAGACAAGGAATAATGGATGGAAACTGAACAAGGAGAGATTCAACCTGGAAATAAGGAGAAATTTTCTGACAGTGAGAACAATCAACCAGTTGAACAGCTTTCCCTTGGAAGTTGTGGGAGCACCATCACTTGAGACTTTCAAGGAGAGATTGGACTGCCATTTTTCAGAAATGGTGTAGGGTCTCCTGCTTGGGTGGGGGGTTGGTCTAGATGACCTACAAGGTCCCTTCCAACTCTGATTATCTGTGAAATCTATTAAAACAGATACAATAGAAAGCTTATTGGCTATATTGTTGACCATTCATTCTCAATCTGACCCATGGGAGTCCTGCATATTTAAAGTGAGGAGGCAAAGTACAAGTATAAATCATGGCTGCTATCTCTCAAGATGGTTCATTCTGGCATTTGGGCACAGGATTTTGTGAGATGGCGGTGATTGGCCACTCAAAATGCTTTCATTTTTTCCCTTTAGATTTTCCTTTAATTTGCCCCCATTGTAGTCAACACGGGAGACTCACTGTCATGGACTGTGACTTATATAGTGGTCCCCTCAAAATGAATTTGATGACAGAATATTGGTCTGGATATAGTACAACTGCAGAAACCAGCATAATTATTTTATATTATCCAGATAAAGAGCTGCTTCTTCAAAGTGTGTCATTTTCAGTTTTCAAATGATAATTACTGTGTGAAGTTCAGCATATTTTTTTATTATTATTATTTGACACACAAAAATGACAGTGTTCACAGCAAATGATAATTACTGTGTGAAGTTCAGCATATTTTTTTATTATTATTATTTGACACACAAAAATGACAGTGTTCACAGCAAATGAGATAACTATGCTGGGTTTCGTATCAGAAATCATTAGTATCACTTCCCAAGTGTTTAGGACTGCGTGATGTATTGAGCAGATCCCAGTAAGGTGGCCTTCTGCAGCTGACCAATGGTGATTTGGTCAGCGCCAATTGTTTTTAAGTGCTTGCTTAGGTCTTTAGGCACAACACCCAGTGTGCCGAGTACCGCTGGAATTACCTACACTGGTTTATGCTGGAGTCTCTGCAGTTCGATTTTCAAGTTCTGATATCTGATGACTTTTTCAAGTTGTTTCTCGTCGATTCTGCTATCACCAGGTATGGCAATGTCAATGATCCATATTTTTTTCTTCTCCACAATTGTGATATCCAGGGTATTGTGTTCCAAAACTTTGTCAGTCTGTATTCGGAAGTCCCACAGTAGTTTTGCATGCTCATTTTCAACCACTTTTTCAGGCTTATTATTCCATCAGTTCTTTGCTACAGGCAGATGGTAGTTGTGACACAATGGACCATCTGAGCGACTGTGTTGTGGCGTAGTCAGTCTGAGCAATTGTCTTGCAACAGCTCAGTATGTGATCAATGGTTTCATCTGCTTCTTTGTAGAGTCTGCATTTGGAGTCGTCAGCAGATTTTTCTATTCTGGCTTTGATTGCGGCCCAAGGAGATCCCTGCTCTAAGTTATCATTTCAATAGGATCCAATCTGGGTTGGTCACTGGGACCAGATATTTATTCTTCTGAGTTTTGGGGGGTCATATTGGAGCCCATTGTCAGGGAACTTCTCTCTAACCGAGTGTATGCTTTGGGCTATTCTGTGTGTAGTATTTATATGGTGCCTGTTTTGTGTGGCTTTTTAGTTGCTGATTGAAGTGTTGATGGATGGTTATTAAAGTTGTTGGCTGTTGTTTCCTTGTACTGCCAAGCCCTTACCTCCTAAGTACTTGATAACTTGGTGGTAAATCAGCATACCTATTGACTGATGAGGGGCCCATTTCCCAGGTTTCAATCACTTCCCTGACTGTGTTTGTATCTGCTCGTCCAACAATCTTAGTTGCTGCAAAATTGAACGTACATCATTGTTCATTGCAATGTGAGGCCATCAATGTGTTCTGGTCTCCTTGTCTTACGGCTCGCTTCTGTTCTTGCAGTGTGGTAGTTCTTGCGGTCCATCTGTCCCACATGGTCACAGGGACAATCTGTGCAGGGGAATCCGCTATCATTTCTATAGTTCATATCAGCTTTTTCCTTTATTTTTCCAAATGTTGTTATCTGAGCTTCTTCTACTATTCTACTATTATTTTGAGGTCTTCCATTTTCACATTTTTTCCTAAACAATTTCCAATTTTGCATCCCTGTATATTTTATGTCTGGTAATAAATCTCCTTTGATCTGCTAATTGATCAATGATATTTGAGTCTTGCTGAAGTACCAGCATAAAAACAAAAAACCTAAGGAATGTGTGAGTGTAGAATTCAAACTCTGATTTTATTCGTGATATTCATTATTACAGAGTTCTTTCCCTGTATGTATTTATTTAATAATAATTGCATTAATTATTTATCTGTATACCTTTGTTCTTTCTTCCCATCTGGGTTTATCATCTCTGCCAACTTTGTTCTTTTTTGTTGTTGTTGCTTTGTGTTGTTTTCTTCCATTAATGCTTTTGAACACTTTATAAAAGCTGCAGAAATCTTGGGAGTAAATTATGATTGTTAAGAATAATGCCTTATCTGTTCTCTAGAAACTATAGGCAGCGTTTATGATGACGATCTCCCCTAATTTTTTTCCTTGCAATCGTTCTGTGAAAAAGCTGGGCTGAGCAAGTGTGATTGTCCCAGAGGTTTCTCGTGAGCAATCGGTTGAATGAGGACTTGAACCACAGTCTCCTTGATTCAGGTTCAATTCTTTAACCCAGCAGCCATCAACCTTTTGGTCAACAAAGACTAGTTCCATGGAGAAAGCTTTTTTTTCCCCACAGACTGGAGCGGGCATAATTTTGCATGCAGATGGGGCTTCGCTTGTTTGTGCGCCACAGTTTCTGGCACTCTGTCACCCTGTGCCAGTTCATGGACCAGGGGTTGTGGACCCCTACTTTAACCACTACACTAATTTTTGAATTAGTGGAATTAGTTGGAAGATAATGGACACTGCAAATGGAGCCGAGCTGGCCATCCTGGAGTGAGGAGGAGTGCCGGAGGAGTAGTACCTCCTTAAAAAACCTTGGTCCAGCTGGCTCGGCTGGTAGCACCTTGTAAGGGCCCCTTTCCAGGGTTACAGGAGAAGATGGTCAACAGATTTTGAAGGTGGAAGAGGGCTTTATGCCCCAACAGCAGATAAAACAGTAGAACCATCTTCTAATCAGATCAGATCAGATGAGATCAGATAATCAGAGTTGAAAGAGACCTTGTAAGGTCATCTAGTCCACCCCCCCCCCAAGCGGGAGATCCTACACCATTTCTGACAGATGGGAGTCCAATCTCTTCTTGAAAGCCTCCAGTGATGGCTCTCCCACAACTTCCAAGGGCAAGGTGTTCCATGGGTTGATTGTTCTCACTGTCAGAAAGTTTCTCCTTATTTCCAGGTTGAATCTCTCCTTCTTCAGTTTCCATCCATTGTTCCCTGTCTGGCCTTCAGGTGCTTTAGAAAATACCTTGACCCCCTCCTGTCTATGGCATCCCCTCAAATATTGGAAGACTGCTATCATGTCTCCCCTGGTGCTTCTCCTCCCTGGACTAGCCAGGCCCAGTTCCTGCAACCATTCATTGTATGTTTTAGCCTCCAGTCCCCTAATCATCCTGGTTGCTCTTCTCTGCACTTTTTCTAGAGTCTCAACATCTTTTTTATAATGTGGTGACCAAAACTGGATGCAGTACTCTAGGTGTGGTCTTACTAAGGCTTTATAGAGTGGTATTAATACCTCACTTGATCTTGATTGTATCCCTCTGTTAATGCAACTTAGGATTGCATTAGCTTTTTTGGTTGTCTGGCCTAGAGGTGCTTTAGATTGGGCACAGCTCCCTTAGTAACCACTGTTAGTGTTTGGGGACAAATCCCCAAGCAGAGTGCACAGCAGCAGTCAAGCCAGGCAGCCAAATGAGAGAGAGGCTGGGCCCAAGAGTATACACACACTGAAGACAAAAACACTGTTTGTAGTTTTAAAATAGTTATTTAATTCACACAGAGATTAAGAAGTGTCAGTCAGTCCATATGTCAATATCCAGTATATCCATCGAATTACCTAGTCCATTAACAGTAAATACAATGTCTTTATCTGCTTGTAAATCTTCTCCTCCCGATACCTTTCTCTCAAAGGCAACGCTGTGTATGCACAGCTCACCAAGTAAACAGTCCTTTTGTTCAGTAGAAAAAAGGTATCTTGCACAGTAGCCAACAAGCAGACGTCTCATACAGGAGTAAAACAGCAGGCAGCAGAGATCAGAGAGACCAGTAGACCAGCGACCAGTAACACCAGGAAACAGGAATCAGCAACCAGGAAGTGTTACGTCTCTCTCACTGCCTATTATTACTGCTGCTTGCAACCGCACCCTTAATTATCACATTACATTGCAGTTTTTGTGCTTAAAGCTGCAAACACTTAAACCTAGGTTTATATATTCATTCACCCAAACTAGTTGGGTTATCCATATACCCAACAACCACCTTGGTTAGCGACAGAAATTCTGGTGCCAGTTGTGGTTGAAAGTCAAAGTCTACCTTTAAGGCTGTTAGTGTTCAAATAGAAACTCTAGTAACGGTATGCATGATTTAATCTAATAATGGTGCACCTTATTAAACATTACCTGTACCAGTAGAGTTACATGCATTTACATGTGTTTTCATGGTACATCCTCACCGGGTCAATTGAACCTCAGCAAGTTGGGGAAGGTTGGCATAAAAAAAATAACTATCAACAAAGCCAGATGTTTTCTCTTACAGTTCTGGTTGTTGATCGAGGCACTTGGAAGACATGGGCTATCATTATTACCATGCTGGGAGTCGTGTTGTTTGATTTTGCTGCTGATTTTATTGATGGTCCCATCAAGGCGTATTTATTTGATGTCTGCACTCACCAGGACAAGCAAAAGGGGCTCCATTATCACGCACTCCTGACAGGTAAACCCAAGATAATAGTTCCTCTTCTTTACTCCTCTGAAAATATGGCTGTTGGCTCCTTCCCACCTTTAAGGTCTGGGTTGCGCTGATCAGCTGATTCAGAGTATCATTGCAAGCCTTATTTAGAAACGTAATCTTGTGCTCACTGGAGCTGGGGAAAGGGAAGGAAATGTCTTCCAAAATGAACACTTGAACACCGATCTCACAACTCTTGAATAGTCTGGGGCCGTGATGGCGAATCTATGGCACATGTGTCAGAAGTGGCACGCAGAGCTATCTCTGCTGGCATGCGAGCTGTTGCCCCAGCTCAGTTCCACTGCACATGCACTCAGGCCTCCCACCAGCTAGCTGATTTTCAGATATCTGCCATGCATGCGTGGGGGTGGGGCACATGTGGGAGACACATGCGCATGTGCAGGGAGGTGGGGGAATTCTGCGTGCATTGCGGGGTGGGGGAGCACTGGGGGGAGTGCGTGCATTGCATTATGGGTGCAGGCACACAACAACAAAAAGGTTAGCCATCACTGGTCTAGGGTAGTGACCTGGAGGGTCCTTTCTCTCTTGGCTTACTATAAGAGTTAGAAAAGATTCAACACTGAAGGTTTTAAATTTGGTTTTAAAGTCAAAGTTATAGTCCTAGACTCTAGAGCACTGGTCGCCAACTGGCGGGCCAGGGACCACTGGTGGTCCACGAGAAAATTTTGGCGGTTCGCAGAGAAATGTCTCCCCCAAAGCACTCCCCCAAAGCAATTAATCCAGGCTGTGTGGAAATACAAGGCTGCGCTGCCCACATGGTCCGCCCCTCTGCTGCCCCCCCCTTCAGCCGAGCGCAAACCTTACCTTGAGAGGAGCCATGCGAGATGGAACCAGAAGGTAAGACCAATGGCAGGGGAAGGAAATCCACCCAGGGGTGGCTTGCTGACACTGGTGGAAAAGTTGGTCTCATATTCTAGAGCTGCAGTAGCCACAAGACTGGCCCTTTGGTCATCCCGGAGCAGTTTCTCCAGTCATGGCAGGCCAGTGCACCCAGGTAGAGTGCTCCGGGATGACCAAAAGGCCAGTCCTGTGATTACTAGAGCTCTGGAATATGGGACTGACTTTCCTACTGACGTCAGCAAACCACCGTGAGTCAAAATTCATATTAGTGGTCTGTGGGATTTAAAATTATGAGTTTGGTGGTCCCTGAGGTCCAAAAAGTTGGCGACCCCTGCTCTAGAGCATTCAACTTCACAGAATCAAGGAGAAGAGGTTTGTGTTACCTATTTAAGTCTCACTAAAAGTAAAGACTCTTATAAATCAGGTTCAACTGCTAAGGCCCCAACAGAAAAAAAACATTGCTTTCTTGAAAAAAAAAAATCCAGATAGTTTGCTACTGCTTTTTCTATACATTTCCCTTTCAGTATCATACAAGATGGAAAAGAACATGCCTGTATATGATCTGAAAAGGTTCCAAATTCATCACCCTGAAGCAAAGAACAAATTAGGCCATGCTGTTGCCCCAGTGTTAAGCCAATAATTAAGATTTATTTCCATTTCACGTTATGTGAATTTGACCTTTTGAGCAAATTACAAAATGTGTGTGTGCATTGCTCGCTCCTACAAAAACACAATGGTAGCAAATATTGTATTTTCGACTTCGGATGAAAGAAGCTTGAGTCATATGATGTTAATGATGGTGGTTTCATTCCTTGAATGGCACTTGAATAACTGCAAGCATATTGTAGTACTTGTTTCCTGAAGCTTCCTGTCTATGGGGGCATAAGAATATATTTTCATTCTTATTTTAGGCAAAGCTGTGAAAATTCATTTTTTAGTCCCAGAGAAAATCTTGTCATATCTACCTACCACCATTCCAGGTTCCAGCTCAGATTAGTTTTAATTTGAAGTTACATTACAAAGATTAACAAATTTGGAAGGGACCTTGTAGGTCATCTAGTCCAACCACACAAGCAGGAGACCCTACAGCAGGGGACTTCAAACTTGACAGCTTTAAGAGTTGAGGACTTTATCTCCCAGAACTCCTCCTCCAATCATGTTCGCTCAGGAATTCTGGGAGTTGAAGTCCACACATCTTAAACTTGCCAAGTTTGAAGACCCTTGCCCTACACCATCCTGGACAAATGGCAATCCAATCTCCCATTGAAAGCCTCCAGTGATGAAACTCCCACAACTTCTGAAGGCAAACTGTTCCATTGATTGTTTGTTCTCACTGTCAGAAAATTTCTCCTTACTTCTAGGTTGAATCTCTCCTTGATCAGTTTCCATCCATTATATACATTTGCAGAAGCTGGATTTTGCTCATCAATGTGTTATAAAGTTCGTTTTTTTGAAACTACCGGTTGTCCTTATCACATTGATGCTACTTTTACTTCCTTGGTATGCCAAATGACATTAGGTCAAATGACACTAGGTCAAGATCCACCAGTTAATATTTCTGCCCATTGGCTATTACCCATCATGGCAGGGAGTCAAACCAGGTTGGGGGCTAAGCCTTTGTAATGTAGGGTTTAGAATGCTGGACTAGGACTGCAGAGATCCAGGTTCAAAAATCCAACCTCAGCCATAAAGTTGGTGGCAATTGCTGTCTATTAGCTTGACTTTATATATCATAAAAGCGTGTGGTATCGTGGTTAAGAATGGAGAGTTCTAGTCCTGCCTTAGGGACAAAGCCAGCTCCTCCAGCCCTAGGAAAGAGGCAATGCAGAGGTGATATTCAGCAGGTTCTGACCAGTGCTGGAGAACTGGTAGAGGACATTTTGAGTAGTTTGGAGAACTGGCAAATACCACCTCTGACTGGCCCCGCCCCATCTATTCTCTGCCTCCTGAGTCCCAGCTGATCGGCTGGGTCTTCTTTTGTTGCCCTGCACAGGAGAATAGAGCTGGAAAGTAGGTTACTGGGGTGGGGAAGGAATGGGAATTTTGCAGTAACTTTCCCCTAGGAGTGGGGGGGGGGAAGAATGGAGATTTTGCAGTATCCTTCCCCTGCCACACCCACCAAGCCATGCTCGCCATACCATGCCACGCCCACCAAACCACGCTCACAGAACTGGTAGTAAAAATTTTTTGAATCCCACCACTGAGGCAATGGCAAACTTCTGGAAAGATCTTGCCAAGAAAAGTGAAGGGACTGGTCCAGGAAGTCACTGGAAGTCAATGCTGACTCAAAAAACATAAACATAACTTAAAACAGGTTGTCCCCAACTTTTTTGGTTGTCAGGGTTCGACCGATGATGTAATTCCATGGACTGGCGGTGGTGGCTTCAGCAGTTTCAGTGGTGAGGGAGGGAACAGTTTCGCGTATGCAACCTAAATCCTGCGCATGCGCAGAGGAAGCCTCATGTGCTTACTTGCTGTTTCAGTAGCCAGGTTCCCAATTGTTTGCAACCCTGGGAGTTGCAAAGAAAAACTTCCAAATGGCCTCAATGATTCTCAGAAAGACTGCTAACGACCAGATGACTGCAAGGAATATAAATCCTTCCACCCTCCACCATTCACTCACACTTGAAGAAGCTTTTTGGATGAGAAGGGAAACAACTGCATCCAGTTTTGGTTGCCACAATGTTAAAAAAGATGTTGAGATTCTAGAGAAAGTGCAGAGGAGAGCAACACAGCTAAAACATTTAAGGAACGGTTGCAGGAATTGGATATGGCTGGTTTAGTGAAAAGAAGGACTAGGGATGACATTGTAGCAGTCTTCCAATATCTCAGGGACTGCCACAAAGAAGAGGGAGTCAGCCTATTCTCCAAAGCACCAGAAGGCAAGACAAGAAGCAATGGGTAGAAAATAATCAAGGAGAGAAGCAACCTAGAACTAAGGAGAAATGTCCTGAGAGGCAGAACGATTAATCAGTGGAACAACTTGCCTCCAGAGATTGCAAATGCTCCAACACTGGAAGTTTTTAAGAAGAGATTGGATAATCATTTGTCTGAAGTGGTGTAGGGTCTCCTTCCTAAGCAGAGGGTTGGACAAGAAGACTTCCAAGGTCCCTTCCAACTCTTCTCTTCTCTTCTCTTCTCTTCTCTTCTCTTCTCTTCTCTTCTCTTCTCTTCTCTTCTATTCTATTCTATTCTATTCTATTCTATTCTATTCTATCATATCCTGTCCTGTCCTGTACTGTTCAGTTCTGTTCAGTTCTGTTCCGTTCTGTTCCGTTCTGTTCCGTTCCGTTCCATTCCATTCCATTCTATTCTATTCCATTCTATTCTGATACCATTCCATTTTGCATTCTATTCTATTCTATTCTATTCTATTCTATT
>NW_020769310.1:8881638-8916695 GCF_900518735.1 Pseudonaja textilis | reverse complement strand
TATTCTATTCTATTCTATTCTATTCTATTCTATTCTATTCTATTCTATGCTAGGAGAGAAGCAACTTTGAGCTAAGGAGAAATTTCCTGACAGTTAGAGTAATTAATCAGTGGAACAATGAGAAGTAGAACTCCAGAAGTTGTAAATGCTCCAACACTGGAAGTTTTAAAGAAGAGATTGGATAACCATTTGTCTGAAGTGGTGCAGGGGGTTGGACTAGTAGACCTCCAAGGTCTCTTCTAACTCTGTATTCTATAATTCTAACTTCAAAGAAAAAACAAAGTCCAGTTGCCTTTTCAAAAAGCAGGGATTCAACTCCAGGGATTGAGAGTGGTTGGCACTGTTTTGTGCTGGTTTGCCTCTTTTCTCTGGGGTTGATACAGGTTGGTGGTGACTGTGGGAGGGAGAGAAATCCCAGCCTCAGCCCCCCACTATGTAGGGTATCACAAGATTGGGTGCTTTCTCTGCTCCTATGGAACATCTACATGCATTTGTTGGGTGAGCTCATCTGTTGCCATGGAGTGGGGTATCATTTGTAGACTGATGATACCTAGTTAGACACCTCTACACCAAGTGAATTAAGCAATGTATGGATGCCTTATCCCAGTGCTTGGAGGTGTGAACGTCTGGATGGAAACAACAGGCTTCAAATGATCCTTGGCATGACTGAGGGGCTCTGGGTTTGGGGTCCTATTGGATCTGAGATTAGTCCATCTTTGGTGATGGGTGGAATTGCATCACCGCAAATGGATCTGGTGTGCATTTTGGAAATTGTTCTAAATCAGGGGTGTCAAACTCAAGGCCTGCAGGCTGAATCCAGCTCATGGGGTGCTTAAATCTGGACACCAGTGTTGGCCTGGAAATACCAAAGGACTGACCCGTGGTGGCCTCATGTGCCCCCCACGCCCCATTTTCAGCCTGGCCACTGCAGCACTCTGCTGGCCAAAACATTTTGACTGGCAGGTTCCCTCCCACACCCCTGACTGGCCCATGGAGGAGAACTACAATGCAGATCCGGCCCTCGAAAATCCAGTTTGACACCCCTGTGTCAGCATTCCAGCAAACCTCCATTCCAACCAATAACTCCAAGACAGACATCTCTCAATGGTTCTTTTATTTGGATAGTAACCGTTACATCTGTGAAATCCCAAATCTGAAAGTTTCGGGCTTCCTTGCAAAAGTAAAACCTACAAATCCATCCCCTGCATCCATCACCACATCACATGGCCCAATCACCATTCGTCTCCAAAGTAAATTTCCTTTTCACTATGCGCAACACTACGTGACCTTGAAACAGCAAAATAATTTTCTTTTGTCTAACTAAATATACTCAAATGAATTCCCACCCTCCCACTTTCTCAGGCTCAGTTGTGGCAACGTGGGAGCATCAAATCTCAATATGGCTTCCAAAGCTGACACCCTGTTCTAAATGAAAGATATTTCAGCTTATCTGCCCACAAGAACTAAAGAAACGTTACAAAATTTAGTCTTGCTAGATATGTGTTTTAATGTATTATTATCGCATATCATTTGTCATGGAGAAAATCTATTTATATGATTGCTAACTGTAATAAGGTTTGAATGCTATAAGGAAATGGGAAGCAGCAATATACTAGATGCCCAAGTTTACAAAACAGGCGTGACTGTAGCAATAACCTGACAATTTAGCATTTATGTTTTTGCTGTCTATGTTAAAGTGAGCAGCATTTTTTTTCTTTCTTTTTACCTTTAGGTCTAGGAGGGGCTCTGGGATACCTGACGGGGGCCATTGATTGGGGAGCAACCATTTTGGGAAAATATTTGGGATCAGAATTCCACGTGATGTTCTTTTTTGGTGCCCTTGTGTTCCTGCTCTGTCTTGTGGTGCACTTGTGCAGCATCCCTGAAGCGCCTCTTGTCGACACCAGTGGCGAGACTAAAGTCCTGGTGAAAAATTCTCAGCCTGATCAATATGGGGCCATAGAAAGTGTCAAGAACAACAGTGAATGCAGTGAAATGCAGATTTCACCCAAAGAGGAGAAACTCACCACAAAAGCAGACAGTCAGGTAACAGTGCTTGTTTAAGTTTACAGTTTATTTTAATTATTGAAATGCTGTCTCCCATCTCATGAAACATCCATTGGGAATGTTATGTGATAAAGAACCAATGGTGGCATGGGCAAAAAATTTCAGTTATAATATTGAATTGGCTAAATGGCAAAAACTCTGGACCACAAATAAGAAAATAACATTGTCTACGGCTTATAGAGAAAATCTTTATAAGCTGTTTTATAAGTGGCGTCTTCATCCAGCAAAGCTCCCTAAAATGTTTAAAAATATATCTCCAAATTGTTGGAAGTGTAAAGATGCATCAGGCACATTTTTTCACATGTGGTGGACTTGTAATGCTGCAAAAAAAACAACAACATTGGAGACTAATTCAAACATGGATAGAACGAATGGTGAGAGTATATTCCATTTAAGCCAGAATTTTTTCTCCTAGGTATAATATTAGAAAAATTAAAGAAGGAAATAATGTATCTAACAGTACATGTGTTGACGTCAGCTAGAATAATATATGCACAATACTGGAAAAATGAAATCATACCTCCAGAAGCAGAAATAATAAGAAAAATTATGGCATGTGCAAAATCTGATAGGTTAACTTTAGAAGTAAAAGACAAAGGAGAGTCTAAATATTATAAAACATGGAATAAATTTTATCAATGGTTATATAGCAGAAGGCAAGGTAGAAGTATTAGTAGCAATAGCACTTAGACTTATATATCGCTTTATAGTGCTTTACAGCCCTCTCTAAGTGGTTTATAGAGTCAACATATTGCCCCCAACAATTTGGATCCTCATTTTACACATCTCGGAAGGATGGAAGGCAGAGTCAACCTTGAGCCTGGTGGGATTTGAACTGCCAAATTGTAGGCAGCTGGCTGCAGAAGTAGCTTGCAATACTGCACTCTAACCACTGCGCCACAGAGGTTCCTATAGTTGTTATGATTAGATTAATTAGTAATTAATATATTAAATAAGGAGATTACAAATGATGAAGTAAAATGTATATATGTGTAACCAAGTTATGTTGGAGGTATTGTGTTGGATTCTCATAATTAAAATTGAAAAATAAATTAAATAATAATAATAATAATAATAATAATAAAAATCCTCAATCTCAAATGGAATCTTTGGAAATGGGTAGTATAGGAATAAATCCAATAAATAAATGATCAATTGTCATGATGTTTTTTGTGTGCGTACAATTCAGAAAATGTCATCACGACAGCCAGTACTCGAGTCACCTCCTTTCATTTAGTGATGGTTCAAAGTTACAATGGCATTGAAAAAAAATGAGTTATGACCATTCTCACACGCTTACAGCCATCACAGCCTCCCCATGGCGACATGATCAAAATTCAGATGCCTGGCAACTGACTCATCTTTATGATGGTTGTTGTGTACCGAGGTCATGCGATCACTTTTTGTGAACTTCTGGCAAGCCGAATCAATGGGAACACCAGATTCACTTATCCACCGTGCTACTAATTTAATAACTGTGGCAAGGAAGGTTGTAAAATGAGGCAAAAATCACTTAACAATTGTCTCGCTTAGCAACATAAATTTTTGGCACAATTGTGGTCGTAAGCTGAAAACCACTTGTATAAAAAACAACTGGGATGAGATTTAATCCATTTTTCTGAATGGAATGTACGTATCTGCAGCTGAGGGTTAGCTTTGATGACATGGATTCATCTCTACAAGTTTAGGCTATTAGTCTTTGTAGGTTTGTTGTTGATTTTGCTGGACTCTTCCGCATGGATTCTCCAGGATATTAGTATTTTGTGTATATGAAGAGTTGGTGCTTGCTACATGATTGCGAAAACACGAGAAATATTTGTCTCTCTTTGTCTTTCTTTATGTGTCTGATTGACAGAGCTCTTTTAAGCCAAAGATAGATCGGATGTCCTCCAGATGTTTTGTACTGCCACTTTGATATTTCTTGTCACAATTAACAAAAAATGTAAAAAAAAAAGGTATTTGTCATTAGACATGTGGGCTAAACCAGAGGTGATATTCAGCAGGTTCTAACCAATTCTGGAGAACCGGTAACAGAAATTTTGAGAGGTTTGGAGAATCGGCAAATACCACCTCTGACTGCCCCTGCCCCATCTATTCTCTGCCTCCCATTGAGTCCCAGCTGATTGGCTGGGTCTTCTTTTCTTGCCCTGCACAGGAGAACGGAGCTGGAAATCAGGTTAGTGGGGTGGGGAGAGAATGGGATTTTGTAGTAACCTTCCCCCAGGAGTGGGGAGGGAATGGAGAGTTTACAGTATCCTTCCCCTGCCACGTCCACCAAGCTACACCCACCAAGCCATGCCACGCCCACCAAGCCATGCCTACAGAACCAGTGGTAAAGAAAATTTGAATCTCACCATTGGACTAAACCAAATGGCAGCTACCATCTCAATACATCTAGGGCATATCAAATTATGGCAGCCTGGTTTATACAGTAGAATCCTTCAGAATTACATTCCTAATTCCTAAGAAATGGAAAAATTGGTCATGTCATATAATCGTAATAATAAAAATAACAACTCTATTGGGAAGGACTCAAAAGATGGATAAAAATGCCAAGTCCAGTCTAAACGTCTGGCTGACTGTGCAACCAACCACAATAATTTGTTAAACTTGTATGCTGCCCGATTCTCAGCAACTTGGATGACTCACAGCAATCAACAAATATTTTTTAAAAAAACCCTCAATAAAACTGAAAAAATAACGATAAAAGATGGCAAGGTTAATCAAGCGAGGAACCCTACTCTGTTTTGCTGAAGGCCTTCCAGGATTCAGATAAAGGGAGAATAAAGCCAGCATTGCAGAAGTTACTCCCAAACCACACAATTCCTCTGTAAATTGGTGTTAGAAGGAACAAAACACAACTATTTACATTATATAAACTTATCAGTCTTTGATAGTGGGCAAATTCCCTTGAACTCTTAAACTCTTAAACTCTTTTGAGTTTAGTCTTAAACTCTTCTGGATTACATTCCACAGATCACCAGACTTCAGGTATCATATACTCCTAGAAAACAACAACAACAACAAGATGGTGACTAGGGTGATTGAATTAAAGCCCCAGCCATTTTTATGAACACTGCACCTGCAACACACATAAAAAGGGGCAAATCTTCAACTGAAACAAGCACAGCCATTGTCTTTTTAAAACATTTTGGAGATGTCCCTGGAGGGGGTATTGACCTTGACTAGTGCAGTAGGCCTCAACAGGGGTAAAGTGAAGCAGTGGTGGGATTCAAATTGTTTTACCACTGGTTTGGTGGGCATGGCTTGGTGGGCGTGCTTTGCCTAAAGCCGGCGCAGCTTTCCCCATAACAGCTGAGACCTGCAGCACCAATCAGATGAGAGGATAAAGAAGAGAAAAGCGCAGGGGCCGATGGGAGGGCCAATCCTGCTCTTTTCTCTTTTTCCTCCTCTCAGCTGATCGTTGGCTTTTTTTATTACCGGTACACAGGGGTGGGATTCAAATTTTTTAACAACTGGTTCTGTGGCCGTGGCTTGGTGGTCATGTGTCTGGGTGGACATGGTTTGATGGTCATGTTATTGGCTGGGTGTGGCCAACTCAATATTATATCGAGGTATGCATCTCCTCACCTAGCCTCTCATGACTCTGGGGATTCTGCAACAGTCGTAAGTGTGAAAAATGGTCATAAGTCACTTTTTCAGTGCCACTGTACCTTTGAATGGTCACTCCACACAAGCAAAGTACCAGCAAAGGAGGGGAAAAAACTCCAGAGAAGTTCCTGAGACAGGAAGTCTAGTCCTGCCAAAAATGTAATAAGGGTTAACGGAGAGGCAGTTTCTGTAAGCAACACCAGAATGTTTCCTTCCTGCCTTCCTTATAGGATTAGGCCAGTAATTTCTTCTAACAACCGGTTCTCCAAACTGCTTAGAATGTTAACAACCCGTTCTACCAAGTAGGTGTGAACTGGTAAAATCCCACCCCCGCTGGTACAGCCGAACCAGTCCAAACCGATAGCATACCACCACTGAAGTGAAGTATAACAAAGAAAAACGACCTTTTAAAATTGTATTTCAAATCTTAGCTCCCTCAAAATCTGTGAAGGTTGGACTCAAAAGTCATCTGCTAAAAATATTGTATTGGTTTTTGCTGTATAGCAGGTGTGAGGCGTTGGCATCAATAACATCGTCAGGGTTGCAAAGTTGTGCTATATCGTTCAGTTAGACATTCATATGAAAACGGTGAAAACAAATTATGCATGCCATATTTTTTTTACTGTACTTTAAATATTGGGGATTCTTGATGTATAAAAAATGCAAACCAAGTTATATTAAGTATCTGGTATTCAAACCACGTTTAAATTCTCAAGGCATTTTGAAAAAACAAAAAAACAAAAGGCACCTTGGGAAATAGAGGAGCACAAAGGTCTATGGTACATTTTGATTTTATATTACAGTACGTTTTAAACCTAAAAAGCAATGGGTTACATTGTGTAGCAGATGAAGTTTAGGAAAATGAAATGTTAGTTTGCATTTTATTTCTGTAAGACAAATAAAGATATTTTTCAGGTCATCTTTCATCCAAATCTGCATATGCTACCACCTGCATATTTGGCCTAAGTGTTTTTAACAGTTCCCGCTTCCTGTGAGAGATTTCTCTGCATAAATATTTAGGTTTAGGCTAGTGGGTCTCACCATAGGTTGTTCTAATCAAAGCTAAGCTGTCAAACCAAGGAAGAAAAGTGCACAAACAATGTTCTGCAACCAATAGCAACCTTGACCTTGGGGAACCAGCATTACAAAACTGAACAGACCAGGGTTGACTTCTGTATTAATTTTGCAAATATGTGTCAGGGTTCCGATGAATGCTCTAATTAATTCATGAGCCTTGAGCCAAGTTTCAAAAGAAATCCAATTATTTATTAGGAGGAACATGTTGGCACTTTTCTGAAGTGCAGTTGACTCTGCCCTATGTAATTTTACTGTTCAACTGTGACCCTGTTTCCCCCCTCCTCCCAGGGTGTGTCATAAATCACACTCTCCAACGAAGCACTTTCGTGGGCTGTGGAAAACACGCCTCTCCGGCTGGGCTTGGTAACTTGAGACACAATCTGGAAAAAGGTATACGTGGAATGTGCTTCTGATCATAGCAATGAACCTCCTTCTTATGGCAACTGGAGAGCAAGCCAGGAATGTTTTACGAGTTGACAATATGCTTGAAAGAGAAGTTCTGTAACTCTGTGACCATTGTGTAACACTCTTCCCTGTGTATTAGTGATATTCAAGATCCTTGATAGTTGAATGGCAATAATGGTTTGGAGAGAGAAAATTAAAAAAGGATTAATAAAGAAGGAATATTGATTGACACTTGCTGTATATACACATAGCATGCATAATCTAGGATCAATTCTTCCAATCTGTGGGTTGGGAATTTTGCACTGTGCTTTCAATATTGCATCCAGAAATTGCAGGTTCAAGAAGGCCAATCTAGCTGTAGGGAAAATAAACCACTAAACCAGACATGGGGGTGGCCGGTATGTGACACATTTGGCCTGTGGGCTGGGAGTTTGACAGTCCTGGTCTATATGATCTAACTTGCTAGACTGGGATAGTTAAGAGAACAAGTAGAAAATATATTGCAAATATATATTTCTCAATCCACTTACCAGTACATATAAATGGAGAGATGTAACTATCTGGTCTTTTTAGATCATTTAGGGAAGACATATATAACATTATGAGCCATGGTGGCACAGTGGTCAGAGTGCAGTACTGCAGGCTACTTCTGCTGCCTGCCGGCTGCCTGAAATTAGGCAGTTCAAATCTCACCAGGCTCAAAGTTGACTCAGTCTTCCATCCTTCTGAGGTGGGTAAAATGAGGACCCAGATTGTTGAGGGCAATATGCTGATTCTGAAAACCACTTAGAGAGGGCTGTAAAGCACTGTAACGCAGTATATAAGTCTAAGTGCTACTACTATTACTCAACCTTGCTCACCTCAACTCCAAAAATTCTCACTGGTAGTAGTGGTGGTTGAGGCATTTTGGGAATTGAAGCCCTCTCATTTGGAAAATATTCAGGTTAGAGATAGCTTGAAGAGCTACCCAAAGATAATGCTATTTTATAACTATAAACAGTCTGTAGAATTTGTCATGTAGTACAAATATCCCCCGTTTTAAAATCATGTCCCCCAGATTCTACAAAACAAAGTAGACAATGGAAAGCATCCCTCAAATCAGTCTTCCTTTTTAAAATGCATTTCTTATTTGTTATCTTTGTGTTTCTTGTGGTCCACCGGCGGCCTGCAGCACTGGCAGCAGAGTCAGATAGTGGGGAGGAACATGGGATAGTCTGGAGTCTGGGGAGGGCTCGGATGAGGGATTTGCATCCGACACAGAGATGGGGCCAGAGCCATCTGAGAGTTATGTGCTGACTCCAGAGCCTCCAGAATCTGACATCAGTGAGGCAGAGGAACAGGGGGAGCGTGTTCCCAGTGCACCTTGTGCAGAGCTGTCAGAAGGCAAGAACAGTTAAGACAAAAGGGGCAACTCGGGAGTAAGGCTTGGAGATGATTGGCCCCTCCCATAAGTCATAAAGGAGGAGCAAAGGGACATGAGCCTTTTCAGGAAGCAACTTTGTTCGTTCTGGTCGGTTAAAATCTGAAACTCCATGTTGACTTTGTGCTCTGTTTGGCCTTGTTCAGCTAATTGGCAATTTAGTCGTTGGCAGCATTTCAAGGGAGATAAAGGTGGGTGCTTATCAGCCTTATCCCAAAAGACTGTGGCAGACTTCTGTTGGACTATTCATAAACTGTTTGGGACTCATTATGGGCTGTGAATGCATATAATTCACAGCCATTGAAATAAAAACGTTTTGGGGAACAGTGTGTGATTGTTACTGTCTCAGGAAGTCTTGGTCAGAACAGTGTTGGGGAGTGAGTCATGGCAGAAGGACACTGCTTGGATGCTATCTTTTTTAACAATGTCATAGCAGGAGCACCATTAAGGGGCATCTGAATTCAAGAGCTTCAGGGCCACAGCTGACCTATAGGTCTACTTTGCGCAAAGTGTTTTTTGCACTGCAGCAATATTACCTATTGGAAGAGGTTAGTCGCATGGATAGTTTCAGATTGTGCAATGCATACAGCTTCTCTGAATTGATAGGCAGCCCTTGTTTTGCAAGAAGTGAAATCTGACATAAGTGAGCAGATGCAGTTGGGTGTTCAGAATGTAGAATTGATTTTTAAATTGCGTCGTGGTGCCTTTGGGCAATGTCATCTTGCACACCTACTTGCCTTCTGGCCATGACCCTGAAGGGCTTCCATAGTTGATCATCAAAAAGGTGATCCAAGATGGACATTAACTGTTAATTGTCATGGGTTAAGGATTGTTCATTAATTTCCAGTCCAAACCTAGACACAAAAATTCCTTGCTTCTGACATTGGTTGGATATTCTCCTCTGAGGGAGTTCTGCACCGCATCCCATCAGTTGCATTTGAAAAAGGAAATAGTGTTGGCTTTTTACTATCTGTTTAGAACATTTATTTCATACCTATCCTTCATTAGGAAACTCAGGAAAGCATGAATTCAGTAGGAAAGCAATCTCTTGTATAGCCTTATTGTTTTGTTTTATTGAGGTTTTTTTTTTGGTGCGTTTGAATCAGTCTTGATTCTTGGCACTGCCTGAACACATTTTCTCGGCAAGTTTTCTAGGCAAGATTTTGGAGATGGTTTGCCATTGCCTCTTTCCTAAAGCTGAAAGAAAATGACTAGCCCAAGGTCACCCAGCTGGCTTTGTGACTAAGTGGGACTAGAACTCATGATTTCCCCATTTCTAGCCTAACCACTTCACCAAACCAGCTCTCTTGTAGTCTTAGTACTGTGATTAAATTTTCAAGTGGTTTGAATAACATCTTTGGCTTCTAGGAGCCCCAGAGGACCATCCTTGTAATGTTAGGACATCATCTGAGTGAGAGGGATGGCCCTTTAGAGGGATTGAGGAGTGGTGGGATTCAATTATTTTAGTACTGGTTTTGTAGGCGTGGCTTGGTGGGTGTGGCTTGGTGAGCGTGGCAGGGGAAGGATACTGCAAACTCTCCATTCCCACCCCACTCCAGGGGAAGGGTATTGTAAAATCTCCATTCCCTCCCTACTCCTGGGGGAAGGTTACTGAAAAATCCCATTCCCTCCCCACCCCACTAACCTGCTTTCCAGCTCCGTTCTCCTGTGAAGGGTAACAAAAGAAAACCCAGCCAATCAGCTGGGACTTGGTTGGCAGAGAATAGATGTGGGCGTGGCCAGTCAGAGGTGGGTTGAGGGCACATTTTGGAGGTTAGATATGTGTTACTGTCATTGTTTGGGGAGAGAATGGATGCCTTACATCTTATAGAGGCATAAAGCACCAATCATGCTCCAGGATGCTTCCCTAAATAGAGAAAATTATCCCATTTGGACAGGGGTGGGATTCTACCAGTTTGCACCTATTCGCTAGAACCGGTTGTTAACATTCTAAGCAGTTCAGAGAACCGGCTGTTAGAAGAAATTACTGGCCTAATCCTGTAAGGAAGGCAGGAAGGAAACATTCTGGTGTTGCTTACAGAAACTGCCTCTCTGTTAACCCTTATTACGTTCTTAGCAGGACTAGACTTCCTGTCTCAGGAACTTCTCTGGAGTTTCTCTCCCCTCCTTTGCTGGTAGTTTGCTTGTGTGGAGTGACCATTCAAAGTTACAATGGGACTGAAAAAGTGACTTATGACCATTTTTCACACTTACGACTGTTGTAGCATCCCCACAGTCATGAGAGGCCAGGCAAGGAGATGTGTGCCTTGATGTGAGTGATATTGAATTGGCCACACCCAGCCAATAACATGACTACCAAGCCACGTCCATGACCACCAACCCATGCCCACCAACTAAGCCATGTCCACAGAACCAGTTGTTAAAAAATTTGAATCCCACCCCTGCATTTGGAAGAGAAATGTTTGGGCTTTTTCAAGAGATGAAATAATTACCCATTTACTTCCTTAACTCCTTAAGAGATTGACTATTTCACCCTGTCTATTTGACAGGAGGTATGTATGCCAAAAAAATCACTTCTGGGGATTGGATGTGAATTTTTGCCCATCAGTTATGCAACTCAGATATAATATATGTAGTTAGAATTTTAATACACTCTTCTATAATTCATTCATTCACTTAACATATTCATATACTACTTCCTGTGTCAAAATACCTTATTTTACTGTAAAAGAAGAAATAAAATACTTAAAGCAATATATTAAAACACTAAAAAGCAACATTAATTGAAATGTACTCATTAAATCATGGGAGCAAGAAATGACTGGATGAAAAGGTAAGTTTAGGAGCTTTTCAAATTTCAGGAGACCAAGATCTGCCTCTGAGTAGTTGCTCTGTAGACACAACAACGGAGATTGGTGTGGCTCACAATAGGTTGAGCAGTGGGTTTGGTTTGGCATTTGAATACAGGCATTTATTTTAGATCAGGAAGAATTCTGGGAGTTGAAGTTCACAAGTCTTAAAGTTGCCAAATTTGGAGACCTCTGGTTTAGATACTTCAGCAGACATAAAACAAGACAGCAGATCTTTGACTGGCAGATCTTTGACTATCTACTATCCAGATGTTTACCAGGCTTGTTCATTTTTTTCTCCTTTCCAGGTTCAAAGACAGATAACCATTATGTCTCTCCTAGAAGCTCTTTTAAACATGCCACCCCACTACCGCAGCTTATGTCTCAGTCACTTGATGGGATGGACAGCTTTCCTTTCCAACATGCTCTTCTTCACTGATTTTATGGGACAGGTAAAAAAAAAAATCAAAATGTTTTGGAGCTAGAAGATTCTCAATAGGCGACCGATCCAATTATGGGCTCAGTGCAAGAATCCAGTTAAAGTATCTACAGTATAACAAATGTCACTTCAGTTTTTGAGTTTCTGAATACATCATTCTGGGAATAAACCATGGCTCTTCATTTACAGAAGTATTTTTATTGACAATATGCAGAATTATTCATTAACAGCTCAGAGATCCCAGGGAAATAGATGCCTTCAGGCTTTCTATATAGATTTGCATTGCTGGGGGATTCATTTGCATTTTATTTGAAAATCTTGGCTTTTGTTATCTTCCATATTATGAAATATCCAAAATACGAAATGTCAGTGTTTAAAATGATGATTCCCTGGAGCTCCCAAACAAATGCAGTTCTACTTAAAAGTTTAGAATAAAGCTAAGAAATGGACTGAAAATGCACTATTGGCCCCATTCTCTGTTTTTCATCTGTAGATGTAACATCTCCTTTGAATCAAACTCAACTGAAGACTTAATGGACATATACATGGGATTTGCTTGGGGAAAATATAGAAGTAGCATGTAACTGTCTTCTGGGAAGTTTATTCAGCTTACAGTTCTAGAATTTTCTTAGGGAATCTTCATTTTAAGTAGGAACCAGTCAATCCTGTTTAGCTTGTTGTAACCAAGGTTGGTTGGAAGCTGTCATCCAGCCGACTATAGATTCAGATGCTTGACACCTGGTTCATACTTATGACCATTGCAGTGTCCTGGGATCATGTGATCTCCTTTGGCGACCTTCTGACAAAGTCAATGAGGAAGCCAGATTTGCTTAACAACTGGGTTACTGACTTATCCGCTGCAGTGATTCACTTAACAACTGTGGTAAGAAAGATCATAACATGGGGGAAATCTCACTTAACAAATGTCTCAGTTAACAACATACATTTTGGGCTCAATTATGGATATAAGTCGAGGACTAACTGTATATAACAAATTCTGGCCTTTGGGATTTCCCCTTTTTTAAACAATGAGATGTGTAGGTTCCATGCAACAACCGTTTCCTAATCCTGTCTTTTTGATGCACCATAGATAGTGTTTGAAGGTGATCCTTATGCCCCTCACAACTCCACTGCTTATCGGACCTATAAAAGAGGCGTAGAGATCGGATGTTGGGGATTATGCATCAATGCCATTTCTTCTTCAGTCTATTCTTGTGAGTACCATTTCAACTTGACTGAAATTTAGTCACCACCTTATAAAAAAGATGTGGAGACTGTAGAAAAAGTGCAGAGAAGAGCAACCAGGATGACTAGGGGACTGGAGACTAAAACCTATGAAGAACGGTTACAGGAACTGGGCTTGGCTAGGGAAGAGAAGCACCAGGGGAGACATGATGGTAGTCTTCCAATATTTGAGGGGCTGCCACAGAGAGGAAGGGGTCAAGCTATTTTCCATAGCACCCGAAGGCCAGACAAGGAATAATGGATGGAAACTGAACAAGGAGACATTGAACCTGGAAATAAGGAGAAACTTTCTGACAGTGAGAACAATCAACCCATGGAACAGCTTGGCCCCGGAAGTTGTGGGAGCTTCATCGCTTGAGACTTTCAAGAAGAGATTGGACTCCCATTTGACAGAAATGGTGTAGGGTCTTCCGCTTGGGCATGCGGTTGGACTAGATGATCTACAAGGTCCCTTCCAACTCTGTTTATCTGTAATCTTTAAATTCCTGAAAGCAAGTGTTCAATATATAGGGCTAAATGGATAGCAGTATTTATTTATCAAATGTTAATACTGCCTGGATTCTGGGAGGTGTACAAATAAAATATTAATATGTAAAAATGGTATATAAATTTAAAATGTTTTAAAAGACTAGGGTGAATTAAAAATCAGTTTTTCAGGGTGCTGGCCAGTCCCACAATTGCATGTTATGAACAAAAAAAGGGGAGCAATAAAGGTTTTAATTAATATTCAACAGAGATAAAAATGGCTGCCATTTTAATTTCTCTTCCCAATCTTTTTTCTTCCAACAGATGTTCAAAGAGCTCTGCTACCCTTCCTAGGATTAAAAGGACTCTATTTTGTCGGTTACCTTCTTTTTGGACTAGGCACTGGATTTATTGGGCTGTTTCCCAAAGTCCATCCTACTCTGACTCTGTGCTCTCTGTTTGGCGTCATGTCCAGCACACTGTACACGATACCATTCAACCTTGTTGCTAACTACCACAAGGAGGAATTGGTGAGTTGAAATGGAGGGCTGTTGTCTTATTTGTCAGGGTTCCAGCGATTGCCCTAATTAAATCATGAGTCTCGAGCCAGGCTTCAAAAGAGCCAAGATTTATTAGGAGCAACATGTCGGCATTGACCCATATGAAGCCAACTCTGACACACATGATTTACGGTCACCTGTGACCCTGTTTCCCCCCTCCCCCCGGTGTGTCATAAATCAGATTCTCCAACAAAGCGGGCTGGGTGTCATCAATCAAATGAAGGATTTTCATGGGCCGGTAGCCTAGCTACAATCTTTGTAAGATAAGCATGGAATGTACTTCTGATTTTAATTTCCATACTGCTCCTTCAAGCTTTCCTCCCTCCTGCTTATGGCAACTCAAAAACAAGCATAGGGATGCTTTATGAGTTGACATTATCATTAGCTGTGGAATCCTTACCCATTGGCTGTGGAATCGTTCATCCAGCTCACCTTCAAGTGGAGGGAAGTGGGCGAGTGACTGTGAAGTAAAGGAAGGATCCCAACCAACTTTCTTTACTGCTAATATCTTAGAAACCATCTGACTGCTCTTGAACCGAGTTGTAGATACTGTTTAGATTCTCAGGCCAGGGATCGATGGGTTTGGTTCTTGCCTGACTCTCACCTGATTAGGAGGTAGTGATAATCCACTCCATTAGCTTTGCTTCCACTTTGCACAGGGATAGAGGTTGCGTTACAACTGTAATGGAGCTTGCTGACTGCCCAAATGCACAGCAAGCTCCATTGACTGCGGGGTGGCCCGGCCATCAGAACTTCAGAACCAGGTCATAAATTTGAATGAGAGCTACCTTTATTTTGATCAAACCAAGTAGGGATACCCACTCATAATGCTATTAAATGCTGTTTCAAAGAGGGTTGCTTTCAAACGTGCCTTCTCGGTGGTGGCTCCCTCCCTCCGGCAGCTCATTCCCCTCCCCTGAGGTTAGAATGGCTCCACTCTAATTCTCTTTCCAAAGGAGCTGAAGACCTGGTTCTGCCAGTGGGCTTGGGGGAACCCAGAGCAGGATGGAGCCCGTTAAATAGCTCGTGTGATCTTCTGTCGCTGGGGTGGGACTGGGGTGTGTGTGATTTTTTTATATGAATTTATTTGATCCTTCTCACTAGTTCTGCTGTTTTAAATGTGGTTTTATACCTTGTAAGCCACCTTGAGTTGCCATGGCAATATAAACTCAATAAACAAATAAACAAAAATAAATAAATAAAAAAATAAATTTAGAATAATTCACGAAGCAAAATAGCACACATTTCTTCCCCACATTTATGTAATGCCCCGTTTTATAACCCGTTATCTACTTCCATCTCCTTATGTTCTGTCCCAAACTTGGTTCCACGAGAGTAAACCCAAGACAAAGGTAACAGCACAACCTTTTACTCTCTCATTCTGTGTCTTCACAGATAAAAGGCTGCTTCCAACTAATTAGCTCCGATAAGGAAGAGCCTTGCCAAGTTTTTGCAAGTCCACCAAGAACAACAGATAAAGTTCCTAAACAATAAATCAAAGAGTCTCCAAATACCAACTCAGATATTGTAACGTCCACCAGGGCCGAATATCAAACTTCTTTGCTTTCTGCAAAGAACTGCACTTTCTCAGCTGGCTTTTATCTTCCCAGGGAGGGCCTTACTCCCGAGTCACCCGTGCTGCTGCAGCTGCTCTTTCCTTCGAGCAGCCCTGCACGCATGCACACTGGGCACAGGCTCCTCGGGGACCTCTTCATCATTGCTGCCAGCCTCCACAATCTCCGAAGGCAGCATTCCACTCCCATCTCTGCATCACACGCAGGCCCCTCATCTGAGTCCTCACTCTCCGAGACCTCAGCTGTCCGCACCTGCTGCCGGTGAACCACAACACCTTACTGCAAGATAAGATGCAGAATGGGATGGAATGTATCATACGAGGGATGCTTTATTTCATTTACAATGTCATTAACATTCTCGAATAAAGCAGCCTTATTCTTCAGGTCTTCTGAAAGCGAGTCAAGATAACTACGCTACAGAATGCCACATCTTTATAGATTCTTGGGCTGAACATGTCCGCAACCTCACCTCTCTGATGTGAAGAGAATAAAACTGAAGATGAACTGAGAAACAGTATCTGCCCCAAATGCCCGCAGCGACCTTCCATGGCTCAGGGTGAAGTTAGCTCTTGTGCTGTGCTGAACATATAAATTGGACATGACCAGAATCTACAATCAGTGCCTCTCTCTCTCTGTGTGTGTGTTTTGGAGGAATCAAATGGAAACTTTCTCTTTCATCCTTAAATATGCTAAGCCTAGGTTTAAAGTATCTCACATCTCGGTGTGATAATCAGAGAAATTTTACCCGTTTAATCCATTTCAAATATAAACTGTAACTTGAAAAAGAATCTTCAATCTAGTGCCACTTATATTAAAACTTTCATCCAGTGAGGAAAATAGCAGAGTTCTTTGTGAATTTTGATATCCGCCCATTTGATTGCTTTATTTTATCCCATGGAAAATAAGAGTTTATATTATCCATTATGTGGGTTCTGAGAAATAAAAAACAATTCTGTAGATTAATATCAATTGCTATCTAATTTTATGAACTATTAGAAAGAACACTTGAAACAAGACTTTCTCATGAAAATCTTTGGAAAACGGTTCTCAAAAATGGTTAGAAAGGTTTTCAACATGTCTTTTAACAGTTTCATGCACAATCTAACCACATTTAATTACTATGTACTGAAATTTTAAAGTAAATTAGTTTTTACCAAAACTATTTTCTCACATTTTCCATAAGAAAATGCATATTGCCTCATTAAGAAATAATGGAGCACTATCAAAACGAAGGGAGTCCAAGCTTGGCAACTTTAAGACCTGTGGACTTCAACTCCCAGAATTCCCATGGCTGGCTGGGGAATTCTGAGAGTTGAAGTCCACAGGTTTTAAAGTCAATGGGGGTTATTTCTCCTGGAATAACATTTCTCCAGATCCTTTAATGTATATATCACTCCACATACAATATGGAGCCAAATGTTATCCTGTCAACATGTTTCTCAAGTCCGAACATCCCTGAGATAAATCTTAAACAGAAATTTCATCTTACAAATTTTTCCTGGAGCTATGATGCACTGAATAGAATGAAAATTCTGAGCAAAAATGGCAAGGAATGGGGCTGTTACAGTTTTATCCATACTGAATAAAGTTCTCTCAAAACCAACCAGAGATTTCCAGTGAGTGTGCACAAGACTATAATGAAGAGGTTTTGTAATCTTGAAAACCTTTCGAACAATTTTTAAGAAGCCATCTTAAAAGATTTATATGAGAAAGTCTTTCAAATGTTCTTTCTAAACTATCCCCAAAATAAAAGATTTAAGAGAAAAAACAGATCTTTTCATCCAGAAACATTTCCACGTTATATTTAATATTTATAAGCTTCTAAATGAATTTGTATATGATATCCAATTAGGTTAGATTAACAGAGTTGGAAGGGGCCTTGTAGGTCATCTAGTCCAACTCCCACCCAAGCAGGAGACCCTACACCATTTCTGACCAATGGCAGTCCAGTCTCTTCTTGCAACCCTCCAGTGATGAAGCTCCCCAAAATTTCCAAAACTAAGGAAACTCAGCACTTTTTTAACAATGGAGTTATTCTTGTTATTAAAATTATTTGCTTTTTCAGGATTGTAAAACCATTTAATCTAGAGGTTGCTTAGTCTTACATCAAGAATTTTTTTCCCCTTGATTTCCAATCTTAACACCCTCACAAAATTCCTAAATAGAATAAAATAATTGTAGTAACGTGTGGGAATTGTTATTTAATGAAAGTGAAGTGCTATCATGTTTTCTATAGCCACTGTCTTTTTCTTTCTTTTATATTTATACTCCGTCTTTCTACGTACACATTACTGAAATTTATGCAGTACTGGGTTCCCAGTTGTCTTAATACTGATGTGGTTTGACTGTGTCATCACCTTTTAACCACCCCATAATCCCTTGTGGGGCATAGTCTGGGCAACTGAATGAAGCTTAGCAGAGTGTTTGATGGCCAGGTGCCCTTCTTATCGCCAATGCGGAGTTTTGTTCAGCAGATATATTCTCATTGTGCCCTGAGAGAGAAATATCTGCCTCTACCTAGGATAAAACTTTGGCTGTGTGACACCAGTGAATAGACAATGATTGGACAATCTGAATGGTAAGTTTGAGTCAGTTGGCTTCATATCCTTCTCTGTTTGCTTCCAGAATCAGAAACACGATGAAGCTGCGGACTCCAGCCGAGGAAAGGGTATTGACTGTGCTGCTTTGACCTGTATGGTCCAACTGGCCCAAATCATCGTTGGGGTGGGCCTAGGTCTCCTGGTCAGCGCTGTCGGAAGTGTGGTGGTGGTAGTGATCTCTGCCTCTGCTGTTGCCTTGCTGGGTTCCTGTTTTGTAGCCTTGTTTGTTCGGTACATCGACGAAAGCAATAAATAGTTGTTTTGTGGCAGTCATTGCTCCTTTTCTTATCACCACCCACCCAAAAGAACATTGGTGTATTTTGGTCAGTATAATTGAAGACAGTCCTCACAGGATCTCTTAGCTGTCTTTTCGGCAGAAAGCCTGCTTGATTTTCATTCTCTCTCAATATATATATAAAAGCAAAAGACCACTCACGCATTATCACAAAATCTCCAGAACCATAAAGACTACAAACTTGAAATTTGTCACGTATGTTTCTCTTGGCTTCTAGGGGCTCACTAAGAAAGGATTTTTCGAAATGACCATCAGAGCATTAGTATTTCATATATTATTATTAACACGCTCTGATGCTAAGGAGTTCTACTCCCCCTCCCCACCCGGAAAGAAATCTGTTCCAAATGCAAAACACAAGCAGAGGAGAGGAGTTTCAGTTTCAGTTTTAGTTTCAGAGCACCAAGCAGCTTTAGTACAGAACAGTTGAGCTAAGCCACGCCCAGGCTCCCTGCTGTCTCCTTCTTGCTCACACAGCAAATACCTTTTCAGTTTCCAAACAGCCCTTAATTCTCTCACACACTGACAGGACGCTAGCCAGATGAATACCGATGGATGCTGGTAGGCAGAGGCAGAATCCCCCCCGCTATTTTCCTCCCCCAAAACTAAGTCTGACCACATAGTTTTGTAGCAAAGCACGGGTATTGAGCTAGTGTGTATATATGTTTTCTTATGTTTTCATGGGTATTTATATGTATGGTATTTAGGCTTCTTCAGGCATTTTCCCACATCTTAATATTTGTGCTTTTATTATAGCGATGTTTTGGCAGAATCTCATCTGCCATCCTCAGGCTTGTGTATTGGGTTCTTTTTAATCGTGTGTGTCAGGCTTGGCAGCCATTTTTTCTTTGAATTTGGTGCTGGCTTTCTGCTTTATTTGAATGGTTTTTTCCTCATCCTGATTGGCTGGGAGTCTAGATACAGATAATCAGAGTTGGAAGGGACCTTGTAGGTCATCTAGTCCAACCCCCCGCCCAAGCGGGAGACCCTACACCATTTCTGACAAATGGCAGTCCAATCTCTTCTTGAAGGTCTCAAGTGATGGCGCTCCCACAACTTCTGAGGGCAACTTCTGTTCCATTGGTTGATTGTTCTCACTGTCAGAAAGTTTCTCCTTGTTTCCAGGTTAAATCTCTCCTTGTTCAGTTTCCATCCATTATTCCTTGTCTGGCCTACAGGCACTTTAAAAAATAGCTTGACCCCTTCCTCCCTGTGGCAGCCCCTCAAATTTTGGAAGACCGCTATCATGTCTCCCCTGATCCTTCTCTTCACTAGACTAGCCAAGCCCAGTTCCTGCAACTGTTAAAGTCTAGGTCTGTTTTTATTGGTCTTCGAGTTGCTGTGTTCTTGATTAGTTGACAACATTGTGTTTTGTGCATTGGGGTTTCTTAGTGCAGCTTGATTTCTTGTGAATGGCCGATAACTATTTATTAGGAAGCTAGGTTTTATTTGGGTAGCTGCCTGGGGCATGTTTGGGCTGGAGGTATTTGTGTGTGGGGGGGTGTTTGTGTCTAGGTGCTTGCCTGGATTATGGTCTAGAGATTTTTTTGTTTGTGAGTGCAGGCTTCCAGATGATTGATAGTCTGGTGGAGTCATCTCTTTTATTCATACTATTAGGTCTTTTATCAATTTCTATGGCTTCTCTGATGATCCTGTAGCCGGGGTTTTCTATAGTGGCTAGGGTTTTGGTGCCATTGAAGTTGATGCTATGACCTGTGGCTTTCATATGTTGGACTAGTGAGGAAGTGTGTTCCAGCTTTTTTTATTGCATTATTGTGTTCTTCAAGGCGGGTACTTATCCTTCTGTTGGTTTGTCCTATGTATGTGGCAGGGCATGATGCACAGGGTACTTCATATATGCCTTGGTATTCTAGGTCAATTTTATCTTTGGGGTTTCTTAGGGTGGCTGCTATTTTTCTGTCTGTTTTGAAGGAAGTCTTGATGTGGTGCCTGTGTAGTATCTTACTGATTTTGTCTGTTGTTCCTCTTATGTAGGGCAGGACAGCTGTTCCATAGGTTTGTTCATCTTCTGGGTTTCTATTGTGTTTCAGTGTGTTTTTGTGGAGCAGGTCTGTGATTTTCTTTTTGTAGAAGCCGTTAGCTATCAGTATTTTGGTCAGAGTGCATAGTTCAGTCTTTATGTGTGCCTTGTCTGCCAGGCGTCTGGTAATTAGTGTTTTGGCTACAGAGTTTATCCGTGCTGGGTGGTGGTGGGATTGGGCTTTGAGGTAGCGGTTGGTGTGTATTTTCTTCTGGTATATAGTGTGTCCTAGTGTGCCATCTGTTTTTTTGTAGATTAGTGCATCTAGGAATGGTAGTTGTTTGTTTGTTTCCGTTTCCATGGTGAACTTGATTTTGGGGTGTGTGCTGTTAAGTTGTGTTCGGAAATTGTTTAGGTTTTCTTTTCCATGGGGCCAAATAACAAATGTGTCATCGATGTATCTTAGCCATAGTTTGGATTTGTAGGTGGCATTTGCCAGGGTTCTGGATTTGAATTCTTCCATGAACAGATTTGCAATAATGGGTGACAGTGGTGATCCCATGAGGGCTCCTTCAATCTGCTTGTATCTTTGTCCTTTGTATATGAAATATGGGTTGGTTAAGCAGTGTTCTGCTAGTTCCATGAGGTGCTTGGGTGGTTGGCATTTGTTTTTGATGATTAGTGAAACCACATCGAAACTTACTAGCAGATCTTTTTGTTCCACGTGTAGATTTTTGATAATTTCTATGAAGTGGTATGAGTTTTGTATATGTGGAGCTGCTGTTTCAGCATGGGGCTGTAGCTGCTTTGCTAAGTGTTTAGCTAGGTTTTGTGGTGGTGCTCCTCTGGAGCTGACTATGGGTCTGAGAGGTATGCCTTCTTCATGTATTTTGGGGAGGCCGTATAGTTTGGGGCATCTGGAAGATTTTTCTCTTGGGATGATCTTCTGTTGGATCTCTTTGCTCATGTTGCTGGTTATGATTTTCTTCTTGGTTATTTTTTCTAGATATGTGGTTGGGTCCGTGTTTATGGGTTTGTATGTGGAGTCTTGTAGTAGGTCAGAATTTTTGTCAGAAACGGTGTAGGGTCTCCCACTTGGATGGGGGGTTGGACTAGATGACCTACAAGGTCCCTTCCAACTCTGATTATCTGCATCTGTAGGTCTGCCAGTTTTGTTTCGTAGTCATTTTTGTTCATTACCACTGTGGCATTACCTTTATCTGCTGGAAGTATGATAATGTTACTGTAGTTTTTTAGCGCTTTTAGGGCATTTTTTTCTTCCTTGTGTAAGTTGCTTTTGGGTGCTTTGCTTGTGCAGAGGATGTTCGTGATTTGGTGTCTTATTGTACCAGCTTCATCTGTATTTAGTTTAGTTAGGCTGGATTCTACTCCGCATATGATGGATTCTATGGGGATTTTTGGGGGTGCTGTTGCATAGTTGAATCCTTTGGTTAGGACATCTGTTTCAGTTTTGGTGAGTTCTCTATTGGAAAGGTTGTGTACTAATTGCTTTAAGTGTTTTTGGGGGTTGTTGGGGGCTTTCTTATCATGTTTGTAACACTTAACATTTAACACTGTTTCTGACACATGCCATGAACACATAGCCAGGCCTCAAACTCGGAGCCAAACCAAAACCTGGAACATCACATCACAGCCACCCGCTCAGAATATCACATCACGAAACTCAGGAGGTTACACCACAAAACCTTAGGATATTACAACACAGCCAATGACCCAGGAGATTACAGCACAATACCCAGAATGTTACAACAGTAGAACTGAGAAGGTCATCACACAGCCCATTACCAAGGTCGTTACAACACAGGAGGCTGATAGACACACAGCCAATACCTCAGCCACACGTGTTCTTACAAAAAAAGCCAGCCAATCTGCAAACATCAACTCCATCCATCAATCAAGAAATGACAACACAGCCAACCTCCCCACCAGTATATATAGGGAGAGGGTAGCTCCGATCCTGCTTTGCTCACACAAGCACGAAGCCGAAAACACCAGCCTGAAGATGGCAAGTCATCACATGTTGTCTTAAAACATATTCACCTATTTTTAACATTTCTATCTTTTGCCTTTTATACAAATTTGAATAGAGATGTTAACATCTTTGAATCAAGTATGAACAATTTCAAAACAATGTGCCTTTCTTTAGTTCTTCCTTTCCATAAATCTCAGAATTGGCTTCAACTTTAAAAAATTCAAGAGCACACACACACACACACACACAGAGGTTAGCCTCTCTTAGTCAGGAAAGGACACAAGGACACGTGTTGGCTCTTTGAGGTAGTCCATACAAGAAGTACCAACCATGAGTTACCTTTACCTTTATTGTAAGGTTACATAACAGATACTTACATGTGTTAAAATACGTATCAACTTTTAGTCCAAGAAACAAAAGGGCCCTTCTAAGATACTTACTATGCCCCATTTCTTCTGTGGACTCATTTGATCTAGTCTGTTACTACTGCTCCTTCAAGGTCATTCTCACCGCACACCATGTAATCTTATCATTAGAGTAATCTTATCATCTTATATCAAAGTTCACCTGATACTCAATGCATAATCTGCAATGCAAAATTCTACTAGGGCTATCTGGCCAAATATCTATCCAATGAAGGAATCTCAAAGTGGCTTCTTCTACAGTCACACTGCTCATAATACCACTTTAATCTCCCCAAACCTGACAGCTGTTAGTATATTGAATTTAGTAATGGGAACAGTAAAGTGTACAATAGGCCAGAATACACAGTTGTAGTTGATTAGTTCAAGAGTGCTGACTCATGCATGATACAATCTATGCTATGATTGGCTGTTGTAAATATAAAGGGAAAGTTTGCCCTTCCCCCCTTCTTTTGTGTGTTCTGCATATTATTTACTCATGATGTTCCTATGTTCCTGTTGAGGTAATTCCCCATTAGGAGAATGAGTGCATACAGGGAGATGTATTTGAGAGTAGTGTTTGAATAATACATACAGTACACAAATACACTGTACAGTAAATGTAGGTTTTTACTTCCAGACAGTTTAAGCAAAGTTCAAGATAAGCAGTCCAAAAGTCATTCACAGGTAAATCAGTCAGTTTTTCAATCCAGGGATAATCCAAATATCAAAGTCCAGTGTCAAAAAACAGTTCAGTATCAGACTTACATTAAATCCAGTAATATCAGTCAATTAGAAGAAATGGAGCTACTGAGCCACCATGTCCCTGATATGTTTGCTGATAGGACATCAAAGTGCTTTAACCTTGACCTGTGGGATGCCATTTGCAGATGGCTGAGAAACTTCTCCAGGTTACTTTTTTTAAGTATCAAAATTAAAGCAATTAAAGCAAAATTAATTCAGATTCAATATGACTGCAGTGGAAAAAGGGAAATTACCCTTCCTTGTGATTACAATTGTGTGTTGCAAATGCATGAAGTATTACAGGGTAGGATTCATCATTGTCTGTATTTTGTATGCTCCGAGCAGGAAGCAAAAGGCTTGTGTTTCTGCATTCATATCAGAATAACTAACTTTGTCCTGTCTAGTTCAACTTGGCACCCCTATTCATAAGAATGACAAAAATACTTGAAATTACCAGCTATATATATGTATATATATATATATATACAAAATGAACACATGGTTTTGCTTCTTTCCAGTAAATTGCATAATTGCTTTTTTCAGCCTTCAGACCCTTTCCAGCCACGGAATCAGCTTGTTTTATAAAAACATGACCATGCTTGATATGGACACAGAGATTTAATAGTTCACATGGAATGGGACAGCCTTGATATGGATAATATACTGTAAAGCTTCCTTTCTTCAATCAATTATGTCCCAACCTGAATCATTAAGCCAGTCCTCCAATTTATAAGAGTTATTTGCTCAAAGGTATAAGTATTGCCAGCTGCAGGTACAATTGATTGTCATTCCAATTGATGCTTAATGGGGAATAGAGCTTTAAAGATCATAACCTGGAATTGAAACCAGGAAGGAACATCTTTCTAGATCAGAGGTGCTGGCTGGAGAATTATGGGAGTTGAAGTCCACAGGTCTTAAAGTTGCCCAGTTTGGGGACCCCTGTTCTAGATAGATAAATTATGGTGAAGGGCATATTTTGAATTTCTTTAACTCACATCCAGATAGTTCTGCCAACACTCAGAACTGTAGCAACTATGCAGCACTTCCATCTTCTATATTTCTAATCATGCTAGGAGCAAACAAAAGTGTCATCTATCTAAACAGAATAGACATCAGCCTGAACTAGCAAGAGGGTCCTTGACCAGTGATGGGATTCTACCAGTTCGGCTCCGTTCGGGCGAACTGGTAGTAAAAAAATATAGCTACCAGTTCACCCGAACCGATATTTTTTTCCCCTCCTGATGATCAGCTGTGCTGAGATCTCCCTCGCTGAATTACTGCTTGGCCCAGGAGGCCAAGAAATGGAGCACAGGGGTTGCACTCTGTTTTTTGCCTTACTGGGCCTCAGGAAAACCTCCTGGGAGCAAAAGTGCCCCCCCCACAAGGAGGCTTCCCTGAGGCCCAGGAGACCAAAAAATGGAGGGGGGGGGAGGGTGCTGCACAAAAAAAGAAAGAAAGAAGAAGCCACACCCACCCAGTCACATGGCCATGCCCACCTAGCCACTCCCACCTAGCCACGCCCACAGAACCGGTAGTAAAAATATTTGCATCCCACCCGTCCTTGATGGCCTTAAATCCATGCTTGTCAGGTACAGTTTGTTAATGCCAGTTTCTTGGGATTTTCCTTCGAAGCCTCTTTCACAATCTGCCTTTGACTTGTATCAGTCTTTTCAAGTCCAGTCCATTTCCCCTGTAGTTTTACAAAGAAATCATTTCAAGGTAAATGATGGACAGGCAGTCCATTGGCAGAACAATAGCATCCTTGCAAGTTACAAGGACAATTTCTCTTGCTTTCAATCTTAGATTCAAGAGTGGAACCAATTTACAAGAGCTGCTTTCTCCCTCTTTTGTTCTCTCACTCCTCCAGCCCTCCCTCTCTTCTTCTATCCTTTGAAGAAACTAAAAAGAGCTTAGTCCTCATACACAATATCTGAATATAGTTCATCTTTAAACCCTCTGTTCTATCCTATGAAGATGGAATTGTTTTAATGAGGATCAACAATAAACATACTTTTTTTTTTCTATTTACGGATTATCCCCTCTAACCGGGATAAATGAATTTCCAGACCATTCAGCTTAGCCTTTCATTTTTCTTACTAGGAAGGGAAACAGAGTCAGGTGGAGAAATCTTTCCTAATTCCAATGAGCAGAGTGAACACCATAACTGGAAATGCAAATATTATTTTATCTGGACTAATCTAAAAAAAACCTCGTCCTTAAAAGACTCAATTTCACACCCTACTACTGTACTCATAAACCCATAAAAAGAGCCTGCCTGCTGGATTGGATCAAAAGAAGAGATTGGACTGCCATTTGTCAGAAATGGTGTAGGATCTTCTGCTTGGGCAGGGGGTTGGACTAGGTGACCAACAAGGTCCCTTCCAACTCTGAATATCTGTTATCTGTTATTTATCTGTTATTTATATAAAAGCTCATCTAATCTGAATCAGCTGAACGGTGATTCAGTTACTATTCAGTTGCTTGAATGACAAGCCAGATGCCTATGGAAAGCTCATAAGCAGGCTATGACAACAAGGGCTTTCTTTGCTGTTGTTTCTGAGCACCTTGTTGTATTCGGAAACTTTGCTTCTGAAGGTACTGTGGACTCATCATGCTTAACTTCACCCTTCACGGATAAATTGTTGAAGGTCATGGCCATCACGGTGTCAATGCCGCTATCTAGATACTTATTTTATCTAGCCTGGCTCTCCCACAATCCTTTGCCGTTGTCTAGAATCCTGACTTTCTCCCTACTCACTTCTTCCCTTCCCTGCCTAGTTTCACAGCCCGCCCCCAAATCTAAAGAATTGCAAACAATGCAAGCTTTCTTCTTGTTGAAGTTCCTTCAGGCTTTGATCATTCTGGTCACTCTTGTCTGCACTTTCCCCACCTTTACCTTTTATTATGTTGCAGCAGTTGGCATTCCAAGTGAAGTCGTCCCATAAATTTCCCCTCGCTCCCCCATTGCTTCCCCGAGTGCTAGAATAAACCTTCTTCATTTCCTTCCATGCTGATAAACACCCAACCATCCAAGATGCTACAAAACACTTTCTGTTCCGTATGATTTATGTTTAAGTTTGGATGGGCATGATCCAAGAGAAAAACCAAAACACCCCATCTCTGGAATGGGAATTGTCACAAGCATTTGGTGCATTCAACTTCATAGACTGCCAGAATTAAAAATAATAATAATTATGGAAACTTATCCCTATTTTTGTGTTACTTGTTGGCTGGGGAGCCAGATCAGCAGTTGAATAAATTCCAGAAGCTTCCAAGGCTTGGAATGGAGAGGTTAGTGATCAGCACCCTAATCCTGTGCCAAGTCCCACCACTGAAGCCTTTCAAGAGGAGAGTGGACAGCCATTTGTCAGAAATAATACAGTTCTCCTGCATAAGGAGGGGGTTGGACTTGATGACCTCCAAGGTCCCTTCCAACTCTGTCACTGTAAAGAAGCGTGGCTCTTTAGACTTGGACCTACTCCCTCCATCCCACAACAAGGCAGTTCCGGGAATGCTCCAATACAGAAAACCACATCAACCGATTCAGGAAATAGCAAGCGATTTCTTTCTTTCTCGGTGCTGGTCCCTCAGACTCAACACCGTAGCTCAGTGGAGGCGATGGACGGAAAGACATTAGAGCAGCTACTGTACATCACCACCCCAGGAGGATAGCAGACGGCATCAGGAACATCTCCTGCTCTCGTAGGAGGAGGAGGAGGAGGAGGAGGAAAAGGAGGAGCAGAACTGCTTGTGGGTTGAATGGTCATTAGGTTCTTCAGTGCCTGCTCTTCCTGCTCGGGCTTGGTGGTAGCGGTGAATGGGCGCATGGTGGTGGTGGAGGGTGACGCAATCCTCCACAGCAGCTTCTTGAGGGCTTTACGGAATTCCCTGCGCATGAGGCAGTAGAAGATGGGATTGAGGCAGCTGTTGGAATGGGCCAGGCAGACAGTGATGGGGAAGAGGTATGCCTGAGAGAGAAAGTAAGCATGGCTGAAGTGCAGAAGGTTTAACTTGATGAGGACCCCCCAAGTGGTGAGTGCCTGGTTGGGCAGCCAGCAAAGGAAGAAGGATAGTACCACGATGGTCACTGACTTGGTCACCTTGGATCGGCGCTTACTGCTTGGCCCACAGGAACCGGCTCCCACATTCCTGTCACTGATGAAGCGCACCAGCAAAAGGTAGCAAAGGGTGATGATGGTCAAAGGCAATAGAAAGCCCAGCAGGACCTTCTGGGCATGGTAGAGCCCCAACCAGAATGGAGTATTGTTACCTTGGCTATCAGGTATCTTGACCAGACAGAGTTCCTCACCGAAGATAGTGGAGGTGGTGGAGAAGATGCCATTGGGCAGAGAAGCGAGAATGGCTAGGATCCAAATGAGGGCACACAACCATTTAGCTGAAGAGCAGCCATCCAAGAGCCCTCCTTGCCTCCTACTTTTCAGGGCAGAGGCCACCGCGTGGTAGCGGGCAATGCTCATAGCAGTGAGGAAGAAGACACTGGCGTACATGTTCATGGCGGTCACATAGGAAAGCATCTTGCACATGGCTTTGCCGAAGAGCCAAGTGAAATCCAGAGCATTCTCCACGGCCCAGAAGGGCAAAGTCAGGACAAATTGGAAATCAGTCACTGCCAAACAGGTCACAAAGAGATTGATGGAAGACTTTTTCCATTTGCTTTTCATCAGGTAGAGCACCAGCACATTGCCCACCAGACCAAGGGCGCACACCACAGAGTAGATGATGGAGATGAAGATCCGTAGGAGGATAGAGCTGCCTCCCTGTAGTCCATCTGCTCTCTCTCGGTTGAGGAAGCTCCTCCAGAACTCCTGTAGGGACTCGTTGGTGCCGTTGCTTAACAGCCTCTCTTCCAGCAGGCTGGGGAAAGGGTTGAGTTCTCCCGCTTCTGCTTCCTTTATGCCAGCGGCCAGCGAGCAGTAGCTGTATTCACACAGGGCATCCATCCCATGGCAGAGGGGAAATGTAGGTGTCCTCTCAGCTCCACATAACAAGCTTCCACTGCGAGACAACAACAACAGCAGCAAGAACAAAAAGAGTCTCTATTTCCAGAAGTCGCCGGTCAGTGGAAGGACTCCCTTCGTCCGACGTCTGGAGAGCCTACCTAGGCTGCGAAATCTTTGGCAGGGAATTGGGGAAGAAAAGGTTTGGAGAGGTAGCAGCGCGAGGAAGCTCACAGCTGATCTTCTCGAGGGAGAGAGGACCGCGCAAGCAGCCGGACGCGAAAGACCAGAAAGATCCAAAGGCGGGGGAACCACAGACTTCGGGGGAGCTCCAAGGAAAGTCACTCGCTGTTTGGGGGCAGATGTAGCAGCGGAGCCACCCAGACGTCTACTTGCCGTCTACTCAGCCCGTGCGTGCAGCTAACTCTAAGCCAGGTTGAAGTTGAGCGCGGCTCTCCCAAGCAGCAGCGTTTCTTGACCCTTCCGTCCAACCTGCAACTGTGGCTCAAGACCAATCCTGCCTCCCGTCCCGCTTCGGTGCAGACGGTTCTACTGCGTTATCTGACTCCGCCGGGCTGCTTTTTAAGGTGCGCGCGCAACAACGCGCTCCTTGGCGCTCTCCAAGGTGCTGCAACGCCCGCGGCCCCCCTCCTTTCCCCGCTTTTTCCTTTCGCAACCAAATTACCTGCCGCCGAGATAGGTATCTGTTTACATCTAAACTTCCAAAGGCTCCACCGTCTCTTAATTGGGTAAAATTCTTTTGAACTGTTTCGGGTTTTTTTCATTTTTCGTTTTGCGATTCTCTTGCCTTCATCCCGTGACTGCTCTCCCCATTTCATATGTACGCTCGATGTGCTTTGTTAATTTATAAATCCATCACGAACAACGAAGTTGTTTTTCAAGAAAGGACACGAATATGCTTTAACTTGGTGGGCTGTGGTAGTGGCGAGATTTATTTATTTTTAATGGATAGTGGGAGTGATGGTGATGGGATTGTTTTTTAAATGTGCCAAGTAGAAAAAGAAGAATTTAGACAAACAAGCCATTTTTGATTTTATTTATTATAAAGTTTTGCTTATTTGGGAAATTGACTTGAAAATATGCCTTCAGCAACTGAACTGGACTTCACCCCATCCCTAAGAACTCCGTATAAGTGCGCCAGCGTGCCTACCATCCCTGTTTTACTGTCCCCATTTATCTGTACTAACTTCCTTTGTTCTTGTTTATGTTCATACCTACACCTGTTATCTTGTACATGTTTGACAAGCAAATAAAATAAAAAATAAAAATAAATAAAAATAAATTTGGCTTTCTGCTATTATATTCTCTTTTAAAAGGAAAATGGAAAAATAAATCCACAAACCACTGATTAATAAAATATTTATTATGACCAACCAATCTGCAAACTTGTGAATAAAATATTTATTAGGACCAACCAATATGCAAAAAAAAAAAAAAGTGCAAACTTCAAGTATTTTAGGTGAAACAAAATCAGAGAATGAGGAAAATGCAACTACCTACTCCACATCTACCCATTTGGGTTACCAACATAATTCAGAGCAAGTTATTCTGTTCAGTGTCTTGCAATGTAATCTTATATAAGTTAGTTCAAAAGGAAGCCCCACTGAATTCAGTAGGATATGTTTCAAAAGTCAGTGCAATCATAACATGCATTTTTAGAAGCTAAATGAGGCTTATCCTGGCTATGGGTCTGTGGATGGAATGCAATCAGAACATAAATATATATATTTTTGGGTACATGCAACAGATTCAGTCCAAACTAACCAAACCACATTCTGGCTTTGCATTGTAACGTAAACTCAACCCAGTTCTCAGAATCAGTCGATTTCTAATTCTTAAAATAGCCAGCCAATACAAACTGAATCATGCATTGCACTTAATCATTATGTAATTTGTTTAGTTTGGGCTTAACCTGTTGTGCACTGTCATATGTAAATGGAGGTATGTGGCTTAGATTTATGCAGGACATTATGGACACTATGGCAATGGCAACTACATAACTGCAATTGGAGACAATTTCTATCACAACTTTGTACTCTAAATTATTCCACAGCCTGGGTAGCACGAAGAAATGCACTAACATTGAGCATTCTTATGTTCCATACTGCTGGAATACAGTGAAGGATTTATTATGAAAGCTGCTCTAAGAAGGTTTTAAAGTATGTAGACTTAGAAGGTTAACAGATATGCACTAGTTCCCAGATGCCAGTCAGTACTGATAGCTAAAGCTCTACATATCCTGGGCCACAGTCTATTTCTGTATATCAGCTTTCTTATTCTTTTAGAATCTAAGGCAGAGATTGACATAAGAATTAAATCAAATGGTATTAGAGGAGAAATTTCCTGTGGTAGCCTGTACTTCTATAATGCTTTTTAAAATATGATATGCCTGAGACCATCATTGTTTTAACAATGATCCACCCAACCCATGTCTTTTTGCAAATTTTTTAAAACTTGTATAAATAATGTACCTTAATAAAAATAAATTTCAATTTTTTTTGTAGTAATACAACTTAATTAAAGCCCCTCCCTCCAATCTCTCTCTCCCTCCGCCCTTCTCTCTTTATCTATGTAATTTTGATATGATTATTCTTTGCTTTAGTTTTATTGAAGTTATTGTATTTAGCTTTAGTATTTGTTGGATATTGAATTTTTTTAATTGAAGCCAAATCAGTGGTCTAAATTATCTTGGTCAAGTATAATTAGAAAATAAGTTAGAAATATTTTTATAGGTTAATACTAAGGCCATCATAGAGTATATTTTAGAACATTTCCCAAAGCCCGTAACTTCCACTGAAACTGGGAAGAATAGAAGAGGGCAAACAGATAAGTTTTTGCATTTCTGGATCCTCCATTTCTTCCTCTGATTACCAGAATTTAAAAGAATTGAATAGATTATTAATGTTGGTTGGAATAAATATTACTTTGGCAGAGATTACTTAAAGGATCCAGGAGGAGGTATTGGAACTGAAATGTTTTGGATCCAGAGTTATCCTGTCTCAGTTTCACTCACTGTTGTTACAAAAATTGGGGACTGACTGTCTCTTTAAAGGTTAGAAGTGATGAAAATAAATAAGTCCTAGGGCCCTTGGGATGTTATTCAAAATGCCATACTATTTTACCCTAATTAACTACAGTTGAATAAATTGAGCCAACTTCTTGAGTTAGTTCTCTGGGTATACACAGAATTAATACGAATGAAATAAATATTGATTGGTTCATTGAAGGTAAACTTTCTCTTGAGTTAGGATCAAATACTCACTGGACATTTCACAAGCACACTCATATTGACAATACAGAAGTGGGTTTGCCATTGCCTTCTATGATGCTTGTTTGTCTTCTTAGTCCAACTACTAACCTGGGATGTTATGGTTTTCCACTCGAGTTCTAATTAGATCCTGTCTTGGTTGGCTTTTCTGGGATCAGGCAAAATGAGATAAGAGTCTTCTAAAATTCATCAACTTTTGAAAGATTTCTAAAAATTCTCAGGTTCTCTCTCTCAGATTCTCCCTCCCTCCCTCAGATTCTCTTTGTCTCTCATTCTCTCTCTTTGGGTTATCTCTCTGTTTCTGTCACTGTCTCTGTCTCTGTCTCTTTTAGGTTCTTTATTTCTCTCTCTCTCTCTCTCATTCTCTCTCTCAGGTTCTCTCTCTCTCTCCCCCCCACAACTTTTCAGAATATGATTTCTTTTTAACACGCTGGAGAACAAGTGCTCTAAACAGACCATCTAAACAACAGAATGTGGAATGGTCAAAGCTCTTAAAAACATAGAAAACTGAAAGCAGAAAAAGACCCAGCAGTCCATTTAAGTTTTTGTTTGTTTGTTTGTTTGTTTTTGTTTTCTTTGTAATTTATTTATTGGTTTTATTTATTTATTACTTATTTTATTTTAAATTTTTTATCAGATGATAGACCTTTATTTATCCCTTGCTTGAGGATTCTTTTTATAAACATATTACTACAATCCTAAAATAATTTATATAATTAGAGCAATACTCTTCAGTGTTCAGAAATTATGGATCTCTTAGAGAACATCCAGGGAGTTAAAGGGGTGAATGCCAAAATTATTGAGCCGAAAGTCTTTTCATGAGGTTGATTTTGGAATTTAATCTTCATTTGGAAATTCTGGGTGTTATTCTAGCAGTGGCCCCTAGAGGTCACAGGAGTTACAGAGGAACTAAGGAAAGTAATAATACTGTATATAATCTATAAGAATAAATATCCTTATCACAACCTGCTGTTGCATTTGTTATAACATTATTAAAGATTATCACAGTTCTGCAAGAGGAAAATATTGAAATGTTGTATTGTAATAGCAGTTCATTGTTACAGGCTTGAAAGTATGAAGAAAGCTTTGCTTAACATTACTGAAACTTTCAAAAATCCTTGTCAGGCTCTTTCCAGAAAATTTGCTATACTCAGTTATAGCCTGGAAGCAAGACAATATCTTTCAAGACAAAGTTTAAGGATTCTCTCCCCTACCTGATCTAGCAGGCAAGATTTTATCACTTGACAATGATCATCTAGTGAAGTTAAATCTGAAAGAATCTGAGTGGATAAAAAGATGATGCACGTCTTTAGAGAGTACAAAAATTTAACTATCACAGGAGACATAGAAAGGCCCAACCATGGGTTGTATATTCAAAGGGCAGATATCCATTGTTTGTCAGATCTTCTTAATAATTCCGGAGATAATTGTAACTCGCCTTGTAACTGCTTAGCAAAGCTTGCATATCCAAGGAAGTCTGGTAAAAGTTTTGAAATTTGGTGACTAAAGGCAAAAATGAGATAAGAAGAAGGCAAAACGTGACCATAGATGACTTATGCACCAGCTTTCTCCAACTTCTTTTCCCTGGTTTCTGCATGATGTTAAGATACCAGTGTAAGATCAGACCTAACATTGGTTGTATTTGCATAATAGAAATGATATTATGTTAAAACATATAAAGAACGGCTGCAGGAACTGGATATGTCTAGTTTAATGAAAAGGAGGATTAAGGGTGACATGATAGCAGTATTCCAATATCTTAGGGGCTGCCGTGAAGAAGACAGGTGTCAAGCTATTGGGGCCTGAGGGCAGGACAAGAAGCAATGGGTGGAAACTAATCAAGGAAAAAAGCAACCTAGAACTAAGGAGAAATTTCCTGACAGTTAGAACAGTTAACCAGTGGAACAACTTGCCTCCAGAGGTTGTAAATGCTCCAACACTGAAAATTTTGAAGGCAAGATTGGACAACCATTTGTCTGAAATGGTGTAGAGTTTCCTGTCTGACAAGGAGGTTGGACTAGAAGACCTCCAAGGTCCCTTCCTACTCTGTTATTCTGAAAGTTTCCCCTTTCCCAAATAAATTGACTTACCTTAGTACAACAGTAGAATGTAATTCTGTATAGCTGAATCTTTTGCATGCTGGTCATTGATTGAGTCCTCCCAGTTCGAGGAATGACTTTCTTCCCCACTCTTTGCTTTTAAAACAAAGAAATGAACAACGATGGTATAATTGGGGTTTGCATGACCCCAGAGAGATTTAGGGGGCTTACAGGCCTTTAATCTCTTGGGCTTTCTTTTCTTCACTCCCTGAGGTCCAGGGCATGATGTCAGTTTCAGGAACGAAGGGAGTCAACTAAGTCATGAAAATAGTTGTAAGACATTAACAGATTTAGTTTAATCCTAAAAAAACCTGGGGCTTTGCAGGCCCAAATCTAATCTACAATATATAATATATATACTAGATAGATAGATAGATAGATAGATAGATAGATAGATAGATAGATAGATAGATAGATAGATAGACAGACAGACAGACAGATAGAGTATACACACACATTATATATATATTTTGGGTTGGACTTTTTGGGGTACTATAAAACTTAAGAATGACGTGGGAAAATACCACACATATATATACATACATATACATATGCATATACATATACATATACATATACATATACATACGTATGTATGTATGTATGTATGTATGTATATATATATATTTTCTGAGGTTCTCGCGGGTATTAGTATGTGGATCTTTGGTTATTCGGGTTTTCTCCCGCATAAGATTGGAAGTATCTAGGCAACGTTTCGATGAAGTCTCATTCATCATCTTCAGGCTTCTGTCTTCGGCTCTGTGCTTCTCAGAGTGATGTGAGCTTGCAGCTGCTTCTTCCTTTTAACTGCTAGTGGGGGTGTGACTTGATTGGGTGGGGGCTTGGCTGTGTTCTGATTGGGTGGGGGTGTGTTCTCATTGGTAGGGGGTTTGGCTGTGTTCTGATTGGTTGGGGGGTTGGCCATGTTCTGATTGGCTGGAGGCGTGTTCTGTTCAGGTGGGGGCTTGGTTGTGCTCAGGTTAGTCTTAGTTGTTGGGGGATTTGAGCTGGTGAGCTGTGATCCTG
>NW_020769310.1:8840925-8881628 GCF_900518735.1 Pseudonaja textilis | reverse complement strand
CAGGATCACAGCTCACCAGCTCAAATCCCCCAACAACTAAGACTAACCTGAGCACAACCAAGCCCCCACCTGAACAGAACACGCCTCCAGCCAATCAGAACATGGCCAACCCCCCAACCAATCAGAACACAGCCAAACCCCCTACCAATGAGAACACACCCCCACCCAATCAGAACACAGCCAAGCCCCCACCCAATCAAGTCACACCCCCACTAGCAGTTAAAAGGAAGAAGCAGCTGCAAGCTCACATCACTCTGAGAAGCACAGAGCCGAAGACAGAAGCCTGAAGATGATGAATGAGACTTCATCGAAACGTTGCCTAGATACTTCCAATCTTACGCAGGAGAAAACCTGAATCCCCACAGAATCCATCATATGTGCAGTAGAATCCAGCCTAACTAAATTAAATACAGATGAAGCTGATAGAATAAGACACCAAGTTACTATCATCCTATGCACAAACAAACCACCCAAAAGCAACTTTCACAAAGAGGAACTAAAAGCCCTGCAAGCCCTAAAGAATGATAGCAGCATAATCATACTTCCAGCAGATAAAGGTAATGCCACAATGGTAATGGATAGAAAAGACTACGAAACAAAATTGACAGACCTACTCCAAGACTCCACATACAAAACCATAAACACTGACCCAACTACATATCTGGAAAAAATAACCAAGAAGAAAATTATAACCAGCCACATGAGCAAAGACATCCAACAGACGATCATCCCAGGAGAAAAATCTTCCAGATGCCTCAAACTATACGGCCTCCCAAAAATACACAAAGAAGGCATACCTCTCAGACCCATAGTCAGCTCCAGAGGAGCACCACTACAAAACCTAGCTAAACACTTAGCAAAGCAGCTACAGCCCCATGCTGAAGCAGCAGCTTCACATGTACAAAACTCATACCACTTCTTGGAAATGATCAAAGATCTACACGTGGAACAAGAAGATCTGCTTGTAAGTTTAGACGTGGTTTCACTATTCACTCAAGTCCCGATAAAAGAAACTCTTGAAATCATCAACAATAAATATCAACCAGCTAAACACCTCATGGAACTAGCAGAACACTGCTTAATCAACACATATTTCATATACAAAGGACAAAGATACAAGCAAATTGAAGGAGCCCCTATAGGATCACCACTGTCACCCGTCATTGCAAACCTGTTCATGGAAGAATTCAAATCCAGAGCTCTAGCCAATGCCACCCACAAACCCAAACTATGGTTAAGATACATCGATGACACATTTGTGATTTGGCCCCATGGAAAAGAAAACCTAAACAATTTCCTAACACACCTAAACAGCACACACCCCAAAATCAAGTTCACCATGGAAACAGAAACAACAACAAAAAAACTACCATTCCTAGATGTACTAATCTAGAAAAAAACAGATGGCACACTAGGACACACCATATACCAGAAGAAAACTCACACCAACCGCTACCTCAACGCCCAATCCCACCATTACTTAGCACATATAAACTCCGTGGCCAAAACACTAATCGCCAGAACCAAATGCCTGGCAGACAAGACACACATAAAGACTGAACTATGCACCCTGACTAAAGTACTGACAGCTAACGACTTCCACAAAAACAAAATCACCGGCTTGATCCACAAAAAACACACTGAGACATAATGGAGACCTAGAAGATGAACAGACTCATGGAACAGCTGTCCTGCCCTACATAAGAGGAACAACAGACAAAATCAGTAAAATACTACACAGGCATCACATCAAGACTGCCTTCAAAACAGACAGAAAAATAGCAGCCATCCTAGGAAACCCCAATTCCATTCATACACACACGCAAACACACACACACACACACACACACACACGTATATATGTATATATGTACATATACATATACATATATATATCATATATATGAACATCTAAGTAGGTTACTGTAGATGTAATACCACATAAATATATGAGCCAATTTGATTTAGTGTGTATCACACACACATACTACACCCAACTGGCTCTTATGTTTTTGTTGTATTATATCATTCTTGATTTTCTTCCCCACTTTCCTGCACTGTAAACAGTCGTATAGAAGCTCACAATATTTGGGGGTTGTCTAGACATTACTCGAGTTGCAGCCGTGCATACTACTATTTATTGCAAATCCTGAATGTGGCAGTACAGACATTTGCTAAATAAACTCCTTTTCATCCCTTCTTTTCAAACATGTTCATCCTATCTTTCTTCCAAACAGCTCTGGGCAATATAGATAAGTTCCCCTCTAGCTAACCTCTCAACTGTATCATGATTTGCTGTAAATTATTCAGCCCTAGGAAAGAGGTCAGGGCAAGCCACTTCTGAAATCTTGTCAGAACACACACACACACACACACACACACACACACACACACACACACAAGCAATTCTATTTATAGTAGTTCCACTGAAGTCAATTGGACTTAAGGGAATCCTGGTGGACAGTATCTTGCTTACAAACAGAACTATAGCTTGGGTTTTGCCATTGAATGGAATATATTTAACACTTTACTAAAGCTGGTCCTCTTTCTTCAACTTCTTTCTCTTTGGAAAAACAGATTGGCTGTGAGAAACTGTTGACTCACCACCACGAAGCATACAGTCTTTGAGAGGAGAGATAATCCTATGACTTTAATGGATCCCAGAATTTCCACCATATGCCATGATGGTGGTAAGTCAAGGCACCAATGTAACCAATCTGATTTTACAACTGTTTTTGTGGCAGTCATTAAACGAAAGCCACAGTAGTTAAGTGAATCCGTTCATTCCTATGGATGGTTTTTTGCTGAAAACTGATCAATAACTGATCAATAACCAGCAAAAAAGTTGTAAATTGTAATCATGGGACCAAAGAAGGCTGCAACTGGCAATAAAGGTGACCTGGTTGCCAAGCATCTGAAATGCAGTCATGTGACTGTGGGGGAGTTTCTGCTGTTGGAACCCCAGAACTGGGTCATAAGTAGTTTTTTGGGGAGGGTCCATTATAACTTCGGGCAGAGCAGTGGCTCAGTGGTTAAGACACTGGGTTTGTTGACTGGAAAGCCAGCAGCCCAGGTTTGAGAATCGAGTGCCACATGAGAGGGTGAGCACCTGTCCTTGTCTCAGCTCATGCCCACCTAGCAGTTCGAAAGCATGTAAATGCAAGTATATTAATAGGTACCACTTTGGTGGGGAAATAACAGCGCTCCATGATGTCATGCTGGCCACACCACTGTGGAAATGTCTTCGGACAGCACTGGCTCAATGGCCTTGAAATGGACATGAGCACCACCCTCTACAGCTGGAAACAAATAGCAAAGAAAAATCCACAGGGACTCCTTTATCTTTTTTTAATTGTAACTTCAAATGGTCACTGAACAACTGGTCATTAAGCAAGGACTACCTGGATGCAGTTGTTCTCTAGGATGAACACCCAGGTTTGAGACCGGAGTGCCATCTTGCTTCTGTCTCTCACAATCACAGATGCCAAATGTATCTGCTCACATTTTTATCATTTTGTTAATTATGAGGAAACTATTTTGGATGCATGCAATTAAAAAAGTTGCAAAGTATTTTGAGATGCTTCGTGTAACATGATTATCTAGATGACTAATTTGTTTGGAAATTAAAATGAAACGAATGCATGTGCAACTGATTTTTGAGTACTATTCCTACAGGGATCTCACTTCACTATTCATACTTTTTTTTAAGGTGATGGGGAAGCAATATTTAGAGTACTGGTAGTCCTTGATTTATGGCTGAACAATGAGCTTGATGACACTTGATGACCTCAGTGTTCACTTAACAACTGTGGGACCCGCTTAAAAGCAAAAAAAAAAAATACTGGACAAAAAAACATATGTGGTTGGAAAAAATGATAAAACAGCATATTGATTTAAAACCAGAAATATTTCTATTGGGGATTCTATCTGAAAAATACAGTAAGAAAAATGCATATTTAGTTATTGATATATTAACTGCTGCCATAATTGTATTTGCACAAAATTGGAAGAGTGAAGAGATACCGACAGATGAGAATATGATTAGGAAAATATTAGAATGTGCGGAAGTGAATAGATCAACACTGACAATTGAGGAGAAAGAGCAAACTGAATACTATATGGTATGGGATCTATTTTACCAATGGTTAAATAATAAAAATGGAAGTTAGAAATAGGGAAACAAAATAAAGAAGATACATTAAAAGAGATAAGTAAATATTATGACTAGTATGTTGAATATTATTATGTTAATATTGTAGAATTAATATGTGGAATATTATTATGTTAAAGATTGCAGAATCAATATTAATTTAATGAAGGATGCTGTAAATTTTGACTATTGCTCGACAAAGATATTTGTACCCAGACAGCACACTGTTCAACTGAAGATGGAATCATTGTATTAAAAATAAAAAATCATTATTAAAAAAATAATGGTGTTATTTGCTTAATGACTACAGCGTTTGCTTTATGATTGTCATGTTTCCTTAAGGACCTGCTGAAAAAAAGATAATAAAATGGATCTGGTTGCATGATGACCTGCTTTACAACTGTCCTGGCTTATGACAGATATGCTGCCATCTAAGGATCACCTTGAGGTTTGCACATTATACCCTACCGAGATCAAGTGAGGTGCTAATAGCACTCTATAAAGCCTTAGTAAGATCACGCCTAGAGTACTGCATCCAGTTTTGTTCACCACACTATCAAAAAGATGTTGAGACTCTAGAAAAAGTACAGAGAGGAGCAACCAGGATGATTAGGGGACTGGAGACTAAAACATATGAAGAATGGTTACAGGAACTGGGCATGGCTAGTCTAGTGAAGAGAAGGACCAGGGAAGACATGATAGCAGTCTTCCAATATTTGAGGGGCTGCCACTGAGAGGAAGGGGTCAAGTTATTTTCTAAAGCACCTGTAGGCTAGACAAGGAATAATGGATGGAAGCTGAACAAGGAGAGGTTCAACCTAGAAATAAGGAGAAATTTTCTGACAGTGAGAACAATCAACCAACGGAGCAACTTGCCTTCAGAAGTGGCGGGAGCTTCATCACTGGAAGTTTTCAAGGAGAGACTGGACTGCCATTTGTCAGAAATGCTTAGGGTCTCCTGCTTGGGCAGGGGATTGGACTAGAAGACCTTACAAGGTCCCTTCTAACTCTGTTAAACTGTGCCTGTGTTTAATCTGACTGCTATAAATGTGGTACCTGAAGGTTACGGTAAAGATAAAACATATTTAATCATACAAGTATTAACAGCAGCCAGAATTGTATTTGCTCAGAATTGGAAAAGTGATAACATACTGACAGAGGGAGAAGTAATTGAGAAATTATTTGAATGTGCAGAAATGAATAGATTAACATGGGTAATTAGAGAAAAAGAAGAAATGGAATATTATATGGTGTGGGATTTATTTTATCAGTGGTTAGAAAATAAAACAAATTAAATGATTAAGATGAATGTATAAAGCAATAAGATAAGGTTGTTAAAAACAGATATATTAGATAAGATGTATAAGAAAATGTGATTGTTAATATATTGGTAAGAAAAGTATTCATTATAATTGTATGCACACAAAATATGTACCTAGTCGACACATGGTTGAAATGGAATGGAATTATTGTATATATCAAATAAAGAACTTTTTATTAAAAAAACTGTGCTGAAGTTTTGGTTTACAGCAGCTGAATCTTGTCGGTTTCTTTGGGATGACTACATTGATTAGAATCCTAATTAAAAAATGGTTGATTATTGCAAGGTTATTGTGGGGTGAAGCTTTTCATTGTTTGGCCATTACAGATCCCTGGTTCTCTTGTCTCACAGCTAGTAAAATATCTATAGCCTATTTCTGGCCATATACTTATAAATGCAAAGAACTACAAAATAAAATTAAATTCACATTGAGGTAATTCCCCATTAGGAGAATGAGCGCATACAGGGAGATGTAGTGAGAGAAGTGTTGAATAATACACACACAGCACACAGATACACTGTACAGTAAATGTAGGTTTTTACTCCCAGAAAGGTTTAAGCAAAGTTCAAACACAGTCCAAAGTCATTCACAGGTAAGTCAGTCAGTTTTCAGTCCAGGGATAATCCAATTACAAAGTCCAGTGTCAAAAACAGTTCAGTATCAGACTTACATCAAATCCATGAATAGCAGTCAATTATGAGGAACGGCAATACTCTCCAACAGAAAGAAAAAGAGACTCACTGAGACACACTCTCTTCTGAGATGAAGACTAAGACTAAACAACCCAAGTTTCTTAAAGAGTCTGACTTAAAGAGTCTCAACATCTTTCTTATATTGTGGCGAACAAAACTGGATGCAGTATTGCAAGTATCGCCTTACCAAGGCATTATAAAGTGGTATTAATACTTCATGTGATCTTGATTCTAACCCTCTGTTTATGCAGCCTAGAACTGTGTTGGCTTGAACATTGAAGAAAGCCATTTTTGCTTTAGAAATGTTTTTTTTTTAATTTTTGACTCTTTAAGTCACTAACAGAATAGAATAGAATAGAATGGAATGGAATGGAACGGAACGGAACGGAACAGAACAGAACAGAATTCTTTATTGGCCAAGTATGATTGGACACACAAGGAATTTTTCTTGGTGCAAATGCTCTCAGTATACATAAAAGAAAAGATACATTTGTCAAGAGTCCAGAATCATAAGGGACAACACTTAATAATAGTCATAGGGTAAAATAAGCAATCAAATCATACCAGGAGTCAATAAAAATCATAAGGATACAAGCAACAAAGTTACAATCATACAGGCACAAGTGGGAGGGGATGGGCGATAAACGAGTGATGAGAAGATTAATAGTAATAGTAGTGCAGACACCTGCCATTGCTTCTTTCCCAGGGCTGGGAGAAAATGACTGGCCCCCAAGTTATCCAGCTGGCTTTGTGTCTATGGTGGGACTAGAATTACCATTTCTCAGTTTCTGGCCTGATGCCTTAGCCACTGCACCAAAGTGTCTCTGGTAAACAATCTTACATCAGAATAAATAGGAAGTAATACTAATTTCTTTTTAATAAGATTAGGTTGTACTAAATCTAACTGTTAATTTCAGCTCATTGCTTGTATTGTTCAGCAGGATTCTCAAAGATTGGCCTGTCACTATGTTTATTAGTGTGGATTTCCTTTAGCGATTATTTATTCATAAGTTATTTATTTAACACTTAGTAAATTACAGATTACAAACAGCAAGCTATTTCCTCTGCATATTGAAATATTCCTGTTGTTAGATATGACTTTCCCTTGTATGGATAACCCTTTTTCCCCCTTACAATTGGTTTCTCTGACAATATGAATGTTCAGCCCTTCACACTTTTCTTCAGTTGTAACGTTTCCCACTCATTTGCCATTCCCCTTTGAAGCATGCATGTCTTAATGCATTTTATAGCATGTAGTACAACTAATCAATGCCCGGGTTGTTAATTAATACAGATCTTGTGATAATACTGATCCTGTAATTACAGGAAGTAATCCAAATGTTACACGAATGCTAAGGGATTGTACATGCAATTCACTGCAGGAGGTTGAGAAAAAACAACAACACCCAAACCACCTGAAAATAATGGCATTTTTAATGTTAACATGAGAATACAGAAATGTCTGTGTTAGCTGGTTCTTATATAGGTCTATATCAGGGGTGTCAAACTCCATTTCATTGAGGGCTGCATCAGGGTTGTGTTTGACCTCAGGAGTCCGGGGTGGGCGTGGCCACAGTGGGCGTGGCCAGCTCTATGTCACTCATGTTAGGGGTGCCTGTGGTGGTCTGAGCATTCTGCCAGACGAAACGGGCTCCCCAGCTCCGTTTTTGACTGTAACAGCCTCCTGTAACCCCCTGCCAGCAAAAACGGAGCTCAGGAAGGCCACCCACAGGCTGCGCATGCTCCTTTTTCAGCTGCAACTACCTCCTGCAACCCTCTGCCAGAGAAAATTGAGCTTGGGAGGGCTTCCCATGGGTCTTATGAGCTCCTTTTTCATCTGTGACATCCTCCTACAACCCTCGGCCAGTGAAAGCAGAGCTCGGGAGCTCCGTTTTCACTGGCAGAGGCACCACAGGCTGGTCTTTCCCTGTTTCCAGGGTGCCCCTGAAGGCCAGATCTAAACACCCTGTGGGTCAGATACGGCCCCTGGGCCTTCAGTTTGATACCCCTGGTCTATACTCTTATATAGCAGGGGTGGGATTCTACCAGTTCTGTCTGACTCTGTAGAACCGGTAGCTCTGAAGAGCAACAGACATAGAACCGGTTCTATGTCTGCTGCTATTTTGGCCCACCTGCCCGCCCAGGGCTTACCTGACCTTTATTTCCCCCTTTTTCAAACTCAGCTGCTGTTCGAGGCACAGCTGTGCTTGAAAAAGCAGGAAAAAGTGCTTTTTCAAATGCTGCTTCCCTGCACGCAGCGCTGCTCAGCTGTCCAGGCAGCAAGCTGACAAAGATTTACACGCACACGCAGCATGCAGGGAATCAAATCGTAAATCACCCAACCGATAGTTAAACCGGTCGGATCCCACCCCCGTGTTGTAGAATAAAGGAGAGAAGATATGGGCCATTGGCTGTGTAAAATGCACTAAGCCAGAACTGAATCACAGTACAAGTAGTCCTACTTACAACCACACTTTGAACCCAAAATTTCTGTTGCTAAGCAAGGCAGTTGTTAAGTGAGTTTTGCCCCATTTTATGAACTTTCGTGCCACAATTTAATGAATCGCTGTAGTTTTTAAGTTAGTAACAAGGTTGTAAAGCAGTGGTGGGATTCAAACATTTTCCTACTGGTTCTGTGGGCGTGGCTTGGTGGGCGTGGCAGGGGAAGGATACTATAAAATCCCCATTCACTCCCAACTCCTGGGGGAAAAGTTACTACAAAATCCCTCCCCACCCCACTAACCTGCTTTCCAGCTCCACTGCAGGGCAACAAAAGAAGAGCCAGCCGACCAGCTGGGATTCAAAAGGCAGAGAATAGATGGGGACGGGACCAGTGGTAGGATTCAATTTTTTTTACTACCGGTTCTGTGGGCGTGGCTTGGTGGGGGTGGCAGGGGAAGGATACTGTAAAATCTCCAGTCAGAGGTGGGATTTGCCGGTTTTCCAAACTACTCGAAATTTCCGCTACCGGTTCTCCAGAACTGGTCAGAACCTGCTGTATACCACCTCTGGGAGGGACCAGTCAAAGGTGATATTTGCTGGTTCTCCGAACTGCTCAAAATTTCTGCTAGTGGTTCTCCAGAACTGTTTAGAACCTGCTGAACACCACCTCTGATGTTAAGGGAATCCAGCTTCCTCAGTGACTTTGCTTGTCACCTTTTGCAGGTTGCAAAAGGTGATTGCATGACCCCTGCAATGGTTATAAATACATGTCAGTTGCCAAGCATCTGAATTTTGATCACATGATCGTGGGGATGGCACAACAGTCGTAAGTGTGAAAAATGGTCACAAGTCACTTTTTGCAGTTCTGTTGTAACTTTGAATGGTCACTAAGCAAATGGTTATAAGTGGAGAAACTACCTACATGTTGAACAAGATGGTATGGTTTGATTCACACATCACATTAAGTTGTATATGCATGAAGTTATACATATATTAAGTTGCAAGTTCTAGATGCGTGATGGCGAACCTATGGCACGTGTGCTACAGAGCCATTTGTGCTGGCACGTGAGCCGCAGGCAAACTTATCTCACTGCGCATACGTGAGCGTCACAGCTGATTTTTTTTCTGGTTGGTTTGAAGCCTTTTTCGGCCTCCCAGAACTTGGGGAAAGCCTCTGCAAGGCTTTTCAGGACGAATTATAGGCCCGTTTTGTCACTTCCTGTTATACTGGAAGTGATGAAACGGACCTATAATTCAGTCTGAAAAACCTTGCAGAAGCTTTTTCCAAGCCTCTGGGAGGCCGAAAAAGGCTTCAAACCAGCCAAAAAATCAGCTCTGAGGCACAGTGCAGTTAAGGGGGTGGTGGGAGGGGGGATTGTGTGCACATGCGCAGGGGGTATCGGAAGGGGGCACGCATTGCATTCTGGGTGCTGGCATGCAAGGAGCCCAAAAAGATTAGCCACCGCTGTTCTAGATTAATGTGAGGTCAGCTAGTGGGAGTAGAAGCAAGTAAGAAAACCTGCAAACTTGCAAATCAACAAAGCTCTGCCTTTTTAAAAGCAGAGGAAATTCAGAAGTGTGTACTAAGGAGGCTTACTGTACATTTTCTTTTAAAAGGCTTTCTTTGAAGAGGCAGCTTAAACAACACGATGAAGCAGATCTCTTCTTTTTCCACAGTATTTGAACAGAAAATTTCCATTCTGAACACCATTATGATAATAACAAAAATGAAAAGCAGCTTCCATCATTTAAGAGGCTTTAAAAGGAAATGCGAAGTGACAGGAATGAATAATACTTGTTTATGGTAGGCATTTTGGGGAAAAAATAACTGTGTGGGAGGATGGAGAGAGAAGAAACAGGCTTTTCAATTCTTGTACAGATTAGCAGAGGATGGCTCAGCATAGGTGCGAACAGTATGCTTTCAAAAGCTGGTTTAGATCATAGAGAGCCATCTTGGTTAATACCATGGTTGCAAAAAAATCAGGGGGAAGCTGGCATCATCTTTCACCACCACCAAATTTTATTAAAGGTATAACGTTTTCAGAATGGCTTTTGTGTGCTGCCAGATTCTTTCTGATATTCTTCAGATCGTTGAATCCTAAAGTTGAAAACGGGACTTTAAAGTGGGTGGACTTCAACTCCCAGAATTCCCTAGTCAGATGACTGGAATTCTGGGAATTGAAGTCGACCCATCTTAAAGTATTTGACATTAAGAAATACAACTGTATGCCATCAAGTCTAAACCCCTATTTCTCTCAATTAAAATATTCTTGGCAGATGGTTGTTTAGCTTTGGCTTCAACGCACCCAAGGAAAATTTTGAAATATTTAATTATTAGTTCTTAGATTAGATTATACAGATGATAGAATAGAATAGAATAGAATAGAATAGAATAGAATAGAATAGAATAGAATAGAATAGAATAATTCTTTATTGGCCAAGTGTGATTGGACACACAAATACTCTCAGTGTACATAAAAGAAAAGATACATTTGTCAAGAGTCAAAAACATCAGGTACAACACTTAATAATAGTCATAGGGTACAATAAGCGATCAAATCATACTAGGAAACAATCAATATAACTTGTAAGGATTCAACCAACAAGGTTATAGTCATACAGTCATGAGTGGGAGGCGATGGGTGAAAGGAAGGATGGGCGGAGTAATAGTAATAGAATTAGAAAACAATAGTAATAGAAAACAAACAACTTGGTCATGTAAGTTTGTAAAAGTTGAATTCTCCCTTCCACCTATCCCAATTGATTTTCCAATTGTCTTATGATTATGTAGACCACAGCATATAACAAAGGGAATACTTAGCTCTGTTTAACTAGCTGAACTGAAGAACTGGGGCAAATACGTTACGCTTGTCCTACTTTCCACAGCACTGAGAAGCATCAGAGTTGCAACAGTTGTTAGAGGTCACTAGAGGTTGTTTTCAACATTTGTGTTGATTTACAATTATTATACAGGTTGCAGAAGACAATGGCTGTGCTTACCCCTGGTTTAAGAAGGATGGATAATGATCTAACTGATGGATTTGTACAATAGGCATTTATAGAATGGCTCCTGGACTGTTGTTTATATTTTATATTATGTTATATTGTTCTTAAATGTTTTTAGCTGCCGAGAGTCACTATTGTATACCAATCAAATAAATGAAAAATAATTATGTTTTGTATGACATGTGATGGAGGTATGGTAAGTTAAACATGTCTCCCTGCAGAGCAGAAACAACAACTTGACTGAAGAACTAGTGAATTTGAAACCCCTCGAGTCAAGGAAAGGATGGGAGATCGCCAACATGTTCTTTGGATGGCTGTTCCTCACAAGGAGACCGCAGGATATAGTTTCCCATGGGTTTGTGTTCTATATTAACATACTTGAAATACCCTTTTCTGATTGGTCCACACATACTGTGTGGTGATTGGTTCTAATGCGTGACTGTGATTGGCTCGAAAAGTACCACTTTGGATTGGCCCGCCCGATTGGCGGGAGATTCAAAGAGCCGTCATTGGCTGCGAGCCGCAAGAAAGCCTCTATAAGAAAGGCTGCCACGGCTCCATGGTTGAGACGGATTTTAAGAACTAAATAAAGAGCTGAAGTCTTGAGTCTCATTCTTCCCGCGATATAACAATTTGAGTGTCAGGAGACAAAGGGATCAAACTTCAAGATTACAACCGCAAAGGAGCCTTTTAAAGGTTAAAGGATACTAAATTTGCTAACCTCTCTTCTAATCGTTTTAGAAAATTGCCTCTTTAATGATTTTAAGGCTATTAGAAATCTTTGGAATGACAAGTTTGAAGTTTATAGAGTCTAAAAGAAAATTATAAGTTTAAGAACTTAAAAAGATTTTGAAGTAAACAGCAAAAAACTACATAAGAGTTTAAACCAAGAAAATTATAAACAAATGAAAGGTCCAGAATACTAAACCTTATATTGCAAGATTTTGGGATTAACTATATAAAATAAACCAGAATTATTTTGTCTAGTGTAAGTCATAACAAGATTAGAAACCTTATGTTTTATACTAGACACTAGAGGGATTAAAGATTTCAGGACAAAAGAAAAAAAATGGTTTTGATCTACAAAATGACACAAAACATTGTAGCGTTTGAAATATTAAAGGAGATCTTAGAAGAATGAGGCTAGAAATTAGTAGCCACAATATCAATAATATTAGTAATGATATCTGCTTCTATGGATAGACTATGTTAAAAGATATTAATGAAGAAAGGACAGATATGAAACAAATCGTGCTGGATGCACAGAAATCAGTAATACTAGATTTTAAAGGTCCTTTAAAGTATTTCAAGACATAGAAGGAATTAAAAGTGAAAACACAAATGGCTGCGTAATAAAATGACCCTGATAAGGACTATTGGATATACAATATTAGCTGGTTTAAGTTTTGAATATCAAAGGGGAACTATAAATGATAAGCCAAGAAAATAACCTGGATAATGTTTGTTATTGGATTTGCAAAGCAGGTTTATTAAAATCTTGAAGAAGCCTTTGCGATGGGACAAACAATTGAATCCTATCACAATATTTGAATGAATACGGTTTTTAGAAGTAAAAGCAATGAAAAAAAGATGGTTTATTTGATCAAGGTTAAATATTTTTATGAAATTCATGTTTTATGGACTTTTTGCTGACACCAGGACTGAGTTGATGTCTTCTTGTTGTTAGTTGCAAAGTGGTGTCCAACCCATCGCAACCCCATGGACAACATTCCTCCAGGCCTTCCTGTCCTCTACCATCTTCTGGAGTCCATTTAAGCTCACCCCTACTGCTTCAGTGACTCCATCCAGCCATCCCATTATCTGCCATCCCTTTCTTCTATTGACCTCAATCTTTCCCAGCATTAGCCTCTTCTCCAGTGAGTCCTTCCTTCTCATTAGGTGGCCAAAGTGTCTGAGTTTCATCTTCAGGATCTGGCTTTCTAAAGAGCAGTCAGGGTTGATCTTCTCTCAAACTGAATGGTTTGATCACCTTGCGATCAAGGAGTCTTCTCCAGCATCATAGTTCAAAGGCCTCAATTCTCTGGCGCTCAGCCTTTCTTATGGTCCACCTTTCGCAGCCATACATTGCAACTGGGAAAACCATAGCCTTGACTATATGCACTTTTGTTGGCAAGTGATGTTTCTGCTTTTTCGTATGCTGTCTAGATTTGCATAGCATTCTTCCCCAGGAGCAAGCATCTTTTAATTTCTTGGCTGTAGTTCCCATCTGCGGTGATCTTGGTGCCCAGGAAAATAAAATCTGTTACTACCTCCATTTCTTTCCCATCTATTTGCCAGGAATTGAGAGGGCCAGATGCCATGATCTTAGTTTTCTTAACATTGAATTGATTCTTTGGGATTAGCTTATAAATGAAGGAAGAGTTATGGGAAGCAAATATATCTGTTTGTATCGTTATAGGAGGTGAAATATCCACTTACATACACTACATTGTTGTTCTTTACATTCAGGTGTCTGGACAAAGATTTCCTTTATTTTGAAGTCAGAGTAGAGTTTTGATTTCTTTCCTAGTAAATCATACTTGTAAAGATTCTGGAGGCTCCTGTGGGGGATATTTTGAACACTAGGACAACTGGTGAGAAATCAAGAAGGGGAACAGTCTTCCCTGTGTCTAATTCCCACTATGTCTTTAAATAAATATTTGTTTAAGAGAGATAAAAAAGTCTTTCCTTTCCTATGAATTTCTTAATCTACTTTTCATCTCAAATATAATGGATGTCTGTTAGCAAGCACACACAGCTGGGCTAAACCTGAACTCTTAGTAACGTTTTTCTTTTTGAATGGCACCTACTGCCACTTAATTACTCTTGATTCTTTCAGAACATTGTATATGCTCTGGAGCCCCTCTTCTAACAAGGCTTCTCCAGTTTAAATCTCCAGCACTTTCTCTACCCTAAGGGCCTGCAGATACATCATCCCCACTCAGCTTGTCAGTTGTGTTTTTTCCTTATCTGGAAGGGAAGACTGCCATAACAAGACCATTGTGGTTGGCCTGTTTGTCTTTCATTGCCCTCAAAACAATTGTTTAATCTGCATCTTTGAACATGTTTCAAATGATGGTAATCTGCGTGGAGAGAACTTCTCTGGGTTGGAAGAGTTTCAAAGGAAATGTACCCCAGTTTTCTTTTATCTCTTCCTGTGGGAAGAGAAGCAACAGCTCGCTCAGATCATGTGGAAAGCAGCTTTTGCTGAAATCTGGAGTTATTAAAAAGGGATGTAGGAAAAAAAAAATCTGGTTCTTCCTGTGATGCCTGGAAAGAAAATTGTTCTTCTGAAGTTTCAGGTTTGTAAAACACTCAGTTACGGAAAGACCTTCTTAACTACAATATTGCTGTTGAACAAATCACTTTATCATTCCATTCCTGATCTCAAATGCCCACATTCATCTAAATTATGTCTCCAAGCAGGGGTGGGATTCTACCTGGTTCTGCCCAGTTCGGAGAACCGGCGCCACTGGCTGGCCCCTCCCTTCCCCACCTACTCACTCCTTACCTGGCATGTGTGCCATCAAACTTGCCTGCATTTGGTAAATTACTATTTTTCCTTTTTTGTCTCCCAACCATCAGCTGTTCTGCTGTGCTGGAAGATTTAGATTAGCTAGAAAGCAGGAAATCGTTGGCTTTCTTGCTTTCTAGCTAATCTAAAAGCAGAGCTGAACCTTCCTTAAGACTGAGGCTTCTATTTTTCAGTGCAGACTCAGGTAGCAGATTGCAGAATCATAGATCTCTAAGTGAATCTGTGGTTCTGGGGATAACTCAATCTGCCTGCTTGCTTTGCCTGATTTTGGGTAAAAGTTGCTCTTTTTTAAAATAAAAAATTCAATATTTACATACATGGTGTGTTGTGAGTTAATTTTATGAGTTTGCTTGCAAGCAAATTTTATGTGACAGACTCAGGTAGCAGATGGCAGAAACATAGATCTCTAAGTGATTCTGTGATTCTGTGAGCAACTCAAACTTCCTGCCTGCTTTGCCTGATTTTGGGTAAAAGTTGCTCTTTTTTAAATAAAAAATTCAATATTTATATAAATATTTATAATATTTACATACAAGCCACACCCAGCCAGTCACATGACCACCAAGCCATGCCCAGTCAGTAAGCCATGCCCACCCAGTCACATGACCACCAAGCTACACCCACAAATTAGGCCACGCCCACAGAACCAGTTGTTAAGAAATTTGAATCGCACCCCTGTCTCCATGCTTATCAAGCCAATATGACTAAATATCAAAGAAAATTGTTTCATCCATCAGTATAAGGTTTTGGCCAGATGTAAACAAACAAGGGACTGCCATAACTTTAGAAATTGTGCAGGAAAGAATATTATAACTGATGTTTTTTATAACAGTAAAGCTACTATACTTTCTGAAATATGATCCTTCCGGGTTCAAAATCCTTTCCTACTGGCTGTGCTAGCTGTGGCTCCTGAGTGTTGTAGTAAAACATCTGGAGGACTACATTTACTTCTGCTGTAGTGTAAAGTAGGAGCAAGCTTAACTCATAATTAGATTTTGTGTCAGCCATGATTCCCACTGGCTTTCGATTTCAAAAACTGTCTGACTATATTAGCAGTACAAAGCCTCCCTAAAACCGAATAAGGCAGCCTTTAATAAACTAGGATTAGAAATATAACTGGCTCTGCTTTTTATCCCAAGTATGGAATCAAAATCCAGGACCCAGAGCAAGTAATCAAGACCCACGGCAGTGATTTATTAGACAGTACTACTGGAGAGATTTTTTCCCCAAACGAATAGTAGGAGACACACCTTTGAAAACAAAGAAAGGCACTCATATTTATACAGTTCAGAAAGGAAAGGAAAATAGCTCATGCATACATATTCATAAGTAATAATGTAATAGATTTCAGGTTAATTTCTGTTATCTACAGAGAACAATGATTTTAGTTAGGAGATAAAATTGCATCTTGAGAATCAGGGGTTGCTATGGGAATGTTCTGATAAAACTTGCCACAGGTTGCAATGAGCTACAAGGACACATTACTTATGTCTGAATTTGTCTGTTAAACAGTCCGATTGCTTCCTGTGTAGATTTTGACCTTGAGGGATGCAATAAACCAATTCAGCTGCGGTGTGTGTAGACTTTTAGTCACTCTGTTAAGACAGAACATTGTCTAGGGTATACCATCACAGAGATAGTCTACCCTTCATACCCTATGTGTCACATGTCTATCCCATTGTGACTCTATGACAAACTTGTGGTATCACATTGCCATCATGTGACATATCACAAAGATTTTCCCTTTCATGGAACTGGGGTGGGCGTGGCCTGTGTGTGATGCATCTGGCCCACCAGTTTGACACCCTTGCTCTATGGCCTCATAAATCATTATTAGGGTTTTATTTTAATATTTTATCTCATATATTGTATTGTCTACATACCTTGTATGTATAGATTTGCCGATGTTTTATTTAAACTTACGCTCATCTACTGGTTATTGCATGACTTCTTCAATGCCATGTGCTAAATTAGATAAATAAAAACCATCCCGTTCATCTGAAAACAGTTCCAAATCAATTGTTCGGAATATGATAACAATAGCCAACATGGCAGTGATGGGATTCAAAAATTTTTACTACCAGGTCTGTGGGCGTGGCTTGGTGGGCATGGTGTGGATTGGTGGGCCTGGCTTGGTGGGCATGACTTGGTGGGCATGGGTGGATGGGCATGGTGGGAAGGATGCCGTAAAATCTCCATTCCCTCCCCACTCCAAGGAGAAGGTTACTGCAAAATCCCATTCCCTCCCCATCCCGCTAACCTGCTTTCCAGCCCCGTTCTCCTGTGCAGGGCAACCAAAGAAGACCCAGCCAATCAGCTGGGACTCAGGAGGCAGAGAATAGATGTGGGTGTGGTCAGTCAGAAGTGGTATTTGTCGATTCTCTGAATTACTCAAAATTTCTGCTACCGGTTCTCCAAAACTGGTCAGAACCTGCTGAATACCAAGTCTGTGGGCGTGGCTTGGTGAGCAACACAGTCAGTACTGGAATAGCCATTTGGATGGCCGGTGGTTCTCTGTGCTCAACTCAGAATTAGGAAAAGGAGCAGATGGAAGTAAATGCTAGTCTAGAACTCTTGTCAATGTAAGAAGTGCCATATTTCATTGGCACCCTCCACCATGCAGGAATGTCCCAGACTTCCCTTTCATTTAAAAATGTCCCAATTTTCACTGTAAGCTTGCTTTTATCTCAGCCTAATTAAGAATCGGCACAGCAGAAAGAAGACATTTCTGTTATATTATAAAGTCAGTAGTCACTGAAAATAGGCAAAGGTATAAAAAAGCAAAGAGATTAGTTTTGTAGGCAAGGTCCCAAGCTGCTTGTTAACAATTCTGGACAGAAATTCAACAAGACTGGCCCAGAGGGACTGCTATCAACTTGTTTTAATCCCATTAGTTTAACTTCTTGGTTTGAGTCCTTAAATGTCTATGAAAACGATAGAGGCTTATTAGATACTATGAATGATTTATAGCAGGAAATTTAGCTTGACTTTGTGCTCTGTTTTTTCTCCTGCCATGAACAGAGTTGTAGAAGGTCATTTTTTGGGTATGTGTTTGTACACTTTCACAGACATACTGTACTAATGGAAAGCTATATAATATCTTTAGACTAGAGCAGGGGTGCGATTCAACCAGTGGTGGGATTCAAAATTGTTTACTACCGGTTCTGTGGGTGTGATTGGCTTGGCTTGGTGGGCATGGCAGGGGAAGGATACTGTAAACTCTCATTCCCTCCCCACTCCTGGGGGAAGATTACTGCAAAACCCCATTCCCTCCCCACCCCACTAACCTGCTTTCCAGCTCTGTTCTCCTATGCAAAAGAAGACCCAGCCAATCAGCTGGGACTCATGAGGCAGAGAATAGATGTGGGCATGGTCAGTCAGAGGTGGTATTTGCCAGTTCTCTGAACGACTCAAAATTTCTGCTATCAGTTCTCCAGAACTGGTCAGAATCTGCTGAATACCACTTCTGGATTCAACCGGTATAACAACCGGTTCGGTAAGCCCATGGACAATGTTTCTCCAGGCCTTCCTGTCCTCTACCATCCTCCGGAGTCCATTTAAGCTCACACCAACTGTGAGATTTTACAGTATCCTTCCCTTACCACGCCCACCAAGCCACGCTCACAGAACCGGTAGTAAAATAAAATTGAATCCCACCACTGCCTGGCAGGGTAACCGAATGCATATCAATTGGCAGTAAACTCACACTGATGTTTTCTAGTTGGGTAATGAAATCATTACCTAACTAGATCTAGTAGTTGCTAAGGTAGCCGACTAGAAACAGACAACTGTGAGTTCTAGTCCTGCCTTAAGCATGAAAGCTGACTGTGTGACTTTGGGCCAATCACTAGGAGACTGAGAGTTTAATTTAGTTTACTTTATTGTCATTGCACCTCGTACAACGAAATCAAACACCATCTTCAGTGCACATCATGACCGTGAAAATAAACACAAACACATATCCTTCACCCTCCACACATTGAATTGAAAAGCCTTGATATTGCATTAATATTGCACTATACAGTAGAATTCAATAGAGTTACTGCCCTGGGATAGAAGCTGTTTTTCAGCCTATTTGTCCTTGTTTTTAATTATTCTGTACCGTCTGCCAGATGGTAATAGTTAAAAAAAAAAAAGGGTTCCCAGGATGAGATGGATCTTGGAGAATGTTTTGAACTGTCTTAAGAAAGCAGGAGCTATAAAGCTCTTCCAAAGAGGGGAGAGGGGCAACCAATGATCTTCTGGGCAATGACATTAACCCTCTAGTTCCACTTTGGGCATGAAAGTCTGCTGGGTGACTTTGGGCCAGTCATTGCTCTCTCAGCCCAACCCACCCCACAGGGCTTTTGTTGGGGGTAAAATAGAAGAAGGAAAGACTCTTAGATTTATTTTTTATTTTTTTGCCCCCTTGAGTCATTTATTTTAAAAAAACAAAACAATAAAGGCAGGATAAAACTAAAATAAATACAAATAAACGACTGCAAGGAAACATCCAAGCTCCGGAAGCACCCAGGACTCCAGTGCCCATGACTTTTCCTGAGTACAAGGCACAGAATAAATAAATTACAGGAAGGAGTATTATGGTTAAAGGATAGGAAAAGTATTCTCCTAAGCAGGCGCAACAATTTGGGAGTGAAACCAGGCCCCCTTTGTGGGGCTTGATGTTTATTCTGAGGAAACTCCATAGCCTTCCTAACTCTGTGTTTCTGTGACGCTTCGGATTTTAGTCAGGAGGAAACATTCCCCAAAAATGCGCGCCAAACCTTGGCGATAAAACTTGTGGACTTCAACTCCCAGAAATCCCCAGCCAGCATAGCTGGCTGGGGAATTCTGGGAGTTGAAGTCCACTGGTCTTAAAGTTGCCAAGGTTGGATGCCCCTTGCCTTAGAAGAGGGGTTAAAATGCGATGGGTGGGTTTCTTTTCCTTGTTTGGTCCAGCAGCCCTGCATTCTGCCACATGTGTGTGAGCTGCCTCTTAGGCCCTCCTTCTCCCCCGAAATCAGACACCAAGACTTCTAATCACTCCCCCTGCCAGGAAAAAAAAAAAAAGCAAATAACCCAGCTCCGTCTTTTCTTTTTAAGAACAGATCCTTCTCTCCTCCCTCCCCCTCTTTTTTTCCCTCCTCCTTTGAGCATTAATTTTCACCGTCCTTGGCTATACAATGTGACTGGGTGCCTTCCTTCCCCTTCTACTACCATACTTCGGCATTTCTTTTTTAAATAAAGAAAGGACCGTTTGGGTTTCCTGCATCATCCAAAACATGCCATGTATCCCAAGAACGTGGATTGCAAACTTTTCCTTTTGGGTTCACCTCCTTAATATCCAGGCATTTTGCTATGCTAGAAATCCACCCGGGAGATTTGTCTTCCCAGACCAGAAGCAAGGTCAGTAGCTTTTTGTTCTGTTTTGTTTTTTAAATTACAATAACTTGGCTGCCTAAAGCGCAGGAAAATGGGGCATCTTTTCTTCCACATTCCTGCACTCTGAACCTTAAGTTTGCAAAACGAAAGGACTTCCCTCAGCAAGTAAGTGGGTAAAGTTTCTCCTCCTCCGAATTGCTCTTTCGATTTATTTCTGGATTTATTGTATATCATCTGTAACGTTTTTCTTCTCCTGTAAAAAAACCAACAACCAAACCAAACCAAACCAAACCAATCACTGCCCACCTCAGCTCGTTAAGGGAAGGCAGAAATATTCCAGACGATTTAAACCGCAGAGACATTCACAAATCCTACAAAATTGGGGCTTGGTCGAAATTGCAATCATTATCACCCATCCTCCTTGCAGCTAAGTTTCTAAGCTGAAATTACAAAAAATAAAATAAAAATAAAATATGAAATGCTCGTTTTCCTTAGAAAAACCAGCTTCGCTCCAGAAACCACTCTGAATGGGATTTTGAACAACTCTGTTTTTCCAGTTGCAGTTTTCTTTAACGCAGACTGAGTTTGAGCAGTTGATTCATTGGTTTTTTTTTTTTAAAGTGTCTGACTCAAGGAAAAAAGTAATAATGAAGAAAAGGGCTTTGTCTTCCAATTTCAGCTACAAGAAACAGTTTTACTGGGATGAGGTCTATAAGTTGCACAAATTCTGGAAAGCTACCACATGAAAGCTGTTTATTGTTCATAGACGTTTTGCATGAACAAGGAATTGTTTTGACATTTTGGGACCCCCATTTGCAAGCCTGTGGGAATTACACTTAATATACTGATGGGGTTTGTTGATATTTTCACAGCTGTTGATTGTACAATTTGAACAGCATGTTTGATAGTCAGGTGTTCTGGAGATGTTGCACACTTTTTTAATATATAAGTTTTTAAATTAAACATAACAATTCAAAAACACTGAACTTAGTGGAGTCGTTTTGACATAAGTTTTGGTCATCATTGTAGTGAAATATAATAGAATATAAATCTTATATATATTTATACATATATACACACACATATATACATTTACCGTATTTCCCCATGTATAAGCCACCCCTTTTTTCCAAAATTTTCAAGCCCAAAAAGTAGGGGGGTGGCATATACAAAGCAGGTACACTTTTTATACGTGAAAAATGCATAAAATAATAAAGTAGGAATAAACTGGTTTTCCAGCAGTATGCTATACTTTTTTGTAAAAATTGTACGTGATGATACGATTACGAGTGCGAGTATGCGATAGAAATGCATACGCTAGGCATTGGCCTGAATGCTTCGTTCCTACTCTCGTTCCGATGCGTAGATTGCTAGCGTCGCCCGCACCGCTTTCGGCGTCATGACCGAAGTTGTAGATCTAGACGTCGAATTTTGTTTCTTTGTAAATTTTCTTTCTTCATAACTTGTTTCTCTAATAAAATATTTTTTTCAAAACTTCACAGTCCAAAAATTGGGGGGGTGGCTTATACAAAGGGGGTGCTTATACATGGGGAAATACGGTATTCATCCTTATTTATATCTTCCAACACTCTTAGTGTTATTTAAGTCTCATGATCACAGATGTCCTCTTAACAATTCTTTTCAATCTTGAACCCTTCCTTTCTGTCTCCACCAATAGTAAAATCCATGCCAAATTCCATAATATTCTGATTCATCTTTATTTTTCATCTCTAGTGTTAGCCTATCCATTTCAGCGCAAGTCAAAATTTTATTTATTACTTTACCTTCACTAGGAATTTCTTTCTCTTTCCACTTCTGGGTAAGAGATGTTGCACATTTTAATGGATTTGATTCTGTTAAGAATCATCTGCAAGGATCACTCTGTTTCTTGAGTTTTGTACAGGTAATCCTTGATTTACAACAATTCATTTAGTGACTGTTCAAAGTTACAACAACACTGAAAATAGTGATAGCAATAGCACTTAGATTTATATACCGCTTTATAGCCCTCTCTAAGTGGTTTACAGAATCAGCCTATTGCCCCCAACAATCTGACTCCTCCTTTTACCCACCTTGGAAGGATGGAAGGCTGAGTCAACCTTGAGCTGGTCAGAATCGAACCATAGACAGTCATCAGAATTAGCCTGCAAGACTGCATTCTAACCACTGTACTATCACGGCAATGGTGGTATTCTACTGGTTTGGCTCGGTTCTGCTGAGCCGGTAGCGGCGATGAGCAGCAGAGACCGAACCGGTTCTCTCCACCGCTCTCTGTTAGGCCCACCCACCTGCCTGGGCTCCCATACTCACCTTTATCCTCTGAATTTGAAGCGCAGCTGCTTTGCACGACACAGAAGAGTCTTGCAGTCTTGCAGGAGGTGAGTTAGAATGCCTCTGTGCCTGCGCCAAGTGCGCTTTTGGTGCACGCACACACAAAGTGTGTGCATGCATGCAAAGTGTACCCACCAAGCCACAGCCACCAAACTGGTGGTAAAAATATTTGAATCCCACCACTGTACCATGGCTCCTAACCCATGACTAAAAACGTGACTTATAACCATTGCAGGATCCCTATGATCACGGGATCAAAATCCAGATGCTTGGCAACTGCTCCTATTTATGATGGAGTCATGTGATCACTTTTAGTGACCTTCTGACAAGCAAAGTCAATGGGGAAAGCATATTCGTGTAATAACCATGTTACTAACTTAAACAACTACAATGATTCACCTGCTACCTAACTATGGTGGCAAGAAAAGTCATAAAATGGGGCAAAACTCACTTAACAGATGTCTCACTTAGCAACATAAATTTTGGGCTCACTTGTGGTTGTCAAGGACCTGTGATAATACCTTAATGATCCAATTGTCCCTCTTCAGATTCGAGTTTTTCATCATAACGTAACCAGCGCAAAACTAGGTCACGTTAAGAAATAAAGACATTTTGTTCCTTCTGTTCTGATTTCAATAGGAGAATGGGAAAAGGCATTAATTCCCCGGCGGAAGCCTCACCTTGTTAACATGGCTGTAATTCGACATATTCTCTAACTTAATTAGATTCAAGCTTTAAAGGGTGACCAGACAGGGCAAATAAACCAGGACATCGTTACCTGCTTTTGTTAATAATAGTAAGTTTGAAGTTTGCCCGTTTATAATGCTAAAGGATCTTTCCTTGTATTGATCCCGTTACTGGTTTGTTCTCTTGCAGGGGAAATGCAGGTACTCCTCATCTTACAACAGTTCATTTAATGACTGACCGTTCAAAGTTACAACAGCACTGAAAAAAGTGACTGATTACTGTTTTTCACACTTGGTCAAAAGTTGGATGCTTGGCAACTGACTCATATTTATGATGGTTGCAGCATCCTGGGGTCATACGATCACCTAAGAGATTGGATTCCCATGTGTCAGAAATGGTGTAGGGTCTCCTGCTTGGGCTAGATGACCTAAAATAGTGATGGCGAACCTTTCCGGCACTGAGTGCCAAACCAGAACAGAACAGGGGAGAGGTAGAGCAAGGCAGAGGTAATTCAGAGGAAGACCCAGGGCCACCCATCCTAGGGCACACAGGGTGGAACAGAGGTGGGAGCAACATGAATTGCGTGGCTTACGGGGGAGGAAGGGCCCTGATTCCCTTCATTAGCTGCAGCTGGGAACTCAGTGTTTAAAAAGGGAAGCTGCGCATAGCAAGTTGTTGGATGCAAATCGTGAATTATTTGGTATTGTCCAAGGTTTATCTGGATTCCTGGAGTCTTCCCAACTGTGTGTGTTTGGCTGCGCTTTCAAGTCTGCCATTCCTTCTCCTGCCCTGTCAAGTTAATTACTGCAGCATGATTTGTTTGGATTTTTAGTTACAGTTTGTAGATACTTTGTTTTCGGACTGAATTTTCTCCACTTAAAGGCTGTTCCTGAGAGAGTTTGTCTCTAGCCGAAGATAACCTGGACCTTGGGGGACAAAGTTGGAGATAATTAAAGGGACTCTTCTTGCTTATTTAAGTGTGTTGCCTTTGTGCCACGCCCCAGGTCATCACATTGCAAGTGGGATTAGATATAAGAAAATGGAAGGAGAGACTCATCTTTATGGAGCATATTTATGGAGAAAATGAAAGATGGGCTATTAACGTGACAGGAAAGGAGAATTATTAGATAGCTTGAGCTTGTCTTCTTTGCCATAACTGGGCTATTCCTAGTCTCATGGCTGCAAATGTTGCTATACTCCATTGGTCAGATTCCTTTCTCCATTTCTTCTAGTTTGGATAGTAAGTACTCAAGATGATTTAAGAATATCTCAGCTAAAAAAAGGTTTGAGTATACTGACTGATTGACATTCTTTTGATTAGCATCCACTATTCATCTTGGAGCTGATCTCAACCCCTGGTGATTTCACAGGCACAACCCTAAGTCACTGCCTTGTTTGGAGCATTTATTTTTATTTCTCAGTCTAGTTCTGCACTTTCACAGTGTAGTTTGTCACTGAAATATTATACAAATAGAACCCTGATTACATTAGTGAGATCATTCAAGGCCAACTAGGTGCTACCATTTGTTAGAAAGATAGCACGAACTACATAAGAGTAAATTATGTGAAGAATATTTTAGATGCAATTCGTCAAAACAAACTACTTGAAGAGGACAAGCTGAACTTTATGGGATCATCATGAAAATATTTTATTTATATATTTGAAATGAAACATAGGAACAAAATATTCTCATGACGACCCCAAGAGTTTCAGCTTGTCCTATGTGTTGTTCATATTGTCCTTTAAGTAATGTAGAAAATAAAAACAGTTTAAGAATTCATTATGCCAATTAAAAAATCATTAAAGTGGAAAGTAAAACACAAACTATTACAAAGCTTGGCTTGTCCTCCAGATATGTTGGCAAGAAATTTTGGAAGCTGTAGCTCTATTATCTGGAGGATCATAAGATGAGGTTAGCTGACCTTAAAGAATGAAATATTTCTTGGAGATTAATTCCAGACAAATGAAGAAACTATGCTAAAACTGAAGAATAAAAAGCTAATCTTTATGATACTGATTAGATCCAGGGGTGGGATTTTACCAGTTCAATAGAACCGGTTGTTACAATTCTGCACAGTTTGGAGAACTGGCAAATTGTGTCCCTGGCTGGCCCCACTCCTCTCCACTCACCCCTCCCTTCCCGTCCCCACCCAGTCAGTCCTTATGGTATTTCTTTTTTTCCTCCTGACATCAGCTGTTCCGATGATCAGCTGTGTTGGGATCCCCTTCGCTGTCTTACTGATTTACCCAGGAGGTTTCCTGAGGCCTAGGAGGCAAAAAACAAAACAAAAACAGAGCGCGGGGGAGGGGTCGCTGAAGAAAAAAGAAGCCACGCCTACCCAGTCACATGGCCACTCCCACCTAGCCACTCCCACTTAGCCATGCCCACAGAACCAGAAGTAAAACTATTTGTATCCCACCCAGATTAGATCCATAATTGATGTATTTATCTATTTAATAAATTTATTTGCTTCTCATCTTGCCCTGAGACTATTCTGGGCAGCTTATAACAATAAAGCAGGGGGAAAAAAAATGACAAAACATATAAACATTAACAATAGCAAAGGAATAAAACAAAAATAAAAAAAATGGAAGTTAACAATAGCACTAGACTAATATCCTGCTTCACAGTGCTTTTACAGCCCTCTCTAAGCCGTTTACAGAGTCAGCATATTGGCCCAACAATTTGGGTCCTCATTTTATTGACCTCGGAAGGATGGAAGGCTCAGTCAACCTTGAGCTGGTCAGAATCGGACTGCTGGCAGTCGGCAGAATTAGCCTGCAGTACTGCATTCTAACCACTGCACCATCATGGCTCTTGTACAATAATATGCAATTAAAGAGGATGGGTGGAACGGGAACACAAAACGCAGGTGGGAGGTGTGGTCAGCTAATTAGTCCAATAGCCACCTCCAATGTGGAACTCTCCCATTTGGTTCTCAGGCCAATTGGCAGAGCTAGGTCTTCAGGCCTTTCGGAAGGATAGGAGGGTGGAGGCAAACCCCACTCTTGGGGGCGGGATGTTCCAGAGGGCTGGTGCTACAGCAGATAAGGTTCTTCTGGATCCCATCAATCAGAATTCCTTGACTCACGGACCGATAATAAATTAGGATTTTCTGAAAACGTTGGACATTTAAAAGTAAAAACAAGCTTGCTTCACAACTAACTGATCTCACTTAGAATCTGTCATATGGCTATTATTAGAAGCATTGAGGAGAAGGATCTCATTTACCATCGACCTATTGAAATCAGGTCACAATTAATTTAAGGGGCCATTTATTTCAAAAGATATATTTTAAGCAGGATATAAACACAATGTCTCAAACGTGCTTCAGTGGTTCAAATGGTTGAATTTGGCGTGGAAATAATGGTATAATGTTATACACTGTAAATATAATAAACTCTAATATTAATAGTGATCACTTTTTAAATAAAGCTAAGTTTCAACTCTTGGTTTTATTCCCCAGATCAATTTGTTAAAGCGCTGCAAGATTACCAAGTGGTGAGCCCAGAAAGAGTTGATGGAGACGGACATTTTCTCTCCTACCATTTACATCTCCATGCTTCAAACTTCAGAGGGAAAAGAGACTCCAGGAGAAGAGACAGTAAAGCATATTATAAAATTAGGCACAAAAACAAGGATCTCTTCTTCGAATTAACACTTCACCGAGAATTACTGTCCAATAATTATGTTCTGGAAAAGCGCTATGGCAACTATCTTGGTGCTAAGATCTCTCCGAGCACAGACACATCGTGTCACCTTCTTGGGACGGTCATGGATTCTGGTTCCAGGAGTGGAACAGCAGCGATCAGTACTTGCAATGGGCTAGTAAGTGACTGAATTATTCGGAAATCTTTATCACTCTTTGTAACTGTAAAAGGAAAATAATCTGAAACCAGCCCAATTTTAGGAACTATGCGTAAAAAAAGAAACTGATTTTAAAATGGACCCAAATAGCATTATAGGAAGAGTTACCTGGTACCAATAACTGCGGGTTTGTAGGAAATTTTTATCTTGAGGCCAGCTTTAAACTCATCCTATGTTAAGCCATAAGAATTGTGCAGGAATCTGATCAATTATGTATACTTGATGGCTGTTATTATAGGATTGTTATGCTTTGTGGGCTGGTAGTCATCTTTAGAATTTAGAATTCAGAGAACATCACTACTTTCATAAAAGCACCGAGGGAGATGAGTGATTTAGAAATAGGAAGTTAACGTAAAATAATAAAGTAAATAATTGTTATGGAAGGGTTTCTCAATCGCTATTAGAGAAGTCATGAGGATTGAGATTGTGAATATATGACATCCATCCATCCATCAGTCAACAGTAGGCATCTTTAGCAGTGGATACTAGCCTAAACAAAGATGGCAAGTGTGGCCATATGACACTAAAACTGCACCTCTATTTCTGGGTGTGTGGAATGTGTGCAATAGATGTTAAAAAATGGCTGAGCTTGGATCCTATCGTTACACCTACCATTTGAACCCATTGCTACAGATGCATCTGGATATCATCACTTCTGTTTCTTCAGAAGGCAAATTGGAGATGTGGAAGGGAAAACAAAAAAAGCAATAAAACCATAATTTGTCCACAACTTAATTGCAAGGACAACCATTCCTTACATCCTCAGCTATCAAGGTCGGTCTTTGATGGACCTTGGAGCTGACTGCACTAACATTAGGGGACCTTAGGTGACACAGTCAACTAATACCACTCTGTGAAGCCTTAGTAAGACCATACCTAGAGTACTGCATCCAGTTTTGTTCACCACATTACCAAAAAGATGTTGAGACTCTAGAAAGTGTGCAGAGAAGAGCAACCAGGATGGTTAGGGGACTGGAGACTAAAACATGATGAATGGTTGCAGGAACTGGGCATGGTTGGTGAAGGACCAAGGGATTCATGATAGCAGTATTCCAATATCTGAGGGGCTGTCACAGAGAGGAAGGGGTCAAGCTATTTTCTAAAGCACCCGAAGACCAGACAAGGAATAAATGATGGAAACTGAACAAGGAGAGATTCAACCTGGAAATAAGGAGAAACTTTCTGACAGTGAGAACAATCAACCAATGGAACAGAAGCTGCCCTCTGAAGTTGTGGGAGCTCCATCACTTGAGACTTTCAAGAAGAGATTGGACTGCCATTTGTCAGAAATGGTGTAAGGTCTCCTGCTTGGGTGGGGGTTGGACTAGATGACCCACAAGGTCCCTTCCAACTCTGTTAATCTAATCTAATCTAATCTAATCTAATCTAAAAGTCTAAAATAGATTATGAACTACATTAAGATTCATGTGAAACATACATGCAGGTGTTCCTCAGCTTACAACAGTTCTTTTACTGACCATTTGAAGTTTACAACAGCACTGAAAAAAAGTGATGTAAGACCATTTTTCACATGACCATTGCAGCATCCCCATGGTAATGGGAGCAAAATTCAGATGTATTTTATTTATTTATTTTAGAAAATTTATATTGCTCCCTGCTTCTTATACTGATGTAAAAACAATATAAAAGAAAAAAAGAATAAAAAGAAAAATAGGAAAATAATAAATTAGGAAAATAATAATCCCCCACCCTGGCAACAACACATATTCATACAAATCATTTAATGGATTCCATCCCACTCTGGGTTCCCCAGGCCCACTGACAGAACCATGTGTCAGCACTTTCCGGAAGAGTGTGGGCCAGTCTAATCTCTGAGGGAATGATGTTCTAAAGAGAGGGAGCCACCATGGAGAAGGCCCTTCTTCTGGATCCAGCCAGATATATCTTCCTAAGGGATGGGACCTGCTGTCAGGATTCCAGCAGTTACCCCAATTAAATCATGAATCTCGAGCCAAACTTCCAAAACTTCAAAAGGATTTATTGGGAATTAACATATCCGGCACTGCCTGGGTGTAGCCAACTCTGAGACACATGATTCATAGTCACTCTTGACCCTGGTTTTTTCCCACCCCCTGGGTGTATCATAATTCATATTCTCCAATGGCACACATCCATAGCGAAGAGTCATCAATCATGTTCTCCAGTTAGATCTTTGCACGGCAGAAGCTTCAGTCACCTAGTTACTATCTCTGAAAAACTATGAATGGTATGCACTTTTGATTTCCAAGCTGTCGCATTGCTCTTTCAAACCCCTTTCCCTCCTCCCTTTCTGTTGGCAACTCTAAAAAGACAATTGAAATATTTTATGAGTTGACACCCGCAACATTCCTTGCCTCCAAGGATGCTTGGCAATGGTCTCATATTTGTGACGGTTGCTGGGTTCCCGGGTCACATGATCACATTTTGTGATCATCTGACAAGCAATGTCAATGGGGAAGGCAGATTCACTCAACAACCCATGTTACTAATTGAACAACTGCAGTGATTTGTTTAACAATTGTGGCAAGACAGGTTGTAAAGCGGGGCAAAACTCACTATCTCACTTATCAACCGAATTTTGGGGCTCAATTGTCATGCCCCTGGTGGAGACTGACTCTGAGGAAGAGGAGGAACAGCCAACAGGGAGTGGGAGTGTGGCTCCAGAGGTGGTGGAGGAGGCTGGGGAAGGGCAGAGGCTGGCTGAGCCATCAGAGGAGGATCCAGGCCCTTCCCCTATCCATCCTAGGTCATGCAGGGAGGAGAGGATTAGGGAAAGACGAGGTCTACTCAAGAGAAGATTACCATGATCCTCCTCATGGCTTGGAGGTGGGAGCTATGTATATGTTTGCAACTGCGTAGTTAGAATTTGCAGGAGTCAATTTAGTGTTCACCTTGAAAGAGGTTTATCTTTGCTGGCGTTCTTCCCATAGACTTCTTCCCATAGTACTTCCCTTTCTCAGTTATTTTCCTGGAGTTTATAATTAGTTATCTTGGCTTGCTTCGGAACTCTCATCAATGCGGTTTGTTTTGGTTTTCTGTTTGCCTCATTATTTACTTTTGTGACTTTAAACTGTGCCTAATAAAGCAATGAAGTTTAAGTTGAAGGCCTTACCAGACTTTAATGTATGTTTTGGGTTTTGGGTTATTTTGAGAGACTACGGGTCATCACACAATTGTGGTCGTAAGTTGAGGGCAGGCTGTATTTGTGCCAAATATAAGAATAGCTTTGTAAGGTTAGAGTGACATTTCAGAGAACCTATCTTTAGGTGACCAACATGATAATTTTTGAAAAACTTGAAAAAGCAGCAATCAGAGGCCCAGCTGTGATGACCCGGAGTGTAACACAAACGTAACAAAACCCAAAACGTAATTAAATGTCCTTTAATGCTTCCAACTTGGCCCCACTCTTCAATAATTCTCAGTTGGTGATAAAACATACTCAAAAATAGTCTTCAAAAGAAAGCAATACAGTCTGAACTTAATGAGCAGATAGAGGTGAAATAAAAAACCCAAAACAAACTACAATGACGAAATTTCCACAATGGTCCAGGAAAAGTAATTACCAAATTCAAGGAGATAACAAGGCACAGTCTGTTGAAAGGATGCCAACCAAGATAACTTCAGCTAAACACTCTTTGCTTCTGGCAACGCTGTGTTTTAACCCTCTTTGTTATATTCTATTCTCCTCAGCTGCAACCAGTGAGGGGGATCATGGCCGCTTCCTCTCTCGTAAGCTAGGCTGTTGCTTTCTCCGTTCCTCCCTGCATGTCCTAGGATGCAGAGGGGACGGGCCTGGTTCTTCCTCTGACTGCCCAGCTGGCCTCTGCCTTCCCCAGCCTCCTCCACAACCTCTGGAGCCACACCTCCACTCCGTCAGCTCTCACACCTCTCCCTCAGAGTGTGACTCTAACAAGCGCATGACACCAGCTGAGCCATGCTTCCAGCTTGGGGTTCAAATGACCTCTTAGACTTGGATGCAACATAGATTCTATAAAGTTATCCAGTCCTTTCTTTATAGCGACTTAAGATCATCCTTCCATGTCTTAGATTCCTTTTCTGTCATTTCCTTTTCTTCTTTTTGTTCCTTCTTTTCCTCATGTATAAGAACTAGAGGTTCTGTGTGATGACCCGGGGCGTGGCACATAGTCAAATAAGCAAGAAGAGTCCCTTTATTATCTCCAACTTTGCCCCCAATGTCCAGGTTACCTTCCCAGGAGCAGCCTTTAACTAGAAAATTCAGTCCAAAACGTGGTACATACAGACTGTAACTAAAAATCCAAACAAAGCTGCAGTAATTAACTTGACAGAGCAGGAGAAGGAATTGCAGACTTGAAAACCACAGCTAAACACACACAGTTGGGAAGACTCCAGGAACCCAGATAAGCCTTGGACAATACCAGATAATTCACGATTTGCTTCCAACAACTTGCTGTGCTCAGCTTCTCTTTTTAAACACTGTGTTCCCAGCTTCAGCTAATGAAGGGAATCAGGGCCCTTTCCTCTCCCGTAAGCCATGCAACTCAAGTTTTTCCCTTTTCCATTCCATCCTGCGTGCCCTAGGATGAAGAGGGGGTGGCCCTGGGTCTTCCTCTGAATTCCCCCTGCTTTGCTCTACCTCTCCCCTACTCTGCCCAGCTGGACTGTGCCCTTCCCCAGTTTCTTCCACAGCCAACAGAGCCACACTCCCACTCCCTATCAGCTGTTCAGCCTCCCCCTCCGAATCAGATTCCGACAGGGGCATGACATTCTGCTACAGAGCTGCTGATCCCTATTTTTGCAGCTTCTTAAGATGTTAGCCCTTCAAAGTAGGCAAATTTAGGAAACGGATTATGAAGAGTTTTGAAATGCATTGATGTTTGGGGTTTCATAACAGAACATTGAAAGCCTGTCTAAGCTACTCTCAGCTTCAACAGATACCCAACACAATCAAAGTGGAAGTGTGCTGAGTTTCTTTCCCACACTTTCTACTTTCCCGGGACTCAATTCTCTTTTCTGTAACCGCCGGGCATTCCCTTCCTCCTTCTGTGAGTCAAACCCAAATTCTGTCACTGGGACCTATTCCAGCCTTAATTACTGAAAATCCATGATTTCTGTTCTTTTAAGACAGGAAATATGAAAATCACAGAAGACCAACAGCCTTAACCTCAACTTCCCAAGAAAAAACAACAGAAGAACCACGCTTTGCTCATTCATTAGACTTAGTCATATGTTCTCCTTCATCATCTGATGATGTCCTGATGGCCAAAATAAGGACGCAGATTGTTGAGGGCAACAGACTCCCATTGTAAATGGTTCAGAGAGTTTTGTAAAACACCATGGGGTGGTATGTAAATCTAAGTGCTATTGCTATTGTTATTGCCATCGTCTTAAGTCATCGTGGTTCTCAAGGAAACTTGTGATGCTTCTGGCTCTACTATAAATTGCTGTCCCCCTCTGCCATCTCCAGATACTTGGGGATGTGGCAATTGTAATAAGCACTATAGGTATAGGCATTTGGAGGAAACCTTAACAATATCATGTGTATCATGATGTCATTGTGAAATTACACACTTCGTGTCATTTGTGCAATAATGTCATAACACACGTGATGTCCTTTGTCTCCAGAGATGCTCAGGATTAAAAGTTTGCAGTCCCAACCTACCAGGGGACTGTCAGATTTTGGAAAATCTGCTCTCTTTTAATATTAAATGTCAAGGGTCCTTTTGTGGCCATGCATTTCTTTGACATCTAGATAATTTGGGTTTCTATCACTACGGTAACCTGATTTATACACTCTGAAAATTTGAGGCACTGTCTTATGAGGCAGGAAAAGAAAGACAGAATTTCTCTTGAATTTTCAAAACAAGGCATTCGGGTTGGGTCAAAGCCAGCCAGAATATCTGGAATGTGGAGAACGATTTGAGTTTGGGCCTAGTCCCTAGTCAAAAAAAGAGACTGCGCTTAGTGAGTTGGCAAACAGCTGCAGCCTGCCAAATTCCAGCCCCAAGTATGTTCTTGATCCTTAGCTCTTCCTTCTTTCCACAGATTAAACAAAGCCAGTGTAAACATTTGAGAACATTTCCCTCCTTTTGGCTTCCACCCCATTAGGGAGAAATGAAAAAGCTTTGCTTCCCAGCAGGTCTGTAAAATCTCCTGTGTTCAAAAGCATACTTGAAAAGAGGGCCTGGTGTGGATGGAAACATCACCTTTTTTGTGTGTGTGTGCAAGTTTTATTTGAGTTTTCACAAAAAGAAAAGAAATACAAGTAAAACATCTTTTTTGAAAGCAGCATAATCCCGGGTTACATCTCTTCGTACAGACACAAATTCAAGTTCATGCTCATTTTTATATTCCATTCCATATCTTATTACTATTCTACATTTTCTATATAGCTTCTCCCCTCTTTTAACTTTCTTAATTTTATTTTATTTATTTCATCTCAATTCAAATCATTGTACTTATATTCTTTGTCTGTCCTGTTTCAACTGTCTGCTATCTTTTCTCATTAAACAAAATTTCTCCTGTAATCACGGATTGGAGTATGACGCCTTTATATCTTTCCCCTAAAATTGTAACACTTAATATAATACATAACTTCCATTCAGATTCTGCTTGGCACATTCTAAAACTACACATTGTATTCTTGAAAAAAGAAAAAAAATATACATGTATAATATAATTAAAACAACAATCCATTCCAATTCAATTATGTCATTAATATTAATATTCATTTAAATCTTAACATTTTGCACATTACTTTTCAGATAAATATCATACTTCTATGGGAACAATTATAAACTTTCCATAGTTAATTCCCCCCCTCTTCACTTATATTTTATAAAACATTGACTAATTAAAATGTTGCCGTTCCTTCCTAATTCAATTTTCTCATTTATTTTATTTCATTTATTTCATTCACAAACATTTCCCCAAACCACAACAACTACTTTATCCCTCTTTTTAATCATATGTTGTTTCTAATTTTCTAAAATTATTTCTATTACAAATATAACAATACAATCTTATGTACCTTCACAGAATCGCCTTTTCAGTTAGATTTTCACCCATTATCTCTAAATAGGTCCTGTTTCTTTACATCTTACTCCAAACCTTTATAACTTCTCTTCCTTTCCTTCTTCCCTCTCTTCTTCTCTCTCCCCTTTTTACCCCCCTGTCTCTCCACCTCCATTTCCCTCTTCTGTATTCCACTTTTCTGTTGCTTTCCAACATTATATCCACTTTTCAAATTATTTTTCCCTTCTTTGGCTGTTTTTTTAGGTCTTAAATTCTCCATTCTCTTTCTCCCCTTTCCCCTTTCTTCCCCACATAAAATTGCTTGTTCATTAAAGATGGCTTCTTCTTTGTCCCAATCTTCTTGTTTTGCAGTCTTTTCTTGTTGTTTCTCGTAATTGTAGATCTCCATTTCTAAGAATTGAAAAACAAAGCCAAAAGAACCCTTCCCTTCTTGTGCATCTTCTCTGTATTTTTAAAGTTCCATTTTCAATTCATCCAGAAATGATGCCATTGTAAAAACAATTTAAACAACCACCCAATTCATTTTAGTCATTCAAATATAATAACCAAAAATCCAAAAGTCACCAGACAGTCCAAATACACACAGCTGTTTCTTTTTGCACTTTCTTTTTTTTCCACTTTCTCTTCCTGGGGTTACTATTTAGTTGCAAAATCTCAGTTAAAATGTATCTTTTAGAAGTCTTGTTGAAGTTTTACTTTAGATTCTTTTGAAGTCCAGGCAGTCTCCTCCCTCCAGATCCTGCCCTTATTCTTTTCCTCTCCCTTCCTGCTTATAAAAGAAAAAGTTTTTAATGTCCAGAAATCTTTATTGTCCCTTTGGCTTTTAGTTATATTTTCAGCTTAATTGCCTATTGATGCCAAAGCGGATTTTTCCAATTTCTTATTCCGATCTCTTAGTTGTCAATGTAAGGAAGGAGAGAGAAGAAAAAACAAACCTTTCCCTTTTCACTTTCTTTCGCTGCTTCCGACCTTCTTTGGGAGCGATGTTATCTTTTGTAAAATTTAAATTCCAGGGTACCTTAATTGTTGTTTTTTCAGCTTTACCTGGTCAGCCAAAACTTTCACTTCTTATCTTCCTCCTGCCCTTTCTTTTCCGGTTGAGTTCTTCTTTGAGGCGGCCATTTCTGACCGCCGCTCCTACCGGCTTTGGGAAAGGGAGTTTGGCCAGCTGAAGAGGAGAGATGCGGCTCTCCTCGACCCTGCTGGCAGTCTCCCCCTTCTTTACCACCTCTACGGGGTGGTTTGTGTATCAGAACCAGGTCTTCAGCACCTTCCAGAAGAGTGTTAGAGTGGGGTCCATTCTAATCTCTGGAGGAATGATGTTACAGAGAGAGGGAGCCACCACAGAGAAGGCCCAAATCTCCCTCAGGGATGGGACCCACAACAATCCTTATCTCCCTGCTCTGGTATTACGTCAATCATGAGTCTAAGAGAAAAATTTAAACCTATAACCTAGAGCTTCCTGGAAATATTGAGGGAATACCTTCACAAACAAATACACACACACACAAACACACACATATAAACATGCATGCAGGTATTCCTCGACATATGAACACTGTTGGGTCCAGAATTTCCATTGCTAAGCGAGACAGTTGCCAAAAAAGCTGTGGCTGATTTTTATGATCTTTTTTTGTCATGTTTAAGGGAATCACTGCCATTGTTAAGGGAATTGTGTGTTTCTTCAGCAAATCCAGTTTCTCCCATTGACTTTGCTTGGTGAAAACCAGCTGGGAAGATCGCAAATAGCAATGATGTGACCCCAGGATAGTGTAACCTCTGTGAAAATAACCCGGTTGCCAAGTGCCCAAATTTTGATCACATTATTGGGGCCACTGCAATAGTCAGGACTGGTCATAAGTCACTTTTTTCACGGCTGTGTAACTTCAAATGCCTGCTAAACAAATGGTTGTAAGTTGAGGACTAGCTCTTACACACACACACACACACACACACACACACACACACACACGTGCGCACATACTCACATCTTGATTTAGAATACAGGTAATCCTTGAATTACAACCACAGTTGAGCTGAAAATTTATGTTGCTAAGTGAAACATTTGTGAAGTGAGTTTGCCCCATTTTACAACTTTTCTTGATACCATTGTTAAGTGAATCATTGCATTTGTTAAGTTAGCAGCATGGTTGTTAAGTGAAGATGGCTGTCATGCCCTTGGTAGAGGCAAACTCTGAGGGAGAGGAGGAACAGCCGACAGGGAGTGGAAGTGTGACTCTAGAGGTTGTGGAGGAGGCTGGGGAAGGGCAGAGGCCGGCTGAGCAGGCAGAGGAGGATCCAGGCCCATCCCTTCTTCATCCTAGGACATGCAGGGAGGAGCGGAGAAGGAAACAACTTGGGTTATGAGAGAGGAAGCGGCCATGATCCCCCTCATTGGTTGCAGCTGGGGAGAATAATATCAAAGAGAGAGGGTTACAACACAGCACTGCCAGAAGCAAAGCGTGGGCTGAAGTTATCTTGGTTGGTGTCCTTCCAACAGACCGTGCCTTGTTATCTCCTTGAAGTTGGTAATTACTTATCCTGGTCCGTTGTGGAAATTTTGTCATTGTAGTTTGTTTTGGGTTTTGTATTTCACCTCTATCTGCTCATTAAGTTCAGACTGTACTGCTTTCTTTTGAAGATTATTTTTGAGTACGTTTTATCTCCAACTGAGAATTATTGAACAGTGGGGCCAAGTTGGAGGCATTAAAGGACATTTATTTACATTTTGGATTTTGTTACGTTTGTGTTACACTCCGGGTCACCACAATGGCTTCCCCCTTGACTTTGCTGGTCAGAAGGTTGCAAAAGGGGAATCACATAACCCTGGGACACTGCAACGGTCATAAATATGAATCACATATTTGAATGTTGATCATGTGACCATGGGAGTGCTGCCACAGTTGGAAGTGTGAAAAATGGTCATAAATCACTTTTTTCAGTGCTGTTGCAACTTTGAACAGTCATTAAATGAACTGTTGTAAGTCAAGGACTACCTGTAGTGTATTTTAAAATGGCTTGCAAGGCTAATTTAAATCCAAATATAATGTCAAAAAGAAGATTGTATATATGGATTCTTTTTTAAAAAAAAAAACGCATATTAGACTTCCAGTTTATCCTTTTAACATCTCTTGAATATCTGCCCAGCCCAGGTCCAATGGTGTTAATTCCAGATTATGAAATCTATTTGTAAGTCTTCAGTTGTTAGGAAAATATTCTCTCTACGTGCTCATGGACACTCTTGCTATATTAATGAATTCCCCTCAGGTAGCCTAGTAGACAATAGGACCTGTGTATTTTTCAAGAATTCAGTTTGCTAATTAAAGAATTTGATATTTCAATGATTCCCATGTTTCTGTTTCTGTTTTTCATTATAGTAAATGACATTTGAGAAAAGTTTTCCCTCGCTTTCCTGTAGAGAAGATCGAAGTGGTTTATATGGTATAAAAATGTTAATTAGGCTTGAAGGAATAATCAGAAAGAGGCTATTTCCTAGGTAATCCTTGCTTTCTGAGCTAAATCTTTACAAGCATTTCCTACCACTTTTGCATGGTCAGTAGGCTTTGAAAAATTCTGTTGAGTGGGGAAGAGAAATCAACCTGTGGGAAGAAATATCGATCTGATTCAGTTCCAAGCCAGGAGAAAGACACTGGAAACATGGAGGCTGATTGGAAAGATGGAAGTGGGCAGCTGGCCACATGGAGTTGAGTGTGGGGTTTGTTTACACCTTCTCTTGGGCTTTGCACTTGAGCTTCCTGTTCCTGCGCAAGAACATGTCTTCTATTGGCTGTTGTCAGACTCCCATGAGGCCATGTAAGGGTCATATCTGGCTCTATAGACAAAGTACAAATCCTAGGAGTTCGTCTGAACTAAGTTTGGTTGAAATTTCTGAGGGTGATGCAATGAAGGTGCGTTGGGCAATTCCTATTGTGGCTGAGGGCTAATCCTACCTTTCTTCAGGCCTTACTACAGGGAATTTCAAAATTGAACTGATTTCTGCCTGCAGTATTTGCTTTGCCTATGAATAGAGCTACCTAGATACTTGGCTTCTTTCAATAAATCTTTATCACTTAAGTGCTGATATCTGCTGAGGGCTGTTTTAAAAAGTGGGGGCTCCTTCCTCCCTCTTAAAAAACATGTTTTTCCATTTCTCACCCAGGGAAATATAATATTCTGCCTTTTTAATATTTCTCAAAATATTTCCTTCTTCTAGGAGAGGGGTGGGTGCTTACTTTCTACAAATCCCACAGACCTTTAGCCTTAGACCTGCTTCTGAGGTTTGAAAGCATGGGAATAATAACACCTTGCATTCAACGAGACCCATTACTCTACAGACCTGGCTCAGATCAAAGCAAAACAACACTGCTGGCCCTTACATGGCAGTGTTGTTTTGAAAGTCGACGCATCCTTTTCATTGTTTTCCATGGTCACAGATGGATAAACCATGGAAATTGACGAAGAGGCAAGGACAAAGGTCACATTCTCTGTCTGTCCTTAGACATTTTTGATCATGGAAACGAAAGTTTCAACTTCCCTTTGCAACCAAGCACCAATAGAATATTGCGGTTTTTTTCTTCTTCTTCTTTTGGATCTGTGTCACCGAAGTCTTTGCAACAACCCAACTCTTTTTTTTTTTTTTGGAAACTACTTTCCCCAGGAGGTGAGAGTTATTTTCCGAATGAACCACCCTTTCCTTCCCCTCCCTGAAAAGGTCAATCCCAGTTTACCACGATTATCTTGCCATTGTAATGCTCCTATCAGGTCCATCTTCACTTTCATGGAATAACTTCGGAGTTCTATTAGCATGTAAGGAAAAAAAACGTGGCTATTAGCTGTTAGGATTTCCAGTTGAAGATGCAATGTTGGGAGTTGGGTAAGATAACTCTTCATGAACACATAACAGGGACTTGTAATGGAAAGCAATTAGGAACCACCCCAGCACAGGGCAACGCCATTTCAAGGCAAGGAATGGGAAGGCCAAGATCTTCTTTCATTATGGTTGATGGTGTGTCCTGTTTTCTCAATGGAAGGAATTCTTGGCTCACTCCCCCGTCCAACTTTGGAGAATCCACTGTAGCCGCATAGCTGCACAATTTGATTAAAAAGACCCAATATAGGCTTGTTGTCATGCTAGCATTAAGAGTTTGGAGGGGCAACCGAACTTAGCCACTGCAGCAATCATAGAAACATGGGGAGTTGCTAGAAACCCATACTTCTATTGTTAGGATGGAGATGTGTGTTTAAGACACAGCTCTGAAGAGGTGGAATGAGGCACTCAATTACTGGCTGGCAAATGAGCACTGTTGACCATTTTCTGTGCTCAAACGTTGGTTCCAATTGATTCTCCGTGCTAGACACATAAAATGTCTATGCTTGATGTCCTGATGGCCAAATAAATATAATAATGGTCAAGCCAGTCCAGATCAGTCTGTGTTTTAAATTAGAAGAAGGAAAAGTTGATTCACCTGGGACAATCCATCATACCTATAAACTTGCTAGTTAATTCTCTCAGCTGCAGTTCCCCCCCCCCCCCAAAACAAATTCCAGTTTTTCCAAGAACTAGTTTTTCCAAGTCTAGTTTCCTCAGGAGAATGGAATTCCGGGATGTGATGGAAAAATCATTATCCCAACTTCTAGGTTTTAGAGAAATTTAATTAATAGATTGATCACATGCACTCCAAGCATTCTGTAAGCCTTGCTGGCATATTTTTGCTGATGTTTAGAGGTTAGATACAAGCCAGTCAGTTCAATAACAAAGAATATGAAAATATCATGAAGGTGAACATCAGGTTTTTAAGAGCTATTAAGTTCAACCAGTTCATAATTTCTAATCTTTATGACAGCGTTGGAGTTCTACCGAGGACTTCATAATGAAAACTGATCTGAGACTTCATTAAAATTTATTATCATGTTTGCAGGTTCACATTTGTGAACATGTTTGCACCTGCTTATTTCTCCCAGGAACAGAGACAATTAACAACAGATGGTATTGTGGTATTACTATATTATGTGAACTTATTTGAGAAAAAGCAGATAGTACAAGGAAGTTTGGTTTGTTCCCATTTTGTTCCCTGGGTTATCCCTCTTCAAATAAACAAGAGTTCTTAGTTTCCATTACATGTTATATAAAGCATACTGAGCTGTAACTAATGGTGCTTATCCGCTGGGTAAGGTGTATCTGTTTTTATTTGGTCACAAGAGGTTGTCCTTTGTTCGTCTTCAGCGTGGAACCTGAGATACCTACCAGTTTTTTATGGAGATGCTCAATCATCCAGATCATGGTTGTCCCAAAGG
>NW_020769310.1:8829050-8840915 GCF_900518735.1 Pseudonaja textilis | reverse complement strand
TTTTTTATGGAGATGCTCAATCATCCAGATCATGGTTGTCCCAAAGGTGCTTTTTTAAGAGGCAACTGAACTTTCTGGTTTTTCTTTGAAGACATTTAGCTTCTCATCCAAGAAGCTTCTTCAGCTCTGAATGTTGTGTTAGTTGTGCCTTCTTTATGAATTCTGTGACCAGTTCCAATACTTCTGTTAGGTAGAAGTGATGTCAACCAGTGGTGGGATTCAATTTTTTTTACTACCGGTTCTGTGGGTGTGGCTTGGTGGGTGTGGCAGGGGAAGGATACTGTAAAATCTCCAGTCAGAGGTGGGATTTGCCGTTTCTCTGAACTAGTCAAAATTTCTGCTACCGGTTCTCCAGAACTAGTCAGAACCTGCTGAATACCACCTCTGTATGGCACACATGCCGGAAGTGGCACGCTGTTGCCCATTGCTCTTCCAGGTTCTGTCGTGTGCCAGCCAGCTGGTCTTTACATGTGTGGGAGTGCCGGAAACCTCTTGGCAAGGCATGCACGCTGGCCATCTGGCCTTCTGGTTTCTAATGTGCATGCGTGCACGAAGACCAGCTGGCTGGCATGCGCATTTCAGCACTTGGTTCCTTTTTGGCACGTGCATGCTCCCGTTTTGGCACTCGGTGCTGAAAAGGTTAATCACCAATGTCCTATACCATTCCAGACAAATGGCTGTCCAGTCTCTTCTTGAAAGCCTCCAGTGATGGAGTACTAGCAACTTCTGAAGACAAGCCGTTCCACTGGTTGATTGTTCTCGCTGTTAAGAAATTTATCCTTATTTCTAAATAAGTGTGGGTCTAGATAAGCAATCTTCCTATTAGCAATTGTATTTATTTACCAGTTGCCAAATTGGTGCCTGTGTTTGCATCATATGTTTCCAAAATACCAAAACAGATTTTTTCACATTTTCTCCTCTAAATCTGCACTTCTCTTTTCTGTTAGGCATATTTAGTAATGGCATATTTACTAACAGAACAAGTGTCACAATTGATCAGAATTGAGAGTGGATGCCTTGTAATTGCCTATCAATAAGTATCTGTGCAGCAGGCTGATTTTTTCCCTCCTAACTGGCAATCAATGAACCTCCTGCTGCATATTCCGTCATCAAAATAAGATAAATTTCCTCTATTATTATCCATGAAATTTATTCTGGTGTTGCATAAAATAGAAACAATAAAGCAGAGAAAAACCTTTTTCCATAATAAGAAGTTTTCTTACCCAAAGTGAGTCTGTTTATTTACTAAATCTATAACATCTCTCGATGGCATACAGATTTAAAAACAGAATTTAAACAAAGGAAAACATCCCCCAGAACACAAATATTCAAACTGACATATGAAATCCCACAAGAGGCTTTTTGCTGTATAACCTAATGCCTAGGGGAAACAGCCAGATTTTCAAAGACTTGTCAAACTCTGTCATAACAATATTTCAGGTAAATCATATAATGAAACCTGGACCAGCATATATTCACAAATCTTGTTTTCTCCTGTCTATGAGTGGTGTGTAAATACTTGTCCTTTTATTCAGAAATCTATCAAATTCAAGAGAATTATATACCACTAAAACTCTTGTGTCTTATTTGTTTGTAACCTTAATTGGGCAAAACAGTGTGTCATAGGGCAACAATTATAGAACCAAGTTACTTCTAATTGGCTAAACTGTAGAATGCTGGAACCCCCTGACTTTATGGGAATGAATTTTGGGAAAGTTGTGGTTGCATCAGAGTGCCATGCTGGGGCTGTTTTAGCACTGCTATTTGACTTTCAAGGACTTTCAAATTTCTGCTACAGTATTAAACTGCCTCAAAATGTAGAGTAATCCTTGTGGAGTCTGTTTACTGACCTGGCATTTCTACTGATATTTATGCAATGCATGATTAAATATAAGAAACTTAGCAGGTTATCATGAAGCCCAGGTGGGGAAAAAAAAAGAGCAGTAGAGAATGTCATTTCTTGCCACACTTAGCACTTCCAGCAAGTGCTGGATTTCAGCAATTTGTCAAATCAACCCAGCATGGCTCTTTCTAGCTGTGCTCTGATAGATCTCTGGAGAAAGCATTGCCAAGATTTATTCTTTAATTAGAACTATCAGAGCTTGGAGCTGAGGTTTTGGGGTTTTTTTAATAGCAGCTCAGTTCTAACAGCTAAGTGTGATCCATGCTCCTGAATCATTACAAAATATGCAATAGTTCATGTTGGAGAATTGGTCTTCTTGAAGCAAGATCCCTCGGTAGAAGCTGTGGCATTGAGATATGTAGTTATTCATACTTTTTCTGCTGCTGATTCCTGAACATTTTGGGAAAACTCTTAAAAACCTAAAATGGCAATAGATTGTTGGCTTACAACAGTTCATCTGAGAGTGCAAATAAGAGTGAAAAGAAGAGCAACAAAGATGATTAAGACACTGGAGGCTAAAACATATAGAGAACAGTTGCTGGAACTGGGTATGTCTAGTCTGATGAAAAGAAGGGCTAGAGGAGACATGATAGCAGTGTTCCGATAAAAAACCCCCAGATAATCAGAGTTGGAAGGGACCTTGTAGGTCATCTAGTCCAATCCCCCGCCCAAGTGGGAGACCCTACACCAGTTCTGACAAATGGCAGTCCAATCTCTTCTTGAATGTCTCAAGTGATGGAGCTCCCACAACTTCAGAGGGCAAGTTGTTCCATTGGTTGGTTGTTCTCACTGACAGAAAGTTTCTCCTTATTTCCAGGTTGAATCTCTCCTTGTTCAGTTTCTATCCATTATTCCTTGTCTGGCCTTCGGGTACCTTGGAAAATAGCTTGACCCCCTTCCTCTCTGTGGCAGCCCCTCAAATATTGAAAGACTGCTATCCTGTCTCCCCTGGTCCTTCTCTTCACTAGACTAGCCATGCCCAGTTCCTGTAACTGTTCTTCAAGAAGACGGAGTCAAGCTATTCTCCAAAGCACCTGAGGGCAGGACAAGCAATGGGTGGAAATTAATCAAGGAGAGAAGCAACTTAGAACTAAAGAGAAATTTCCTGGCAGTTAGAACAATTAACCAGTGGAACAACTTGCCTCCAGAAGTTGTAAATCAGGGGTGCTAAACACAAGGCCTGGGGCCCAGATCCGGCCCACGGGGGCCCACCCGTGGCTCGCATTCTCATTGTCAGAATCTTTTCACTTTTCCAATTTTGTGCAAATACAATTCTAGCTGAGGTTAATATATTTCGGTTCCTATCAGTTCTAATTTAGTGTTTTATGCATATGGTTAAGCGATTCACTGCATCTGATAGGAAAAACTTTTGTAAGTCTCAAAAACTGAAATATTTCCAAGGATTAATGGTCTATGGAGGATTTCCAGACAAGACTTTAGGTATGGAATTGCTGTATCTCGTTGATGGAATTTTTATGAGGCATCTAGACCTCCTCATCTTACAATTGGAATTCACTAGTGTTTTCCTGCTGATTATTTTGATTTGTGTGTGCGCGTGGGGGGGGGGGAAGTAACAGAAAGAAAACTCATTATAGAAGGAAAGTAAAATACCTGCATAATGAGTTTGGGTCAGTGCATTGTGGGTAATGTTTGAGTACCTGAAAACATTTAATTGCAATAGCAGTTAGACTTATATTTTGCTTCATAGTGCTTTACAGCCCTAAGCTATTTACACAGTCAGCATATTTATTTGATTTGTCAGTCGCCTACAAGGTAATAGATATAAGTATAAACATGAGTAAGAATACAGGAAATAGGTACTAATAAATGGGGACAATAGGACAGGGACGGTAGGCATGATGGTACACTTATGCATGTCCTTACAGACTTCTTAGGAACGGGTTGAGGTCAATAGTGGTTAGTTTGAAGTTAATGGAGTGGGGGTTAGAGGATGTAACAACAGAGTCAGGTAGTGCATTCCAGGCATTGACCACTGTTGCTGAAGTCATACTTTCTGCAATCAAGTTTGAGGCAGTTTACATTGAGTTTGTATCTGTTGTATGCTCTTGTATTGTTGTGGTTGAAGCTGAAGTAGTTGTTGGCTGGTAGGACATTGTAGCAGATAATTTTGTGTGCTATGCTTAAGTCTAACCATAGGCGGCGTAGTTCAAGGTTGTCCAAGCCCAAAATCTCAAGCATGGTGATTTTGGGTATTTGTTGCGAGCAGAGGAGTGTAGTACTCTTCTCATGAAATACTTCTGGACTCGCTCGATTGTATTAATGTCTGATATGCAGTGCAGATTCCAGACTGATAAGCTGTATTCAAGTATTGGTCTGGCAAAAGTTTTGTATGCTCTAGTTAGCAATTTGATATTTCCGGAGGAGAAGCTTCGTAAGATTAGATTTACAACTCTTAATGCCTTTTTGGCAATGCTGTTACAGTGAACTCTGGTGCTTAGATCATTTGATATGAGAACTCCAAGGTCATTGACAAAGTGAGGATCATCAACGAGGTCATATCCGCCTAGTTTGTATTTGGGTACTGATTGTTTTTTTTTTACCAATGTGTAGGACAGAGCATTTGTTGGTCGAGATTTGGAGTTGCCAGATGTTTGACCATTCAGACACATAATCAAGGTCGCTTTGAAGGATAGTAGCATTGTCAGGGGTGTTGAATAGTTTTACGTCATCCGCAAAGAGGACACAGTTGTTTATAAGGTGATCGCAAAAGTCATTTATATAGAGTATAAAGAGTGTGGGTCCTAGAATGCTGCCTTGGGGGAAACCACTGTTAATTGGAGCAGGGTTAGATATAGCGCTCCCTATTTTTACTATTTGTTGCCTGTTTGACAGGAACACAGTAATCCCCTTATGGAGGGATTATTGCTCCCAATAATCTGGGTCTTTATTTTATGGACCTCAGTCGGATGGAAGACTGAGTCAACCTTGAGCTGGTCAGGATTGTTGGAAGACATATCCATCTGGTTCAATTCCAAGCTGTGAGAAAGACATTGGAAACATGGAGGCTGATTGGAAAGATGGTTTAATGATGAAGCAGAACCACATGAGTTCTGGGCAGCTGACCACATGAAGTTGAGAGTTTTTATACCTTCTCTTGGGCTTTGACTTGAATTTCCTGTTCAAGAACATGTCTTCTATTGGTTGTTGTCAGAAGCCCATGGGGCCACGTAGGGGTCATGTTTGTCTCAGCTAAGTTTGATTAAAGTTTGGACTGCTGGTGCAATGAAGAGGCATTGGGCAATTCCTATTGTGGCTGAGGGCTAATCCTACCTTTCTTCAGACCTTGCTGCAGGGTATTTTTTGCCTATGAATAGAGCTATCTATCTCTTAAATGCTGACATCTGCTGAGGACTATTAAGAAAGGTAGGGGCTGTTTTCTGTCTCCAAGAGCATATTTCTCCCTTTAGGGAAATATAATAATCTGCCTTTTTAATATTTCCTAAAACATTTCATTCTTCTAGGAGAGAGATGGGTGCTAACTTTCTATAGGACCAAACTCCTGGCAGTGGCAGAGTCAGCCTGCAGTACTGCATTTTAATCACTTAATAACTTTATAAAGTTGTACTTTATACTTAGCTTATTAAAAAGTTTTTAGAGGTAGATTGCTTAATCAATACAGTATTGAAAAGCTGAATTGAGTAATTGGTCTGCAGTGAAAAGATTCCTCGCGACCATATACTAAAGTTTCTAATGAGCTGAAGATGAAACAGCTATTATGTGTGTTGCATTTTAGTTTATGAAATCTTTAACCTTTCCTCTGTAAATGCTTTGCATGAATACAAGAAATCCACAAATAAAATATGACATGAGTGGAAGATAGAGTGTCAGCATAGGTAGTCCTTGACTTCCAACCATTTGTTTAGTGACCAAAATTACAACAGCACTGAAAAAAGTGGCTTATGACCATTTTTCACCCTTATGACCATTGCAGCATCTCCATGATCAAAATTCAGATGCTTGGCAACTGGTATGTATTTATAACAGTTGTAGTGACCCAGAGTGTGATAAGCCGGGGCGTGGCACAAAGGCAACACAGTCAAATAAGTAAGAAGAGTCCCTTTAATTATCTCTAACTTTGCCCCCAATGTCCAGGTTACCTTCGGCTGGAGAAAAACTCTCCCAGGAACAGTCTTTAAGTGGAGGAATTTCAGTCCGAAAATAAAGTACATACAAACTGTAACTAAAAATCCAAACAAACCACACTGCAGTAATTAACTTGACAGGGCAGGAGAAAGAATTGCAGATTTGAAAGCACAGCAAAATACATACAGTTGGGAAGACGCCAGGAACACAGATAATACCATACGACGATACCAGATAATTCATGATTTGCTCCCAACAACTTGCTGTACGCAGTTTCCCTTTTTAAACACTGTGTTTCCGGTTGCAGCTAATGAAGGGAATCAGGGCCCTTTCCTCGCCCATAAGCCACGCAACCCACGTTGCTCCCTTCTCTGTTCCTCCCTGTGCGCCCTAGGATGAAGAGGGGGTAGGCCTGGATCTTCCTCCAAATTCCCTCTCCCTTGCTCTACTTCTTCCCTGTTCTGCCCAGCCGGACTTTGCCAGTTTCTTCCACAGCCAACGGAGCCACACTCCCACTCCCTGTCAGATGCTTGGCCTCCCCCTCCGAATCAGATTCCGACAGGGGCATGACACAGAGTCATGTGATCACCGTTTGTGACTTTGTTAAGCAAAGTCAACAGGGAAGCTGCCATGTTACTAACTTAACAACTGCCGTGATTCTCTTAACAACCGTAGCAAGAAAAAACATACAATGAAGCAAAACCCACTTAACAGCTGTCTTACTTAACAATGGAGATATTAAGCTCAATTGTGCTTGTAAATCTGTATGTGATCACTTCTTAATGGCTGGGCTAAAATATTGTGCTGAATACTAAGTTGTTTGCTGTTTTAACTGAATCTATGAATCTAGCTCTTGCCTTTTACAAAGCATATTGATGGCTTAATGATCTAAATTAAATTATTGTGGCTTCTGAACAGGTCTTGATGTGTGAGCCCAGCTAAAAATCTTTGTATCTTCTTTCTATAAACAATAGCAATAGCACTTAGACTTATATGCCACTTTACAGCCCTCTAAGTGGTTTACAGTCAGCCTATGCCCCCCAACAATCTGGGTCCTCATTTTACCCACCTCAGAAGGATGGAAGGCTGAGTCAACCTTAAGCCTGGTTACATTTGATCTGCCAAATTACAGGCAGCCGGCAGGCAGCAAAAGTAGCCTGCAGTACTGTACTGTGTCACTGTGGTTCATCAATGCCTTTCTGAAGTTTTCTTTTTGTAGATGATGGCACTCTAGATCTATGTGAGAATAAACTATAAGAAGCAGGCTTAACACTCTGAAGTTAATACCGGAGTATGAGTATGGAAGCAACTGATGAATAATTTAGTATATTATTCACTTTATTGCCAAGCGAAGGAATGATCCAGATTTCACTGGCTTTAGTTAAAAAAGAATTGTTCTTCCACTTCAGGCAAATCTATTGTTCATCTTGTTTATGGTTTTGAATATAATCTGTGTAATTTAGTCTCATACACCCTCCAGATATGTTGGACTTCAACCGGGTTGCAGAAAGCTGGTAGATCAAATGCTCAGTTAAAGTTCCTGGAGCTGCCCGGAATTGTTTCAACAGTGACATGAGCAGCATATCAATGTAATAAATAAATAAATAATGGAGTAGGAGTGGCTCATCTTTATCTTAGGGGCCAGTCTTATGTAAGACTTTATGATCAGCCATGTGAAGGTACCTATACAATTTTTAGGGGACCTCCTCATGAAATAATAGTCAAAATAATCCTCCCTTCAGTTTTTGAAGGACCATGGACCAAAAACAGAAAGAGAGAGCATGATTTTTCCCATCAAGTGAAGCAGTTAACGCATAAATCCGTGAGAAAGCATCGGGATCTGAAAGCAGGCCCTTGCTAAGGAGAGGAATCTGTTTATAACCCTCAGTCGAATGTCTTTCACAGCTGTTTTATGCAGATCAAGGGACTGATACATGAAACGACATTGTTAGCCAGAGCGTGTAAGATGTCAAGCATCACACTAGAAAGGAGACATTTAGACACCTGGATGAAAACATCCACCTACCACAGAACAGTTTGTTAGAAACATTTCTTATTAAAAATGACAAGTAAGAAAAAAATACAGTTTTTGCCTTTAGATCAGTGTTTTTCAATCTTGGCAACTTTAAGGCATGTGGACTTTGAATTCCCCAATCAGCATGCAAACTGGGGAATTCTGAGAGTTGAAGTTCACATGTCTTAAAGCTGCCAAGTTTGGAAATCACTGCTTTAAATGCTAAACCACCACGGGATACGTTTCTGGATTTTATAACATTAGCGATTGCATTCTGCATTGTAGCACCAAATGATTTGTCAACATAGTTCTTCATACAAATGGTCCAAGCTGTTCAGTTACCAGTAGCAAGACGATTGCATAGCCCCCTGTCCTTTTCTTAATTTCCTTTCAAAATTAAAGTATAATCCCAATAACCTAGGAACTATGGGCTTTATGACTACCACCAAAACCTTTCTTGGGGTATCTATGGAGATTATCTGTCATCCAGGTCCTGGTTACTCCAAAGGGACTTTTTCAAGAGGCAACTGGACTTTCTGGTTTTTCTTTGAAGAGGTTTCGCTTCTCACCCTAGAAGCTTCTTCAGCTCCGACTGAATCCTTCCATTCCCCACCATTCAGTCAGAGCTGAAGAAGCTTCTTGGATGAGAAGCGAAACATCTTCAAAGAAAAAAAAAACCAGAAAGTCCAGTTGCCCCTTGAAAAAAGCACTTTTGGGACTTTCCCGAGGTACAAATTCTTTTGTTTTCTCTCCCTGAAACAATGCTATTAGACTGAATGTGGAGAAAATAAAGAACAGCATAGACACTCTGTAAACAGTCAAACAACAGATCTCAAATTAGCTTTTATTCATAACTTAAAATGGAATGTAAACAGGTTCCCTTAATACTTCAATGTATCTCTAGACTGTCAATCGCTGCCTTCTTTGGAACTAAACATAAACCTGTCATTCTGGGATAAAAGTTTCTAGCCTGGGATGGCAAGTTTCCATCGTACCTATCTACACCTCCCAAATGCTTCTCTTCATTTCCCCCCTTGTGATTAGGAAAATAAATCAAAAGGGGGAGGGGTTACGTTAACTTGTTTTGAGTGAATGTTATAACATCCAATCATCATCACAAGCGTATTCAGAAAGAGAGGCAAACAAATTAAATTAATTCAGAATTATATTCCTTTGCCAAGGAGAAGTCTCATTCCACTCAGAACTCTTCTTCTTTTCAAAATTTTCCTTGCATATACAGGTAATCCTCATTTAGTCATTGCCTCATTTAGTGACCATTGGCAGCTATGATGGTGATGAAAAAATAAGTTTATGACCAGTTCTTCATATTTATGAGCTCTTGTGAGTCTGTAAAATGAAGAAAGATCAGAAGCACAGTTGTAGTTCCATTTAGTGATTTCTTTGCTTAATAACAGAATTTCTGGTCCCAATTATGCTCATTAAACCAGGACTACCTGTACAACGTTGGCTTTTTTTGGATGAAAGTCATGTTTCACAATGTTTTCCCTCTTTTGAGTCATAAATACATGCAATACACAAATACCTTTAATGTATTCAGTTTTCTAACTCTGAGATGATACACAATCAGTCACCTGTCCAAATATTGTCACATTTTCTCCAGAATAATTTGTTACATGATTTTGCAAGCCTTTCTCTTTTGCAAAGAATTTGTGAGTGCGATAGGAATTCAGGGCACAGCCAATCATTTTGAACCACATTTAATCCTGCCTGTGGTTCTAGGTCAAAAGCAATCATATGGTATATATCTTGAAAGAACTGATTGATCATTGAGGCATGTAAGATACATCACACCAATTAAAAACTAGGATCCATGAACACCGGCTGGCAGTCAAACACCACGAACTCAAATCCATAATTTCTACTCAGCACCAGTTCAATTGGAGCAACACAAAAACCATCGGCCATGCTACCACCCGCCACGCTCGTGAGTTAATCGACACCTGGTACTCCACAAGCAATTTCATCAACAGACACACTGACCTACAACCAACCTACAAACCCTTCAGAATCCAAATCAACCATACAACCAAGAGCTAGCATTGAGTCTCAACTAAACCAACCCATGCAATTCCCCATCCCCCACCAGCAGTTCACCTCCCAACGACCCTGACCTGAGGTAATCTGACAGTAATCTATCCATTTTCCTGACAGAACAATTAATCAGTGGAACAACTTGCCTCCAGAAGTTGTAAATGTTCCAACACTGGAAGTTTTTAAGAAGAGATTGGATAACCACATGTCTGAAATGGTACAGGGTTTCCTGCATAAGCAGGGGTTGGACTAGAAGACCTCCAAGGTCCCTTCCAATGCTATTATTCTATTCTATTCTATGCTATGCTATGCTATGCTATGCTATGCTATGCTACTCTACTCTACTCTACTCTACTCTACTCTACTCTACTCTACTCATCACAAGACTCACTGGTGACTCACAGCTGACCCATCACAAGACCCTCACTTGACACACCTACACCTGAAGCTCTTATAAACAGAAGAACGCAGAGACCAACATCTGCTAAACTCTTAAGGGACCGTGGAGGTCTTCTATTCAAATCCCTTGCTCGGGCAGGAAACCCAACTATTTCAGACAAATGGTTGTCTGAAAAACTTCCAGGGTTGGAGCATTCACAACTTTTGGAGGCAAGTTGTTTCACTGATTAATTGTTCTGTCAGTAACAGAACACTAACAGAAATTTCTTCTTAGTTCAAAGTTGCTTCTCTTTCCTTGATTAGTTTCCATCTATCGCTTCTTGTCCTGCCTTCAGGTGCTTTGGAGAAAAGCTCGACTTCTCTCTGGGGCAACCCCTGATTCATATAATGTATGAAAATTCCTCTGGACTCTTCAGTTTGAAGAAAGACTGAATTTTCTCCCCTAGGAACTACAGCATGGTTAGCAGAAGAGGCTTCACAGTCTCCATGAGCAATATCCGAGGGACAGTGGTGGGATTCAAAAATGTTTACTACCGGTTCTGTGGGCATGGCTTGGTGGGCGTGGCAGGGGACGGATACTGTAAAATCTCCATTCCCACCCCACTCCAGGGGAAGGATACTGTAAAATCCCCATTCTCTCCACACCCCACTAACCTGCTTTTCAGCTCTGTTCTCCTGTTCAGGACAACAAAAGAAGACCTAGCCAATCATCTGGGACTTGGATAGACAGGGGCATGGCCAGACAGAGGTGGTATTCCGAACTACTCAAAGTTTCTGCTACCGGTTTTTCAGAACTGGTCAGAACCTGCTGAATATCACCTCTGCTGAGGGAATTATTTCAGCTCTGTTGTCTGTTTTTGTACCATCTTAGAAGAAGTGAGCTGAAAATCATAGGCAGGAGTTATACAACATAGCATGTTTAAGAGCCTGAAAAAAGAATAGCTTGTATATAATAAAAACATTATCTTAAATTGTTCCCTTTGCAAGTATAATCACAGACTGATTTTTCTGTTTTGGTTTTGGATCCTCTCCATTTCATCAGACACTTTTGTTTTAATGATATAGAACTGCCGTACTACAGAATAGCTAATTTACATAACTTACATGTTTTATTGTGGTGTGTTCTGCTTTTTCTAATAGCTATTGGTGTTGTCAGCTTTTTCAAAAATGGTACCCTGTTAAAGTGAGAACATAAAATAAGAAAGCACATAACACTTTTTTTACATTCTATCTGGAGCGTAAGAACACAACTATTTATGGAAATTAGTACTGCAGAAATAGGGAGAGTGGTGGAGGGGAAGAAGAGGAGGAGGAGGAGGAGGAGGAGAAGAAGGAGAAGGAGAAGAAGAAGAAGAAGAAGAAGAAGAAGAAGAAGAAGAAGAAGAAGAAGAAG
>NW_020769310.1:8788188-8829040 GCF_900518735.1 Pseudonaja textilis | reverse complement strand
AGAAGAAGAAGAAGAAGAAGAAGAAGAAGAAGAAGAAGAAGAAGAAGTCATGAAGTCTCTTTTCTGCCCACCCCCATATGTGTTACACATTGCAGTTGAGAATAAGTGAAGTGATCAAGAGTCTTATGTCTACTTCAGCCCTGATGGTTGTCATTAAGTTGTGCTCTATACAAAGTTTCGTCATTTCCTTTGGGAAATAAGTTCTTTTGTTTTGGATTGTTTTCTCTGAAACGAAGTCAGAAAATGCTGCTAACTTTGCCCAGACAGGATGGGCTGTGACATGAAATCCTGCGGGACCTTCTTTCAGAAAGATGTGTCTGTGAAAATAATCTGTACTTATCCTGCCTTCAAGAATCTCCACCTATAGAAATGATCCTTAGCCATATGTGCATTGCCTAAAAATCCCAGTGGTTTATAATGCAGCCCCGAGACCACAAAACCCACAATGCAATGCAGTTGTGCATAGAATAAACAAGGCTATTAATGTTGTTCATTGTAAATGTAGTTTTTGTTGGGAGATTCTAGTCCCCTTGGGGAGGGATTTGGTGGAGTATTTTGTAGAACATCAAGTCTCTGATAGTGATAAGCAGAGCTCAGCAGAAATTTAGCCCACCATATTAATATATAACAAATCCACTGTTATTGTAGAATTGTCAAGCTAATTCAGTGACACTACATAAAAGAAAAATATGCATACCTATGATTAAATGTACCTAGGTGTTGATGATTCATTTGTCTGGCTGGGCAGACCTCAAAAGCAGGAAAATATGTATTAGATTATGCATGTATGATCAATCTTCATTTTGCAAACTCTATAATCATCACCTCTAAGCTTCTGAAAGTCCTCAAGACTTGATTAGGCCAGCAAGCCAGGAGACTCCAGGACATGATTAACTAGTGAGGCAGGTCCATTGCAATAAGCATCCATTTATTCATTTTTCTCCCTTCAGCTTTTTTATAATTTTTTTAAAAAAATGTTTTCAATATTTGTTAAGGGTGATGATTTTGGATATTTGTTGTTTTAGTTGTGTGGTGTGCTGCTCAGAGTAATTTGCTTGTGATATGGACAACTCTATACATGAAATAAGGAGAGAACCAGAGGTGGTGTACAGCAGGTTCTGACCAGTTCTGGAGAACCGGTAGCGGAAATTTTGAGTAGTTCGGAGAACCGGCAAATCCCACCTCTGACTGGCCCTGCCCCCATCTATTCTAGTCCCAGCTGATTGGCTGAGTCTTCTTTTGTTGCCCTGCACAGGAGAACGGAGCTGGAAAGCAGGTTAGTGGGGTAGGGAGGGAATGGAGATTTTACAGTTTCCTTCCCCTGCCACACCCACCAAGCCACACCCACAGAACTGGTAGTAAAAATATTTGAATCCCACCACTGGTCAGAGAATCAACCTAGAACTAAGGAGAAATTTCCTGACAGAACAATTAATCAGTGGAGTGACTTGCCTCCAGAAGTTGTAAATACTCCAACACTGGTGGCTTTTTAAAGAAGAGATTGGACAACATTTGTCTGAAATGGTGTAGGGTTTCCTGTCTGAGAAGGGGGTTGGACTAGAAGACCAACCAAGATCTTCCAACTCTGTCATTCTAAAGCTTGAATTTAAATAAATAAATCCTAAGCTTAAAAATGAATCTTAAATGAAGGCTCCATATCCTACATGGATGTACTATCAAGTAAGTATTGTATTCGAAATTTTGTTGTTTCTCAGATTGTCTTTTTCTCCTCCAGGACTGCTGCAGAAAAACAGCCATAAAAATACCATTCAAATGAATGACTCTTGAATGTACAGTAGAGTCATAAATAAATTCTGCATGGAATGATGACACAATAAAACAGGAAACTTTTCCTCTGATGATAACATTTTTATTGATTTTAATTTGAGACCAGAGTTATTCAAGCAAGCTGTCTGAAAGGAATGATCACAAATCTGCTACTTCTCTCTCTCTCTCTCTCCTTCATGGAGCTGTTGAGCCATTAAACTAGGACTAGGAAAAATATTCCCTCATGGAATGGTCTGAACTTCTGACATGGAAATATTCAGAATGGCCCCTTTCTGAGGTTGGAGTAGATCCATAATTGCAAAGCATTCTGTCATGGTATGTTCCAGACCCACAATATTTCAAATACGCCTGTTTCAAGGTCAGAACAGCCTGTTTAGCCTTGGAACAGTTGCATGTAAATAGTTCGATTCAAAACCCAGCTAACTGGCAGCATTTAATCAACTTTGGCTGATCTTAAAAAAAGCTAAGCAAAATCAAATCTGGTTAGCATTTGAAAGGGAGGCCACCCAATATTTTTTTGATTTGTAGAGGGGGTGGAGGAGAAGAGGAAGAGGAGGAGGAGGAGAAACCACTTCCATGTTTCATAGGCATGCCCATAGAATCATCAAGAATCAAATTGCATTTGAGATATATTTTTTTAAATTACAGTCTCATGTGACCGGTACAAAAGCAAGTGGTGGAGCTTTCATCATCAGTGGTTCTCCGTATTGAATATGGAATGTCACTTAGTGACTGAAACTGCCATGGATTCCATCTGAAGGAGGAATGCAACATAGTGGAGAAGAAACAAGCTTTAAAGGAGAATATTTGTAGCTGGTAGTTGAAATGAAGGGCCCTGGGTACTCCCTGAGTTTTGTTGCAATGATGGTGGAGTACTTGCTTTACAAGAAAGAGGGGCGCCAAACAAGAAGCCAGGTTAAGGATCTGTTTTGCTGGCCAGTTTGGGAAGTTAGGCAAGTCCTTGTCAGGGTGCTTGGGGTTATCTCTAGTGTTAGACAATGTGGTCTTTTCAGGAAGGCATCAGAGATTAGGAAATCCATTGTTAAAGGAGATGGAATGTTGAGATCATCAATTGATGGAGTACGGAAGTTTCTAAGTTGTAATTTCCTTTATTAGGGCTACCCCTGGGTTACATTGTGAGATGATGGAGAATCTTCTATTCTTTGATTTTATCTGGGCAGAGAAGGTCCATTTGGGCCTCATATAATAAAGCAAAGATGTAGGTGTACTATACGCTACATTTTTATTATCTTATGAATTATCGTTATTTCTGCAGAACAAACTGGCAATTGCCACATTCTTTTTCAAAACCTTTCCTTGTTTGTGATTCTTATGAATTTCCCAGGAAATCTTAGTTTTGCTGTGTGAGTCAGTGGCTTATCAATTATGGCATAATTCATAGTGACATTCTCATTCGAAGTTGGCTCCCTTATTCCTGCTAGTTAACTAGATGTGCATTGTGTCAAAAATGTCATTAAAAAGAAAAGAAAATAAAGTTTAGACATAATGCAACTTTATAGTTGCACATACACAAAAACATTATTGTACAATAAAATGGATGCCAATTATTGGCCAGTAGAATTATCTGTGAAAAATTAATCCCTGTTAGTCAGCATATTTTTCAATTATACTAGACAACCCATGACCTATCCATTCAGATATATTTCCTTACCTATACACAAGGAACAGAATGACCATAGATAGACAAACAAGCTGTGGGAATATGAGCAACTTCTGATTTCCTGCCATCTTCCCACTGACTTTGTGGCAGAGAGCTTGGAAATTTTTCCTCCTCTTCTTTGGCTGACCTGTGGAACTGCTTGCATTTTGCTAAGGGAAGGAGGAAACTCTGGGTCAAAAGGAAAACTGTAGCCCTGCAACCCATCATGCAATTCCCCAAGGATCCCACCAATGGTGGGATTCAAAAAAATTTACTACCATTTTTACTACCAGTTCTGTGGGTGTGGCTTGGTGGGCATGGCTGGAGAAGGATACTGCAAAATCTCCATTCCCACCCGACTCCTGGGGGAAGAAGACTGTAAAACCCCCATTCCCTCCCCACCCCACTACCCTGCTTTCCAGCTCCGTTCTCCTGTGCAGGGCAACCAAAGAAGACCCAGCCGATCAGCTGGGACTCAATGGGAGGCAGAGAATAGATGGGGGTGGGGCCAGTCAGAGGTGGTATTTGCCGATTCTCTGAACTACTCAAAATTTCTGCTACCGGTTCTCCAGAACTGGTCAGAACCTGCTGAATACCACCTCTGGATCCTACCCTCAAGGGAGGCAAACAGAATAATAATAATAGAATAACTGAGTTGGAAGGGGCACTGGAGGTCCTCTAGTCCAACCCCCTGCTCATGCAGGATACCTTATGCCATTTCAAACAAATGGCTGTCCAATCTCATCTTTAAAACCTTCAGGGTTAGAGCTCCCAAAACTTCTGGAGTCAAGCCATTCCACCAGTTAATTGCTCTTACTGTCAGAAAATTTCCCCTTAGTTCTAGGTTGCTTCTATCGTTGATTAGTTTCCATCTTTTGCTTTTGTTCTGCCTTCAGATAGCAAGAGCACTTAGACTTATACACTGCTTTACAGTGTTTTAAAGCCCTCTCTAAGTGGTTTACAGAGTCAGCCTATTGACCCCAACAATTTTGAGTCCTCATTTTACCCAACTTGGAAGGATGGAAGGCTGAGTCAACCTTGAGCCTGGTGGGATTTGAATTGCCAAATTGCACACAGCCAGCAGCAGAAGTAGCCTGCAGTATTGCACTCTAACCACTGCATCATGGTCGAGGCTCATGGTGGAGATGCTTTGGAGAATGACTCTCTCTTCTTAGTGGCAGCCCCTTAGATATTTGAACACTACTATTGTATCACGCCTAGTCCTTCTTTTCATTAAACTAGACTTATTCAATTCCAGCAACCGATCTTTATATGTTTTAGCTTCCAATCCTTTATCATCTGCCCTTCTCTTCACTCTTTCTAAAGTCTCAACATCTTTTTTACATTGTGGTGACCAAAACTGGATGCAATATTCCAAGTGTGGTCTTATCAAGGCCACATCCGTCAACTGCCGGCACCACCCAGCCAGCCCTATTTCACCAGCAATCATCAGAGGCATTCCCCTGCCTACTGCTGTTAAGATATTTCAGATTTCAGGTTCAGTTCCAAAGCAGCCAATCGGCACTCACCTATCAGGCCTTGCTGCCAGCCAGCTGAGTGCAGGTATGGAGGTAGGTGGAAAAGAGGGCAGAAATCTTCACTTCCACCTTCCCTTGCACCATGCAACCTACAGGTTTCTGGGAAGTGTAGTCAGCAGGCACGGTACTGAAGCAGCCACAATTTAAATTATTTTAATTTTCAAATACTCTGTAGTGTGATTGTGATGTGGTGTTTGGGACACTGTGCTGGAGCAGCTTTCAAATTTCATTGTATTTGTAGAATGCAATGACAATAAAGGTATTCTATTCTATTCTATTTCCCCAAATTTCATTCCCATGGGAGTAATAGGTCCTGTCATTCTGCAAGTTAGCCCATTTGAGTTTCCTTAGTCTATTAATTGTTGCCCTATACCTCACAATTTCACTTAATTTAAAGTTATAAACAGCCATGAGAACGTTAGTAGTCTATAAACGTAGCTCAGAACTGAGGAAAAAAAATCTGAATTCATTCATTGATTTCCAGATTTTTGCTGGAGGTTAGAACAAAAGCGCATATATTTAAGGCTTTGGTTTTCCCAGTTGCAATGTATGGCTGTGAAAGTTGGACCATAAGGAAGGCTGAGCACCAAAGAACTGAGGCCTTTGAACTATGGTGCTGGAGAAGACTCCTGCGAGTCCCTTGGACTGCAAGTTGGTGAAACTGGTCAGTCCTAGAGGAGATCAACCCTGACTGCTCTTTAGAAGGCCAGATCCTGAAGATGAAACTCAAATACTTTGGCCACCTAATGAGAAGGAAGGACTCACTGGAGAAGAGCCTAATGCTGGGAACGATTGAGGGCAAAAGAAGAAGGAGACGGCAGAGAATAAGGTGGCTGGATGGAGTCACTGAAGCAGTAGGCGTGAGCTTAAAGGGACTCCAGAAGATGGTAGAGGACAGGAAGGCCTGGAGGAACGTTGTCCATGGGGTCACAATGGGTTGGACATGACTTCACAACTAACAACAACAACAACAGAATGGCAGAATGAACTGATCACTGGGTTGCATAATGCAGAGTTGCTCTGAGTTGCCGATGGATTCGTTCTAATGATTTACTGAGCAATATGAATAATTCATCTGTGGAATTGTACTACAGCAAGAGGTAAGGGTCATTATGGGTCCAGAAGCAAACAGAAAGCCAATGGAATTGATATAATATTTGAATCATGTTTTTTTCTTCCAGAGAACATCAGTCAATCAGAAAAAATCTGACTGTACATTTTGGATCAATTAAAACAATAGAGACAGCCTCCATAAAGGATATATTCTACTCTTATAGGATATATTCTAGTCCAAGCTGTTCTTCAGAGGTCAGACCATAACAAATTCATTCCTTCAGTACCCCAAAAATTGAAGATGGATCAGGGGTGCCCCAAATTCTTACCCATGAGTGCAGCCCATCTAAAAGTGACTGAAATATCCTTAGTGAATGGGTATCTCTGGTTTTTTTCTGTTGATTCAAGAAAAAAGAAAAAAACGAAGGAAGGAAGAAAAATAAAAATAAAGAAGAAAAAATAAAAATAAAAAGTGCATTATTTTCAGTAAAGCTCAGTGGCCAAATGTATTGATTATGGCAAGCGATTGGAATGATTCATGGAATCTATGCAATAAACATTCAAAACATGTTATGTTCTAAAGCAGAATTAAAATTATTTCAATGAATACAATTAATCATTTGCTCAGAAAACCCAGAAGATGCAGCTACAACCGGACTCAGGATAAATTCCTTGGGTGAGGAATATCAACAGCATCTCATTCAGACATATAAGGGTCCTTCTTCAAATATTCATTACCCTTGACCAATATTAGACATGTCTAATATTGCAATTCCAGTTCCAAGAACCTTCCAGAAGGACTATGTTGAAGCAGACATGTAATTGGTCTTCCATCATCAAAAATATTGAGCATGACCCCAAATTCAGTAGCCTGAAAGGTATCCACAAAGCAGTGACCGGTTGCCTCCTGTAAAAATGAAATCCAAGAACTGAAGGCAAATGATCAAGATGTTGTTGGCCTAATTTTAACACAAACAAACAAAGACAAGCATTTACCACTCAGAAGAGTTGTATTCAGAGGTGGTATTCAGCTGGTTCGGGCCCGTTCTGGGGTACCAGTAACGGAAAATTTGAGTAGTTCAGAGAACCAGCAAATAGCACCTCTGGCTGGCCCCGCCCTCCTGCCCTCGCCATTCCCTGTCCTATATTCCCTTGGTTTTTTAGCTCAGCTGATTTGCGTGGCAGAGCGGATTGCCGTGCCTCAGCTGAGCTAAAAAACAGCTCAGCTCACCAGCACTGACTTTTCCTACCAGTTCTTTGAGTGCTGCGCACTCAAAGCATGCTCTGATAGAACCAGTAGGAAAAGTTTTGGAATCCACCACTGGTTCTATTGAATGACACCAAGCAAAGGCAACTGGAGCAAAGAAGCCAGCTTTCTTGCTAACAATCCCATGATAAAACTGACAGTTGTATTCCTCTCAAAGTTCATTTTAGAACAAAACAGAACAGAATAGCAAAGTTGGAAGGGATCTTGAAAGTCTTTAGTCCAAGCCCCTGCTTAGGCAGGAAACCATATACCGTTTCAGACAAATTGTTTTCTAATCTCTTCTTAAAAACTTCCGGTGTTGGAACACCCACAACTTCTGGAGGCAAGTTGTTCCACTGATTAATTGCTCTGTCAGGAAAAATTTTTTCTTAGTTTTAGGTTGCTTCTCTCTTTGATTAACTCATTCTTTTTTCTCCCTTTTCTGTATTATCAATGTCTCAGAAAACCTTGGCACAACACAAACAAGTGCTGCTACTTCTTAAGTTTATCTTTAATTTAGAAAGGCTCTAATAAAAAGAGCTATCTTCTTATTTTCAGCATAGGGAAATTTATTTCTAAGTAAAATATGTGATATTTACGGGAAGTGCAGTTGGAGAGAAAGCTCTCCTGGGTTGGCTCCTTTGAACTTTATTAGAGACTGTAAGGAGCAATTAAAGAGGATTTCAGCGGAGAATATTTGGAAGCTCAGAAGGCAGTGTTTTAACTATCATGAATCAATATCGCTTGGTCTTTCTATAATTCTGATAGCATGAGTTAATCAAGAAACATAATTTCCTTATTTCTGCTTCAAAATATCTTGTAAGCCTTTGGCATTTGTCATAAAGGCCTGAAATGTGTTGAAGAATGTACAGTGCTTTCTTATAATTGCATCCTACGTTGTACCTGGTTACGATTTGATGTTTCAGTTCTGCCCTGGGAGGGAAGGATATGGTGTGCTGCCTACCACAGAAATGAAATCCTTCAGTTAAGGATTTATTGCCTTTCCATTAAAAATACATAATTTGTTCTTGTCAGGTGCAAGGAACCAAGAACGACACAAGGAATTACTCCAGAGCAGTTTATTGTTACTCGCCTTTAGACAAGAACCTTGCCAGACTAAAGTACAAATCTGTGTAAATATTAGATATACATGTAATTCTCAACTTAGGACCACAATTGAGCACAAAAATTATGTTGCCAAGCAGGGGTGGGAATCAACCAGTGTTACTATAGGTTCAGTGACTATGTTTTGCGCATGCATGTATGCCTGATGCATGCTGTGCACGCATGTAAAAAACCTTAAGCTGTGCCGCCCGGACAGCTAAAAAGCGCCGCGCGCAGATGCGCAGCATTTGAAAGGGCAGTTTTTTCCTGCATTTTTAATCTCAGCTGTGCCGCGCAAAGCAGCTGAGGTTGAAAAAGCAGGAAATAAAGGACAGGTAAGAGCCCGGGCAGGTGGGTGGGCCAAACAGCAGCAATCACAGAACTGGTTCTGTGTCTGCTGCTCTTCAGAGCTATCCGTTCTATAGAGCTGGGCAGAACCGGCAGCATCCCACCCCTGTTGCTAAGTCGAGACATTTCTTAAGTGAGTTTTGCCCCATTTTATGATCTTTCTTGCCTGCACTTGTGAAGTTAGTAACTCAGTTTTTAAGTGAATCTGGTGTCCTCATTGACTTTGCTTGTCAGAAGGTTGCAAAAGGGGATCACGTGACCCCAAGACACTGCAGCTGTCATAAAAATCGATCAATTGCCAAGCATCCAAATTTTGATCGTGTGACCATGGTGATGCTGCAACTTCGTAAGTGTGAAAGACGGCCATAAGTCACTTTTTCCAGTGCTGTTGTAACTTCAAATGGCCACTAAGTGAACTGTTATAAGTCGAGGACTACCTGTACCTTGTGAAATGTTAGGGAAGGTCCACCCTGTTTTTTTTTTCCTAAATACCAAATATTCCACACTGATCTGTCTCTTTGCTCCTTGGAAAGGACTCCTTCCTCCTGTGACTCTGCAGTATGTTCCATCACAGTTCTGTCTAAAATGGCATAATCAATAACCACCCATTGAATTTATGATTTGTAAAATTTCCTGAATGATGCTATATATTTTTCTCAAATACTATTGGAGGGTTTTTTTTAACATGCACCACACATGGTAAAATGTTGCTTGAGTTCTAAAGCATTTCAGCATTTTTTACTACATGGTTTATCTCTCTACATTGCAAGGCAAGCTATTTGTTCTGGCTAATGGAACAGATTCAGTCCCCAAACAGTAGAACATAAATATTGGAAAGAGCTGACCTCTGGCCCAGGGACCCCCCAAAAAGGACAAACATTTAAATGGGAATACTATAAGACACGTTTGATGAATATGTGGAATCTTGAAAACATGAGAAAAATAATTTATATGAGAAATAATATACAAGAAAAATAATGTCCAAGAATTTCATTGCTGGTGTTTTAAAAAATGCTTTTTATGCTGAAGCTAATTATAGTAAAGACAGTCAGATATGCAGATATGGTTCATTCAGATCCCATGAATAGAGATTAAGGACACAGCAAGATGAACTTGATGAAGGCCAGAACATACCATATACCTATTATTTGAACAACAAAAACTGACTTCAAAAATGCGGGAGGCCTTCTGAGAAAAATGGCAGAATTGGCAATACTTATACAGAATCAAAGCCACCTGTTCGGCACATACTGTATCTATAAAATATGTTACTCAGAAATGACACAGACCAAAAGAAAAATGAATGATAAAATGGATACAAAACTTCAAATAAACAGTCACAGTACAAAAATAGGAAGAATTCCTTGTAGACTAACATGGATTGATAACATCGCAATATGTTTCTTGCTGAATTGTTAATTTTGTCCAGCTGGTGACCAGATCAAAAGGGTCATCTTGTATATAAAATTTCAGAAGGATGATTTGCTGGAACAATAGCTATAGATATAGGCAATGCAGAAGAACTATTGATATTCCAAGGAGTTTAGTGACACATTCTGATTTTTCCTTCAAATTAAGAAAAGCATAGAAATTTAAAGCTCGTTCTGAGCTAACCTGATTGCTTTTCCCTCTTGCTTTCTAAATAAGGTTGAAGGGGAGATAATCTTCATGGAGCTTCAAAGCTTTCCTTCCTGTGAAAATCTCATAAGACTTTTTCCATCCCCAGAGTCATATGCTACCCGTTCAAGGTCAGGTCTTGTAGTCTTCTGACCATAGCAGAGGTTGAGGTTATTTGTTGGGAGTTTCTCCATGGAAACTAATGCTGGGTACTTCAGAAATTGGCAGCCTTTGAAGTTTCTCTCCTATTCTTATTAAGGAGCTCCTGGCAACCTGTAAGAGGTGTGGGCATTAGCTTTCTTGGCATGTATCCTTTTTATGCTTTTAAATCTGTTTGCTTGAGCTAATAATTAAGTTTTAAATCTCTTTAGTTACTGGTGTACTTATTGTCTCTCGATCCAAAAGAACCAATTGCCTGGACACCTGGTAGAAAGGTAGCACCCATCCCTCTTCTAGAAGAATGAAATATTTTGAGAAATATTTTAAAAAGGCAGAATAAAATATTTCCCCTAAAAGAGAAATAAAAAATCTTAAGGGAGAGAGAAACTCAGAGTCCCAGTTCTGTGCCCCCAAGCCAAGTTTTTAGAAATGCAAATTTGTTAATCCATACAAGACAGGATATTATGAAACAAAGGCAGGATTAGCCCTCCCTTGAGATCCAAACCAGGACAAAGCCATTAAGTCAGGGGTGGGATTCTACCAGTTCGCACCTATTCGCTAGAACCGGTTGTTAACATTCTAAGCAATTCGGAGAACCAGTTGTTAGAAGAAATTACTGGCCTAGTCCTGTAAGGAAGGCAGGAAGGAAACATTCTGGTGTTGCTTATAGAAACTGCCTCTCTATTAACCCTTATTACATTCTTGACAGGACTAGACTTCCTGTCTCAGGAACTTCTTGGGAGTTTTTTTCCCCTCCTTTGCTGGTACTTTGCTTGTGTGGAGTGACCATTCAAAGTTACAATGGCACTGAAAAAAGTGACTTATGACCATTTTTCACACTTACAACTGTTGCAGCACTCCCACAGTCATGAGAGGCTAGGCAAGGAGATGCGTGCCTCGATGTGAGTGATATTGAGTTGGCCAATAATATGACCACCAAGCCATGTCCACCCAGTCACATGACCACCAAGCCACGCCCACCAACTAAGCCACACTCACAGAACCAGTTGCTAAAAAATTTGAATCCCACCCCTGCATTAAGCCATAATGGGAATTGCTCAACACCCTTTCAGAACACAAGCGTCTTCATTGCATCCTCTCAGCAGTCCAAACTTCAACCAAACCTGAGAGCTCAGACAACCTATAAAGCCAGCTAGGACTCCTACATGACCCCATGGGAGTCTGACAGCAGCCAATAAAATACACATTCTTGCACAGGAACAGGAAGTTCAAGTGCAAAGCCCAAAGAAAGTATAAAAACCCCTCACTCTCAACTCCATTTTGTCAGCTGCACCAGAACCACAAACGTGGTTCTGTTCATCAATAAATGGACCCTCATTCCAATCAACCTCCAGCCTCCATTTTGTCCCCAGTGCCTTTTTCCCGGCTTGGAACTGAACCAGATGGATATTTCTTCCTACAACCTGCTCACTGCCTTCATACTTGGCCAAACAATATAATAAATGAACTAAGCCATGTTTTCCTATTTGCAGATAGGGGCACAGCATTAAAAGAGCTAAGTTGTGCATTGAGCAGGGTTGCCAAGAACATTCTATGAAAACCAGTACAGATGCACCATATTTAATGCATTTGATTGCAGTTGTTCCCCATTTGTTTTAATAAAACAAAACATTTTCTCTTCTTTCCAAATGTTAACTGTAACAGGAACAATTGGACTTTAAACGTGTTAAGCATTATTTAAATATCTGAGAATCAAACAACTTCAAAAGTCACAACCCAGAGCAGAAGCTAGGAAAATTGTCTGTCAAGTGTGATGTTTTCACACTTGGTTTTCAGGTTTGTTCAGAACATTACCATAGTTTCAGATTTGATGCATTTTCCTGTTTAGAAAGATATGTAAAATTAACATTAAAGTAAAATTAAGATTAAAGACATTTCAACATTGATGGGAGAAGACAAAAAATAGAAGAAAAAGACTATATACCGACATGTTTTATTTGGACTTTAACTTCAACTGATTTGGAAAAAAGATTAGCACATTGCTATCGTTGTGAATTATTGCACATTGATAAACCTTACAAAAACTGGGTCACAAATTATTGTGTTCTATGCATAAGACCTTGCAAACTCTTTTTGAAAAAAAAAGTAAGATTGCGCACTGACTATAGAGAGGAATTAGAGGATTAGAGAAATCTAATGAATGGTTGTGCATCAAGGCTTACCTGTAAATCCCCCCAAATATTGTGGTAGCTTTGGGGATCTGCAGATTGGGTAGGCATTCTGGTTTCATGGTGTTGTTGAATACAGAGAACAAGGTCGCACAAGACTGAAGTGAAAGCAGTGAAGAGTTTTGGAACAGGATTGAAAATAGTCATGACAGCTAGTTGCCAGTTTTCATTTATGATAGATCATGCAAATAATACTGTTGTTAGGAAGGATAGTAGCATTTGTAACAAAAACTTTAATTCAGGTAGTCAAATCGATATAGTCCATTAATAATATCTGATTATTAGAAATGGCTATTTCTCTGAGATTCTTTTCTCAAGGAAATTTTTACTGATTCCTCCAATCAGTAAAAGTAGAGGAATTTCCTGAACAGCCAGAGAAATAGGAATAACACATGTAAATAAGAGAAGGGACTTTCGATTTCTTTTTTCAAATATCTAATGACTTTCATGACGTGTCAAATCACTAACACATGGTTATCCCTAGAAAAGTTTATTTTACTATCCTAAACAGGAAACAATTTCCGTTATATTTAAGCTTATCCCTCAAATGCTAAAAAGTAAACTATTACTTTTCTGTTGATGCTGCAGACATTCTGTTCTACTCATTGCATGGATTAATCAATTGCAGGCTATATTTTCCACTTGCCTGCACATCAAATACAATCAGGATAAAATAAAAATACAGATTTCTCATCAGAAGCTTTTCAAAGTAAACAAAAGAACCATCCTGTTAAGAAATGCAAATTACTTAAATCTTTTTACATGGGATATCATGTAAAGTAGGGCTTTTTTCTGAATGCAACTTTTTATTATTATTATAAATGTGCTTTAGAACATAATCCTTTGAGCAATTCAAGGATTTTTTAAAAAATCTTGTAAAAATAAAAAAGCAGATAGTTCAGGATAATGAGATTTATTTTGCAAGTTGAGACACGATGTGGTTAAATCACAGCTGTTTTTCCTGGTCTGTGTCCCAGATTATCTGGTAATCATTTGTGAAGTCTGACTCCATACATCATCTTGGGTGGCAAATGTGCCAAGGATGGCTTTATTTCTAGGAAATCTCCCAAGAGTGACTGTTTAAGAACTTTAGGGCCAATCCCCACTAAAATTAAACATTTAAAAAGTTCTGTTGATTGCAGAAGATGAGTTTCTTCAGCAACAGGACTTGAAAATGACTTGATGAGTTTTGCTATTTGCCACTATAATTATTTAATTGTTATTTTAACCTAACATTTTAAGTGATGTCCAGAGATTTTTAAAAAAACACCAATTTATTTAGGTTTTCCTACAAATATGAGAGTGAGCAAAAAGAAGAGCACACATTGGGGGAGATTTCCAGATCTATTTGTAACTGCCTTTCTTCAAAGAGGTTAAAATTTTTTTCCCTAGAATCTCCTTCTATTATTCCCATAAAAGCAAATCTGAGAAATGGGTTCAACTTTGGGAAAGTAAAGTGGGTAAGAGCCAGTTTGGTCTATTGATTAAGGCACCAGGTTAGAAAGCAGGAGACTATGAGTTCCAGTTCTGTTTTAGATATGGCAGTCAGCTGTGTGATTTGGGGTTAGTCTCTCTTAGCCCTACCTTCCTCACAGGGTTATTGTCAGGGGTGGGCTCCTACTGGCCCTGCCCAACCCACCTTGCCCCCCCAGGAGTCCCCACGGGTTCCATTTTGGATGCCAGATAAGTACAGGGCCCCCGCGGAGGCTCAGGGAGGTCGAAAAATGGGCCTCCCATAGGCTCTGGAAGGTCGGAAACGGGCCTATTTCCAGCCTCCAGAGGGCCTCCAGAGCCTGGGGAGGCCATTTTCGCCCTCCCCAGGCGAAGAGGGCAAAAAACGGGCCTCCCAGAAGGACAGAAACAGGCCAGTTTCCAGCTTCTGGAGACCGGGGAGGCCATTTTCACCCTCTTGGAGGCTTGAGGAAAGCCTCCAGAGCCTGGAGAGGGCAAAAACAGCCCCCTGCTGTGGTGCAGGAGGCTGACTAGGCCACGCCCACCATGGCCACACCCCACCCAACAACTGGGCAGAGAACTGGTTGTTGAAAGTTTTGAAGTTATTGTTGTGGGGAAAATAGGAGAAGGAGAGTGTGTTGGATATGTTTGCTGCTAATGTAGTCCAAAGCCAACTCTTCCTTGCAATAATATTTATTTGCAGGAGCAATATCCTTGCATGTGTATTGCAAAAGAAAGATAGGTCTATTAAAAGAAATTTGGATTTACAATCTGCAGTCTCTTGTGCAGATAGTCCTTGACTCTAATGATCCCCAATTGGACCAGGTTTCCATTGCTAAGCAGAGTGGTTGTTAAGTGAGTTGTGCCTCATTTTACAATCTTTTTTTTTGCCACAGTCGTTAAGCAAATCACTGTAGAGGTTAAATGAATCCTCATTGTCTTTGCTTCTTGAAAGCCAGTTGGGAAAGTCACAAATGATGAACACTGCTGCAACTCTCCGCAGGTATCACAGATAACGAAATATGGTTAATGCATAGAGTTTCACCTCACAGCATTTTATATAGACCACGCATATAATTATGATACAGAGCTTATTCTGATGAAGAGGAATGCCATCCTTCAGGTTGCTGTGGCTTCGATGCAAATGCGTGTGTTGCACAGTCGCGACACAACTGTCATAAATATATGCCAATTTCTGAGCACCCTAATTTTGATCACATGACCAAGGGGATGCTGCAATGGTCATAAGTGTGAGGACCAACTGTTAGTTACTTTAAACTATGGGTGTCAAAGTCAAGGCCAGTAGGCCGGATCCAGCCCGTGGGGTGCTTAGATCTGGCCCACAGGCTTAGCCTGAAAACAGCAAAGGACTGGCCTGCGGTGCCTCTGCTTGCGAAAACAGGGATCGGGAGGGCCTCCCCAAACTCCGTTTTTGTTGGCAGGCTGTCATGGACGAAAACAGAGCCTCAATGAGTGCCATCAAGCTGGCCACACCCATCCAGCCATGCCCCCCATCTGGCCCCTTAAGGTCAAACACAATTCTTTAAAAAAAATCAAAAACCAAATTTTGTTCAGTTTTTCACATAAAAACAAAAAGCTCTTTTTAGTGGACAACGTATTTCTGGGTCATCACTTTTACATACAAATATGACAACAGTTATTACATTCATATATGCATACTTAATTCTATTATTACCTTTTCCATTCCAAATTTTCAGTAAGGAGAGAAAGAAACAAATTAATCCTAGTCTCTTACATTAATCTCAATCAAAACATCTTTTCGTTTCATTTCAATTATTTCAAATATAATCCTTTAATATTTATTTTAAAAATAAAAATAGACAATATATGTTTGCCTAATAATAATAATAATAAGTTACCAATGTCTCTCCTTCCTTTTAATAGTCTATGTTAATTTATTAATTTAAATAGTTCTTTAATCTCTCATATTCCCTTTCCATCACACATTCTTTTTATAGATTCTAGATTAACACAAGTTTTAACACAAAAGAAAAAGAACAAGTATAGGTTTCCCCGCTTTTACTACTTTGAGTGTGACACCTCAGTGGTTAAAATATAACTTTATTCCCTCATCTTGATTCCCAATAAACCATTATTTTTAAGAAGTTCCAATAATAATCATTACATCTTTTCATTTGGATTCCACAATGTATTTCCCCCCTTAAAAGGGAAAAATTGACTATTCAATTTCTAGTCACTGATATTGACCTCATTTTTAAACATCTTCACATTCATTTCAATTATTACAATTTCTTCAATAAACCTTAACTTTTCTTTTAAGAATAAAAAGTAAAAATGTTTATTCAACTAATAAGAGTTATCAATATTTATCCCTCCTTTAATCTATATTACCCTATTTTCTAAATATTTTTAATTGGAGATATATTCTTGTTACCCCTTGTCACCCTGCAGAATCCCTTTTTTAATTCATCAACCATTATCTCTGAAAAAATGATTTCTTTTCATCGTTTTACTATTTCCATATTTCTTTATTTCATGCACCTGTTTCTTACTGCTTCTCCTCCCCCCCCTTTCCCCCATATCTTTTCTCATTCCAGTTTATATCCCTCTCTTTCTTGATATCTTCCTTTCCCCTTTTCTGCTGGGTCTTTCTACCTCTCCCGATTTCACAGGTATTCCCCTTTTTGATTACCTTATTAAATCTCAACTTTTTAGCCTTCCTTCTTTCCCCCTGTCTTTGTAGTGTTCTTTGTGTTAATTGTCTATTTAAGATGTCTTCTCCTTGAATCGACTCCTCCTCCTCTGAAGTTCTTTCTTCCTGCTCTTCAATTGCCATTTCCATTTTTTCTAACACAGAGCAAAGTGATTCACCTCTTTCCTGTAGTAATTCTCTCATATTTTTAAGTTCCATTTTTAATTCCTGAAGAGATATCATCATTACACGCACTTATATTTTATAATAATTGAAGTTCACAAAAAACACTTTTACTTTCCTTCTTTCTTCTTTCAATTTTCTAAAGTTCTCAATTATTCCAGCCCGGGGTCTATACCAAAAACATCAATCAATCCCACAATCAGTCTTTCCTTGCTTCTTTCTTTATTCTGTTTCAGCTTTCACTTTCTAAGATTCTTACTTTGTTTCAATATTTCTTTAACATTATATCAGCACAAGTTCATTCAGAAACAAGATGCTTTCCCTTTTGTTTGAACTCAAGTTTTTGTCAGAAGATGGCACTCTCTGTTATATAAAATCTTCACCTCAATATTCCAGCACAATCCAGTCTCCAATTTATAAATATTATATATAATAAAATTTTGACAATCTTAAGTCCAGCTTTATTTTATGCCTGTTTATTGCCAAAATATTTTAGTCAATTTAATTAAATCTTTAGTTCCGGCTTCTTCCTTTCCTGGTACAAAGCCCTGCTTAGCTGTCAAAAATATTTTCTTATTTTTTTTCCTGTCCCTTTGTATTTTCGCCGCTCACTTTTCTTTTCTTAAAAGTTCAATGTTACCTTAATCCCGGGGTAGTTTTGTTTAGTTGTGTCACCTAATTGTCCCGGTTCAGATGTTATCCATCTCTTTCTTCCCTCCTGCACAAATCTTAATCCAGCTGAGTCCTCCTCTTTGGGGTGGCCATTTTAGACCACCGCTTCTGTCGTCTTCGGGGGGAAAAAGACCAAGCTCAGGAGGGGAGATGTGGCTCCATTCAACCTGGTAAGTTCCCCTTACTCCACCACCCCTCCAAGGCAGCTTCAGCCCCTAATCGTGATGATCGGAGCTCTCCTATGAAAGAACACGGACCATATCCGCGGATAGTCGTGATCTACAGTCCATCAGCGAGGAGAGCTCAACCCGGAAGTCCTATGTCAAACACAATTCTGATGTGGCTCTCAATGAAATTGACTTTGACACTGCTTTAAATGAATGGTTTTTCTGAGGATTATCTGTAGCTTTTACCCGTGAGCTTTCCTTCTGAGGTAAAAGCTTTGTTCAATGGATTGGTTGAGTCTTTTAATTCTGTGACAGTGTACGTCAGTGATTATACTGAAGGAAGATTGTAAATTCATTTCTGAGCAATATTTCATACCCACTCATTTCTCACCCTCCCAAACCATCTATTTTCTCTGACAGGTTCCTAAAAAAGGCACAAGGGGAAAATTAACCAAGTCATAAATACTACATACATTTTAGTTGTTTCTTACAAGTCTAGCACTGAATTCTGGAAAAGTGCCTATAAATCCACCATCTTATAAACCTTTGGGAGTAGACAGATCTCATTACTGGGGAGAAAAAAAATGAAAAATTATCTTCCAAACATCGGTGAGTGGGGGGAGATGTTAAACTGCTGTAGATAACTAAACCTGCATAAAGTGAACATTTTTTAAAGAAAGTACTGAGTGAAAATTAGATGCAAAAGAGAAACAGACTCTTGTTAAAGAGAGGAAAGTTTTAAATGCCTTTATACAGGTGGTTGTATCTTTGAAGCAGTGGTGGGATTCAAAAAATTTTCTACTGGTTCTGTGGGCATGGCTTGATGGGTCTGGCAGGGGAAGGATATCGTAAAATCTCTAGTCAGAGGTGGTATTTGCTGGTTCTCTGAACTAGTCAAAATTTCTGCTACTGGTTCTCCAGAACGGGTCAAAACCTGCTGAATACCACCTCTGCTTGGAAGATCAGTTTTGTCTTCTTTGTAAAATTGTTAAGTTTCATTCTAACAACTTTACTTAGCACTTCGCTTTCAACAACTTTAAGAGACTCCCTTTCAGCAGTAAGAGACAGCTGCTGCAGAATCAAATAATCAAGGGAACAATTTATACAATCACAATCTTGTGTGTCTGTCTTCCACCCCTACACATTGCTTGACCTTGGATGTGGTGGGCACATCACCTGATGCTTTGATAAAGGTCTTGCTGATTTCAGTTTCTTTGCGTCTGGCCTTGCCTCACAGGTTCTAAAGTCTTGGATTTTTTAGCTGATTGAATCTTTTTTTTTTTTTTGGCAATTGTGCAAACATGACTCTGTATGACTTTGAACAGTCTGCCAGATTGATGAGTGAGCTTGCTGAAAGTCATCTCAGATAGTTTTATTGTCTAATAGGCCAAGTATCATTCATGCAAAGTTCCAGGTGGCTCCTCGTATAATTTTAAAAAAATTGGCAAGCTTTTTTCTTAGACCACCCAAAATTATTAACTTATTTTTAATAGGAGGGTTGGTAAGATCATTTTGGGAAGAATTGAACTGATCTGTCTGCAGATACTCATGTTGCTCCTACTTTTCTGCTCGTGTTTGTTTTCCACCCATGCTGAGACGCACTTTTCCCAGCACAGATTTTTTAAAAAGAATAGTATAATCCGATTTCTTCATTTTTAATGAGTGTAGGGCCAACCCATAACCACATGGTTTGTTGATAGATTAGATAACAGCTAACAGAACTATCAGAGACCATTTGCAGCAAAAGTTATGGCCTGACTCAGTGTAGATATGTGCATATCTAATTTTGCACTTATGAGTTGAAATATACTTGTTTTTATCAGATTTGCCCTTTGGTTCTTCGATTTAGCTCTCCATTTTTTTAAAAAAAATATGTCCGTTGCTGAAAATAGCACACAAAATTTATTATACAAGGTCATATTGCTTGGAAAAATATACATTTATTAATCAAATATATATATATGCTGAATCTCTTGCTGCCCAAAATGACTCTGAGAGGCTTACAATGTAATAAAAATGGAAATATAAAAACAACTATAACTATAAAACTAAATTAAACTAAATTATATATATATATATATATGGCATTCGGCTTTGTTCGGGTATTTTCCCACGTCATTGTAGTTGTGCTTTTAAAGTTGTAGCAACGTTTCGGCAGAATCTCATCTGCCATCATCAGGCTTCTGTATAGTGTACTCGTATACCAGAACTATCACCAAAACTGAACACTTCAACAACAGAATAATCAGAGAAGCCATAGAGATAGAAAAACACCCACACAGCATGAATAAACGAGATGACACGTCCCGCCTATCAGCCATTTGGAAACCCGCCCTCACAAACAGACGAGTACCTAACATGAAGAATGACACCAGACCCACACGCACGAGAGCCACACAAGATGCTACCACCACATTTCCATGTAGAAAGCAGACTCACACCCACACAGAAGATGAGACACGACCACGGACCAGAAGCCGCACTGCAGCTGCATCACTACCCGTTTCAAACCCTTCCGAACCATACATGAAGCGAACTGACACCCACCATGAAGATGCAGCACAACCACCATGAAGATCACAGCTCACCAGCTCAAATCCCCCAGCAACTAAGACTAACCTGAGCACAACCAAGCCCCCACCTGAACAGAACACACCTCCAGCCAATCAGAACACGACCAACCCCCCAACCAATCAGAACACAGCCAAACCCCCAACCAATGAGAACACCCCCCCCACCCAATCAGAATACAGCCAAGCCCCCACCCAATCAAGTCACACCCTCACTAGCAGTTAAAAGGAAGAAGCAGCTGCAAGCTCACATTACTCTGAGAAGCACAGAGCAGAAGACACAAGCCTGAAGATGATGAATGAGACTTCATCGAAACGTTGCCTAGATACTTCCAATCTTATGCGGGAGAAAACCCGAATAACCAAAGATCCACATACAAATACCCGTGAGAACCTCAGAAAACAAATTGTATATGTGTGTGTGTGTGTGTGTGTCTATCTATCTATCTATCTATCTATCTATCTATCTATCTATCTATCTATATGGTATTCAGCTTTGTTCGGGTATTTTCCCACGTCATTATAGTTGTGCTTTTAAAGTTGTACCAACGTTTCGGCAGAATCTCATCTGCCATCATCCGGCTTCTGTATTGTGTTCGTCTGTGAGTCAGACTTTCACAGTTGCTTCAGTTTTAAATTTGGGGCTAGCCTACTACTGTGCCAGAATAGTTTTTTCTTCATCCTGATTGGTTGGGAGTCTTGGTCTGTGTTTATTGGTCTTGGAGTTTGCTGTGTTCTGCTTGATTGGTGTTTCTAATCTCTTCTGTCTGTTTTGTGGCTTTTTTTGTCTTGATTGGCTGGCAACATTGTGTTCCTGTACAAGCCTGGAGGCTTTTAATGCAGCTTGGCTCCGAGTAAATGGATGGCTATCATTTGTTAGGAAGCTAGGTTTCATCTGGGTGCCTGGTTGGGGTGTGTTTGAGCTGGAAGTATCAGGGGGGATCTGTTTGTGCCCAGGTGTTTGCCTGGCTTGTGGGTGGAGATTTTTTTGTTTGTGAGTGCAGGCTTCCAAATGATTGACAGTCTGGTGGAATCATCTCTTCTATTCATGCTTTCAGGACTTTTTTCAATCTCTATGGCTTCTCTGATAATTCTGTAGCTGGAGTTTTCTATAGTGGCTGGGGTTTTGGTGCCATTGAAGCCGATGCTATGACCTGTGGCTTTCATGTGTTGGATTAGTGAGGAAGTGTGTTCCAGCTTTTTTACTGCATTTTTGTGTTCATCCAGGCAGGTACTTATTCTTCTATTGGTCTGTCCAATGTATGTGGCCGGGCATGATGCACAGGGGACTTCATATATGGCTTGGTTTTCCAGGTCAATTTTATCTTTGGGGTTTCTTAGGGTGGCTGCTATTTTTCTGTCTGATTTGAAGGCAGTGTTGATGTGATGCCTGTGTAGTATCTTACTGATTTTGTCTGCAGTACCTCTTATGTAGGGCAGGACACCTGTTCCATAAGTCTGTTCATCTTCTAGGTCTCCATTATGTCTCAGTGTGTTTTAGTGGATCAAGCCAGTGATTTTGCTTTTGTGGAAGCTGTTGGCTGTCAGTACTTTAGTCAGGATGCATAGTTCAATCTTTATGTGTGTCTTGTCTGCCAGGCGTTTGGTTCTGGTGATTAGTGTTTTGGCCATGGAGTTTATCTGTGCTGGGTGGTGGTGGGATTGGGCATTGAGGTAGCGGTTGGTGTGTGTTTTCTTCTGGTATATGGTGTGTCCTAGTGTGTTCTACATATATATATATATATATATGTAGAAAATTTGAGAAAAACTAAAACATAAATTTATTAATTCCTACTAATAGGGAGGAATATCAGTATAAAATTTTAAGAAAGGCGTACAGTAAATGTAGGAAATGTAATGAAAACCATTTTGAACCCCAGAAGATATAATTCCCTTACTAAACCCATCCAACTTGGGTCTAGGACAACTCACCATGGCTGACTCATCCTGGCCTACTCACCTCGGTCATCTCACCACAAGACAACTTGCTGTAGAACAGTGCACTGAGGGACAATTCAACCAGAGGTGGTATTCAGCAACAGTTCTGGAGAACCGGTAGCGGAAATTTTGAGGAGTTCAAAGAACCAGCAAATACCACCTCTGACTGGCCCCTCCCCCATCTATTCTCTGCCTCCCGAGTCCCAGCTGATCGGCACAGGAGAACGGAGCTGAAAAGCAGGTTAGTGGGGTGCGGAAGGAATGGAGATTTTGTAGTAACCTTCCCCTGCCATGCCCACCAAACCATGCCACGCCCACCATGCCACACCCACATAACCGATAGTAAACATTTTTGAATCCCACCACTGAATTCAACACGGCATAACTCAAGAGAGGGATAAGTTAATTGCAGCTTGGACTCCACGCTCTGGTTCTCCCCAACCTTGAGGACTTCTAACACGAGAACGTTCAATCAAACCTTAAGCAACACAAGGCCTGCTGCAATTTACTTATTCCTCTCTTGAGTTAAGGGATCCTTGGTGCTCTCTGAGCTTTCTTGCTTTCTCACAGATGTTTCATTACCCTTAACTAGGTAACATAATACGTGTGAGTCAGATGATGATGATCAGATGGTGTTACCTAGTTAAGGGTAATGAAACATCAGCAACAAATCAGGCAAGTTCACAGAGCACCAAGGACCCCTCATTTCAACCCTGAGCTACAAATAGTCTCCTTTTTTGGTTTCTTGAATTATCCCAACTCACTTGTTCCTCTCTTGAGTTGTCCTGCAACAAGTTAGCCATTGCAAGGCAGCTGGGGAGAGTCAGTTGGGATGAGACAGCTGGGGCGAATTGTTCCATTCTACTCATCTTCTGCTGCAGTCAAACTCCACTTCTGGAAGCAGACTTAGCTTGATTGAAAACTATATCATTTTTTTTACTGCTTTCTATTTTTAAAAAACGTTGTCCTTGAATATTTAATCCTCTGTAGGAGATATAAAAGTACATTTTGTACTGCTTAAAATGTTTTAGAGGGGACATGGGGGTCAAATGGTGACATCAGCAGAGGATGCAGAACTGAATATTTTGCCCTATTGGTTTTGGGAAGTCAAACAAATATGTTAAAATGTTTCTAGAGTCTATTTGTGGATATTTAATTTTAGAACAGAAAACCTACATTTCATGTAGGGTGGAGAAAGGGAGCGAGGAACTACAGTTACATAGGTCATAGGTTTTCAATCCCTGGTTCTTGAGTTGACCATAATCATCTAGTTCAGGGGTCCCCAAACTTGGCAACTTTAGGACTTGTGGACTTCAACTTTAAGATTTCAACTTTAAGACTTCAGCTTGTGGATTTCAACTTTAAGACTTGTGGACTTCAACTTGTGGACTTCAACTTTAAGACTTGTGGACTTCAACTCCCAGAATTCTGTCTTAAAGTCTTAAAGTTGCCAAGTTTGGAGACCTCTAGTTAATACATCTGGTTAATAACAAGAGGGTGGACCATTTAATTTGAAGGTAATCCTAGACTCACAACCACAGTTGGAACTAAAATTTCCATTGTTAGCAAGGCGGTTGTTTAAGTGAGTCACACCCAATTTTACAACCTGTGTGCCCTGGTTATCAACTGAATCACTACAGCTGTTATGTGAATCATGCAGTCATTAAGTGAATCCATCTTTTCCCATTGACTCGTCAGAAGCCGGCTACCAATGGTGATCATATGACTCTGGGACACTGCAACTTTCATAAATGTGTGCTGTTTGCCAAATACCTTTATTTTAATCAGGTGGCTGTGGGGATTCAGCAATGGTCGTAAGTGCAAAGACCAGACATAAGTCACTTTTCAATGCCATTGTACTTTTGTATAGTTACTAAACAAATGTTTCTAACTCAAGGACCACTTATACATAGCTGCACCTTTGATCCAACAGTATTCTTCTTCTATGCTTATCTGGCCAACCTCCTTCTCTACAGAGTAATGATTAGCAAACTTCTAAGTCAAGTGTAATTCATGCATTTCTCTCCTGTAAGCTGCTCACTGGAAGTGACGGTGTTTCTGTGCCATTTGCACGATGAATTAAATAAGCAGGGACAGCTTGCAGACTGAACTTGTGACTGATGATTCAGATAATTCGCTTTCCTTGAGCATATGTGGGCCTAGCAAGAATCAGCATGATGTCTAAAGAAAAAAGAAAAAAAGACAGAATCAGAATACAACTGGAAGGGACCTTGCAGGTCTTATAGTCCAACCCCCTGCTCAAGCAAGAGAGCCTATACCATTTCAGACAAGTGTTTTTCCAGTCTCTTAAAAATCTCCAGTGATGAAGGACCTACAATTTCTGAAGGCAAAGCTGTTCCACTGATTGATTGTCCTCATTGTTAGGAAATTTCTCCTTAATTCCAGGTTACTTTTCACCTTGCTTTGTTTCCGTTCATTGATACAGATAATCAGAGTTAGAAGGGACCTTATAGGTCATCTAGTCCAACCCCCCACCCAAGCGGGAGACCCTGCACCATTTCTGACAAATGGCGGTCCAATCTCTTCTTGAAGGTCTCAAGTGATGGCACTCCCACAACTTCTGAGGGCAACCATTGGTTGATTGTTCTCACTGTCAGAAAGTTTCTCTTTATTTCCAGGTTAAATCTCTCCTTGTTCAGTTTCCACCCATTATTCCTTGTCTGGCCTACAGGCACTTTAGAAAATAGCTTGACCCCTTCCTCCCTGTGGCAGCCCCTCAAATATTGGAAGACCGCTATCATGTCTCCCCTGGTCCTTCTCTTTACTAGACTAGCCAAGCCCAGTTCCTGTAACTGTTCTTCATATGTTTTAGTCTTTGTTTCTTGTCCTGTCCTCTGATTCTTTCAAAAATAAATTGAGCCTCTCCTCTTTGTGGCAGCCTCTCAAACACTGAAATACTGCTATCATGTCCCCCTAGTCTTTCTTTTCTCTAGACTAGCCAAACCCAAATCCTGCAACTTTGTGTCATCAACGGATTCTATATAAGATGCTACTTTAGCAATAGCACCTAGACTTATATACCACTTCACAGTACTTTACAGCCCTCTCTAAGCAGTTTACAAAGTCAGCATATGGCCCCCAACAATCTGGCTCCTCATTTTACCAACCTTGGGTGGATGGAAGGCTGAGTCAATCTTGAGCCTGGTGAGATTTGATCTGCCAAATTACGGGCAGCCGGCAGTCAGCAGAAGTAGCCTGCAGTACTGTATTCTAACCACTGCACCACTATGGTTCTTTTTTCACCTTTTTAGTATGTTTTAGTAAGGTTTTCGTATGTTGCATATTTGTTATTTTTATTTATGGGCAGTCCTTGACTTCCGTCCACAATCAGGACTTGAATTTCCATTGCTAAGCAAGGGGTTTAAACGAGTCATGTCCGATTTTGCAACTTTTGCAACAGTTGTTAAGTGAATGCAATTGTTAAGTGAATGATAGGATTGTTAAGTGAATCCCAGTTCCCTCCATTGACTTTGCCCATCAGTCACCTTCTGGGAAGGTCACAAATGGTGACCCTGAAAACTTCAGCTGTCATAAAGACAATTTTGATCATGTGACTGTGGGGAATGCTGCGATGGTGAGGACCGATTGTAAGTCACTTTTCCAGTGCCGTTGTATCTTCAAATAGTCACTAAACAAATGATTGTAAATTAAGGCCTACTGTATATTTTTTATTCTTGTTACAAATTGAATAAAGAAAGAAGTGCAAAAGATTTGAGGTTGCCTAGAATCTAGGTATCCCAGGGAGTTCCTGGATCAGGGCTCCTGCTATCTTTGATGGCTTAGTCAGAATTTCACTTAGTCACTGAGCCACAGTGGTGCAGTGGTTAGAGTGCAGTACTGCAGGCTACTTCTGCTGCCTGCCGGCTGCCTTCAGTTCAGCAGTTCCAATCTCACCAGGCTCAAGGTTGACTCAGCCTTCCATCCTTCCGAGGTGGGTAAAAGGAGGACACAGATTGTTGGGGGCAAATATGCTGATTCTGTAAACCACTTAGAGGGGGCTGTAAAGTGGTATGTAAGTCTAAGTGCTATTGCCTTCAGTTTTCCCAATTATGGCAAATGGGCAATTGTGATAGTTTGGAGAGGCTGTGAAACTGCCTTTTTCTTTAAGAAAACTCTTTTACTTGACTGATATCTTCGAACTGATTCATTCAATTGGCTAGATCTTTGGTTAAACTAGCCATCCCAAATTTGATGTTCTCCAGATGTGCTGCACTTCTCTATTCCCCTCTCCATTGTCCAACACAGCTAGAAGACATTGGGTTGCAAAAGGCTGGACAAGTAATTGCCCCTTTTAATTGAATTCTCAGTTTGTTACCCTTTGCTATAATTTTGTTTCTCCTTGTTCCTGGTTTTTTTTTTGTCTTACATACAGTGTAGGCTTGGAAAATATTTTAAATAATGAAATGAAATGAATGAATGAATATACTCCATTCCATTCCATAGCGCTGACTGGCTCAAAGCAATGCTTTTTATCATGCAGACTTTTCCAAAAGAAAAACAAATTATGTCTAATAAGTTATAGATTTTTTTCCAGCCCTGAGAGAGACTATCAGATTAATCCCTCATCTTGAAAAAGGTTGTGACCCCTGTTTGAATGTTAAAATCATATTGAACACAATGTACACCTGGAAAAGCTTTTAAAGAAGGAAGTTAATAAAGATAAGTGAAAATCTGCACTAGGGAATGCTGACATTAGAATTCCTTGGGAAGGAAAGCCAGACAGTCCTCAAACCTCCTTTCCTGGCTAAGAAACAGCATCTCAGTTACATCTCTTGATAGGGGAATGGTAGGAAAATTGCCCAAAGGAGCAAAAAGGCAATCTCTCTTCTCCATTCCAGACATAAGGACAAAGCCAAACTTGAAGTGTATGCAAAATAAATAAATAAATACAAGTGGCCTTTTTCCTTCACAATCCTGCAAGTCTGCTGTTCATATCTATGTATATTTCTAGATCGCAACTGTTTTCCAGCCACAGAATAGGTGCAAGGCAGTGGAGTTTAGATAGCAGATAACAGATAATCAGAGTTGGAAAGGACCTTGTAGGTCATCTAGTCCAACCTCCCTATACCATTTCTGACAAATGGGAGCCCAGTCTCTGCTTGAAAGTCTCAAGTAATGACGCTCCCACAACTTCTGAGGGCAAGCTGTTCACTTCTGAGATTGAACCAGGTTGATGATGCTATCTGTTGTAGTCCATCGGCTGCCAGCAGAGCTAGCAGCAGAGTCAGACGAGGAGGAGGTTGAGGGACAGCCTGAACCTGCTTTGGAGCCTTTGGAAGGCTCTGATGAGGAAGCAGGATCAGAGGCAGATGCAGAGCCGAGGCCTTCCGTCCCCCCCCCCCCCGGTAAAGAAGCAGCTGTCCTCGTGGCCTGAGATGAGTGAGGAGGAGGAACAGATGGGGCCCATCCCAGATGCGCGTATGGGTAGAGAGGAAAGGAGAGGAGAGCAAAAGAAAGCAATAAGCCGGCTCTCAGGGAAAAGCAGATGTGGATACTAGCCAAGTCCTCCCTGTCTGGGAAATAAATAGTAGAGGTTTGGGAGTCGCTGATTATCACAGACAACCATTTGTTTTTAGGCTACAGCAAGCAATTTGGATTTCTAGGCCAGAACCAGGTTTGTTGGGACTAATTAAGCTTGGGTTTTTTTTGTTTATCTGTGTGAATAAAAGACTGTTCCTACCCTGTTTGAAAAGGGGGTTGTTTTTTACAACAGTGGGAATGTAAAGAAACTCCAAGTGAAATAGAAATAATTAGGAAAATTTGGATATGCACAGAAATGGACAAATTGACAAAAGAACTAAAAATAAGGATGAATCAGATTATTATAAAGTATGGGATAAGTTTTATCACTGGATAGAAAAGAGGAAGGATCAAGAAAATAAGAAATGATTTTATGTATATATTATATAGTATCTCTATAGAATGTAAATACGTATTATTTTTATATGACTTAGCGATGTAAAACAACTATGTGGGTTAGGATGATTGCACCATGTCCATTGTTTTTAAATGTCCTTTTCTTTCTTTTTTGTGTTTGTTTAATAAAATAAAATAAAATTTAAAGAAAAGGGGTTTGTTTTTTTCTCGTGGGTAAGCAACTTATCTTTACTTGCTAAGGCTGGGTCAGAACACCATCCATTCAATCATGTCCAATTCTCAGGGCCGTTTAGAATAGTTGCACAGGTAGTTCTAAACTTACATCTACAATTGGGACCAGAATTTTCATTGCTAAAAGTAAGATGCTTGTTAAGTCAGTCATGCCTTAATGTACGACCACTTTTGCCACAGTTGTTAATTGCTGCACTTGTAAAGTGAATCATTCGGTCGTTATGTGAACCTGGCTTTCCCCCATGGACTTGGCCTGTCAGAAGCTGGATGGCAAAGTTACGCACAGTGATCACATGACCCCAGTATGCTGCAAACATTGTGAATAAGTGCTGGTTGCCAAGAATCCCAATTTTGATCATTGCAGACGTGCAACAACTGTTAGGTGTAAGGACTTGACCTAAGTTGTTGTTTTTCAGTGCCTGTAACTTGAATAGTCACTAAATGAATGGTTGTAAGTCCAAAACTACCCGTACTTGGTAGCTCTGGCAATAGAGCAGGGGTCTCCAACCTTGGCAACTTTAAGACTTGTGGACTTCAACTCCCAGAATTCCTCAGCAATAGAGGACTATTGAGCCATGGTGGTGCAGTGGTTAGAGTGCAGTACTGCAGGCTATTTCTGCTGACTGCTAGCTGCCTGCAATTTGGCAGTTCAAATCTCACCAGGCTCAAGGTTGACTCAGCCTTCCATCCTTCCGAGGTGAGTAAAATGAGGACCCAGATTGTTGGGGGCAATAGGCTGACTCTGTAAACCACTTAGAGAGGGCTGTAAGGCACTGTGAGGCGGTATGTAAGACTAAGTGCTATTGCTATTAAAGCTTTTCATTCTGAAAATGGAACAATACTTTTTTCCTCGTTTTCTTTTCTGGCTTGGATTCTATGACTTTATGATGTTCCCATGATCCAGTTCAATGTTTGTTAGCAAGAGAACAAATTGTGTAGAAAACTAATCAACTTCCAAAATAGATTGTGAAGGTTATTACATAATAAAAGGAAATATTTACAGTATGATCTGGCTGGAAATAGCCAGGTAATGCTTGAATAGGAAGATAGTTTACACTGAGCAGATGTCTTCTTAATTATGATATTTCGGGCTTATTCCAGAGGACGGCACCGTAACTAATGAATACATTATGAGAATTGTTTGTGGACACCTTTGGCAACTGGGAGTCTGTACAAATTGTACAACTTTAGTGAGCCAACAACCTCCCCCCTTGAAAAAAATAGCTGTGTAGTACATTTTTATTGTGCTGGGTTCTTAATTAAGAAGAGTTTAATTATCCTTTTACATATTAATGATCTTTAAAGTGGGTCAAAAGAAATATCAGTATGGCCTCAGTAAGCAGACTCATTGAAAAATTAGGCCTTGACGCCAGGGGTGGGATTCAAAATTTTTAACAACTGGTTCTGTGGGTGTGGCTTAGGTGGTGGGTGTGGCTTGGTGGTCCTGTGACTGGGTGGACATGGCTTGGTGGTCATGTTATTGGCTGGGCATGGCCAACTCAATATCACTCACATCGAGGCACGCATCTCCTCGCCTGGCCTCTCATGACTGTGGGGATGCTGCAACAGTTGTCAGTGTGAAAAATGGTCATAAGTCACTTTTTTCAGTGCCATTGTAACTTAGAATGGTCACTCCACACAAGCAAAGTACCAGCAAAGGAGGGGGAAAAAACTCCAGAGAAGTTCCAGAGACAGGAAGTCTAGTCCTGTCAAGAATGTAATAAGGGTTAACGGAGAGGCAGTTTCTGTAAGCAACACCAGAATGTTGCCTTCCTGCCTTCCTTACAGGATTAGGCCAGTAATTTCTTCTAACAACTGGTTCTCCGAACTGCTTAGAATGTTAACAACCGGTTCTAGCAAATAGGGGTCCCACCCCTGCTTGACACTTTTATATATGAATACAGGTAGTCCTAGACCAGGGGTCTTCAAACTTGACAGCTTTTAGACTTGTGGACTTCAACTCCCAGAATTCCTCCTCCAATCCAGTCATGTTATCTCAGGAATTCTGGGAGTTGAAGTCCACAAGTCTGAAACTTGCCCAAGTTTGAAGACCCTTGTCCTAGACTTACAACATTTCACTTAGCAATGGTTCAAAGTTACAATGGCACTGGAAAAAGGGTACTTATGACCATTTTTCACACTTATGATCATTGCATTATCCACATGGCGACATGATTCACATTCAGATGCTTGACAACTGGCTCACATTTATGACGGTTGCAGGGGTCATGTGATTACCCTTTGAGGCCTTCTGATTGGCAAAATCAATGGAGAAGCCAGATTCAACTATATTGTTCACTTAACAAATTCCATTAACAAATGTAGCAGGAAGAGTTGTAAAATGGGGCAAAGCTCACTTAACTAATTTCTCACTTGACAACAGAAGTGTTGGGCTCAATTAAGTTGAGGACTACCTGTACGTGAACCTGAAACAGAAAACTGAAAGAAGAGAAGGTAATTACTCACCCAAGCCTGGGAACAGGTGAAGGATTCCAGTTGTGGGTAAATGCCAGTGGTGGGATTCAAATTTTTAACTACTGGTTCTAGGGCGTGGCTTGTCGGGTGTGGTGTGGCTTGGTGGGCGTGGCTGGTGGGCGTGTCAGGGGAAGGATACTGTAAAATCCCATTCCCTCCCCACTCCTGGGGGAAAGTTACTGCAAAATCCCCATTCCCTCCCCACCCCGCTAACCTGCTTTCCAGCTCCGTTCTCCTGCGCAGGACAACCAAAGAAGACCCAGCCAATCAGCTGGGACTCAGGAGGCAGAGAATAGATGGGGGCGGGGCCCAGTCAGAGGTGGTATTTGATGGTTCTCTGAACTACTCAAAATTTCCGGTTCTCAAGAACTGGTCAGAACGTGCTGAATACCACCTCTGGTAAATGCACAAAGTTTTCATGCCTCAAAATTGTATAGCTTATGAGTGACATGCCTACTACAAACTGTTTAAAAGAACAAACTAGCCATGGTGTAGCAAATGAAGCTTTTTTTTTTTTTAAATAACAGAAGACAGCTGGAGTTTTATTTGTGCTGTTAAATCACAATTCTGACTCGACTTAGTGCAGAAAGCCAAGTGAAAGGATCCATGAAATATGTGACTGTTTAATCTCTGTTGCCACACATCCACTGAAGAGAAGCTTCTTCAGATAATTGGCTCTTCTGAAACTCTTGTGTCAGTTAAAATCTTCTTTGGAAAAAAAAATTCAGCAGGAATGGATTGTTTTTCCATCTGCTACTGATTCTTCGTTTTCTGTTAGAATTGCTTCCAAAATGAAAAGGGTGAATTTCATTAAAGGAGCTTATTATGTTCAGCGCTCCCTCACTTTCATTGGACTTTTCTCAATGGGCAGGCAGTTTCAGATAAAATGCTGAAAATATTACTGAACAGCTCTACACTGTAAACAAACAAGGAAACAGGTTTGAACTTGGCTAAATACTTAACAATATAATACTTGGTCCAGGATTTTGTTAACTGCAATGAAGTGCGATTATCATGTAAGAATATCCTAGCAAAAGGTTGGGCTGCACCTGTTCCACTGACTAAAGCTGATCTGAAAGTTCTCTGCAAACTTTTGGAATCCTATCTAAAGTTGGGTCAAAGACATTAACCTCAAAGCCATTGGGTTTTTCTTGACGTTAGGGACAGTGACAGTCTTGAAAACCTGAGCCAACTTTAGCAACTATTCTTTATAAATTTGCAGAGCAAGAGCAGTGGACATCACAATCAGATTCAATCTTGTAGTCCTGCCTTTCAATCTCAAAACAGATTGGCATCATTCTTCCAAGCAGCATAATTGCTGCTCAATTACATTTGTTCCACAACCCAAGCTTTTGCTCTAACCTCCAAAACAGCTAGCTTGTCATCTATCAAACAGGGTCCCAGGTTTGTGCTTGCACATGTATGGATTTTATTGCATCCAAATATTTTTTGGATGTCATAAATATGAAATACTAGCTCTATACCCATGCTTCTCTACGAAACTATGTGATCGGGCTTAGTTTTGGGGGAAGAAAATACGGGGAAAAACATGTGCCTCTGCCTACCAGGATCCATCAGTATTCATCTGGCTAGCGTCCTGTCAGTGTGTGAGAGAGCTGAGGGCTGTTTGGAAACTGAAACAGTATTTGCTGTGTGAGCAAGAAGGAGACAGCAAGGAGCCTGGGCATGTCTTAGCTCAACTGTTCTGTACTAAAGCTGGTTGCTGCTCCGAAACTGAAACTCCTCTCTTGTGTTTTGCATTTGGAACAGATTTCTTTTCAGGTGGGGAGAGGGAGTAGAATTCCTTAGCATCAGAGCATGTTAATAATAATATATGAAATACTAATGCTCTGATGACCATTTTGAAAAATCCTTTCATAGCGAGCAGCTAGAAGCCAAGAGGAACATACGTGCCAAATTTCAAGTTGGTAGGCTTTACGGTTCTGGAGATTTTGTGACGATGCGTGAGTGGTATTTTTCCCTTTTAAATGATGATTATGTATTAAATCCAAATATTTCTTCTTAGACCGGTTACTTCCACTTGCCTGATGGAGACTACTTTATTGAACCAGTGAAGAAATATGAATCAAGAGAAGGGGCACATCCACATCTAATCTACAAGACAAACGTCGTCCAGAAGACTTTGCACAAACAGCGGGACGCCTGGACAGATAAGCAACGGAATTGCGGGGTGAATGGTACACATGTACTGTATATGCTTTTGAAATGAGTTGCTTGATAATCTATTTAAAATGAAGAAGCTAAGAAAGTCTCTCCCTCACCTTTTTACTTGCAGGATTGTTTGTTTTTGCAGCTGGTTGGTTTCCTGTTGCAACTGGAAACAAAAAACTGGCGATCTCTTGGCCTTGAGAGGAAGAAGAATACCTAGTTGTTGTTTCTTCCTTATTCCTCCTGGTGCTTTTGATTGCAGTTATTTATTGACTCATTTAGTTTGCTTGTGTGCTGCTTCAGTCATAACTAACTTCCCGGTTAGAGCATCTCAGTGGTGGGATTCAATTTTTTTTTACTACCGGTTCTGTGGGCGTGGCTTGGTGGGCGTGGCAGGGGAAGGATACTGCAAAATCTCCATTCCCCACCCCACTAACCTGCTTTCCAGCTCCGTTCTCCTGCGCAGGGCAACAAAAGAAGACCCAGCGGACCAGCTGGGACTCGGGAGGTAGAGAATAGATGGGGGCGGGGCCAGTCAGAGGTGATACTTGCCAGTTCTCCGAACTACTCAAAATTTCCTCTACTGGTTCTCCAGAACTGGTCAGAACCAGCTGAATACCACCTCTGGAGCACCTGTTTTTATTCTAGGTGAATTCAAGGTGCTGGTTGTCACCTTTAAAGCTCTTCATGGCTTGGGACCAGGTTATTTGAGGGATTATCTTGCTGGTCACATCTACCCAACCCACTAGAGTGGGGAGGCAAGGGATGTTGTGGGTCCCATCCGCTAGGGAGATACACCTGGCGGGACCCAGAAGAAGAGCCTTCTCTGTGGTGGCTCCCTCTCTCTGGAACAACATTCCCCCCGAGATTAAAATGGTCCCCACTCTAACACTCTTCCGGAAGGCGCTGAAGACCTGGTTCTGCCAGCGGGCCTGGGGAGCCCAGAGTGGGATGGAGCCCCTTAAATGGCTTGTATGATGTGTTGTCACTGAGGCAGGTGGGTGGGTATAGGGGGTTATTTTATTATTTTATTTTATTAATGTATTATATGATCCTCTCTTTTATTAGTTTTATTGTTTTTTATATGATGTTTTTATATTCTTGTAAGCCACTTTAAGTCACCATGTGCGAATAGGCGGCAATATAAATCTCAAGAATGAATGAATAAATAAATAAATAAATAAATAAATAAACAAACATTGGAGGGTATAATTTCCCACTGGAGGGAGAGAAGGAGGAACACAATATATACACACATATAATAATGTAGCTATGAACCAGAGGACCAGAGGTATCATCAGAAGTTGTGAATGCTTCAACACTGGAAGTTCGTAAGAAGAAATTGGACAACCATTTGTCTGAAAGGGTATAAGGATTTCCTGCTTGAGCAGGGGGGTGGACTAGAAGACCTCCAGAGTCCCTTCCAACTCTATTTGTTCTTCTGTTATTTTGACATTCTTTCCTCTGGACCTTATAACAACTGCTGCCCACAGGGCCAGTTGGTTGCCCAGCCAAGCTTCTGATTTGGAATACCACAGAGCAGTTTTAGAGGGCTATGGCAAATGATCTCAAAATTTGAGATTAGTTGATATAGGTATTAGAAGTGAGCGAAGGAGTGGAAAGGAAGATAATGGGTATATTTAGTTTTCCTTGTGATCAATTCTTTTGACTAGTGACTTGAATATTCTCTTTTATCTCATCCAGATTCAAGTTTCTTATGCATCTTTTGAATTTTTCAGATGACAGGTTTTTGCCTCAAGAATTGGAATATTTCACCCTTTGGTGGTTTATTCAAATATTACCGTGCAATTATTAAACAAAGGAATTCAACTGGGTTTCATCCTACTGTTTGGAAATGAGAGCTTTGCAATGACTATTATAAAAGAAGTAGTAATAATGAACTGTGAGGAGGATTTGCATGAGTTAACTGGGATGATTCATATGATCCAAACAGGCTTCCTGCTGTTATCAAAAAATGAATTCATTATGAAAATAAATCTGGTTAACGAAGTTTATGAATGTATCACAATTGTGGAGCTTTTTGCTTCACTCAGAATTGTTCCTGACAACTATGTCCATTTTTTTTAATAAAGTAGAAAGGTGGAAAACAGAAATCAGTAAAAGTCATTTCACGTGATGGAGACGTATATTAAAGTTATATTCTTTCTTTTTGATAAAGTTTTATTTGGGTTTTCACACACACAAAATACAAGTAAAACATCTTTTTTGAAAATAGCATGGTCCCGGGCTGAACTTCTTTATACAGACACAAAACTCAATTTCATGCTCCTTTTTGTGTTCTATTCCATATCTTATACTATTCTACATTTTCTATATAGTTTTTCCCTTCTTTTAATTTTCTCAATTTTATTTTGATTATTTCATCTCAATTCAAATCATTATATTTATACTTTTGTCTGTTCTGTTTCAATCTCATATTATCTTTTCTCATTAAACAAATTTTCTCCTGTACTTACTAATTGGAGTATGACACCTTTATATCTTTTAATTACATCATCCAACTCCTATTTAAACATCAATATATACCTTAAGGTTATGACCTTCAATATAATACATAATACATAACTTCCAATCAAATTCTGCTTGGTACATTCTTATAATACACACTATATTCTTTTTTAAAAAAAGATTATAAATATATGTAATTATAAACCCTCATTCCATTCCAATTCAGTTCTATCATTGATAATCATTAAAATCTGAACATCTTTAACACTTCTTTTCAATTAAATATCATACTTCCTTAAAGACACATATAATCTCCATAATTAATTTTTCCCTTTCTCTTCACATATGTTTTGTAAATCATTAAATATTCATTTTGTTACATTTATTTATTGACAAGCATTTCACTGAATTACGATAGCTATATTATCAAACATTTTAATCATACATTGTTTCATATTTTCTAAAATTATTTCTGTTTCTAATATAACAATACTATCTTATATACCTTTGCAGAATTCCTTTTTCCATTAAATTTTCACCCATTATCTCTAAATAGGCCCTGTTTCTCTATATTTTGTTTCTGTCCTTTATAACTTCTTTTCCTTTCTTTCTTCCCTCTCTTCTCCCTTCCCTTTTTACCCCTTGTCTCTCTACTTCTAATTCTCTGTTCTGCATTTCCCTCTTCTGTTGCTTTCTGATTTTATATTTATTTTTCACACTATTTTTTTAGGGGGGGGGAGTTGTTTTTCCCAATCTTAAACTTTCCATTCTCTTTCCCACCCCCTTTCCTTTTTTCCCCCCACCTAAGATTACTTGTTCATTAAAGATGGCTTCTTCTTTGTCGCAATCTTCTTGTTCTGCAGGCATTTCTTGTTGTTTCTCATAATTCCAAATCTCCATTTCTAAAAACTGAAATACGAAGCCAAAAGAACCTCTCCCTTCTTGTGCATCTTCTTTGTACTTTTTAAGTTCCATTTGCAGTTCTTCTAAAAGTGGAGCCATTTTAAACAGTTTTAAACAACCACCCAATTGATTTTAGTCATTCAAATACAATAGCCAAAAATCCAGAAATCATCAAGTAATCCAAATAGTGCCAAGTTATTTCTTCTTATTTCTTTTTCCACTTTCTCTTCCTGGGGTTTTTGTTGTGATATTTCAGTTAAAATGTATCTTTTGAAGTCTTGTTGAGATTTTGCTGTAAGTTCTTTTTAATTCCAGGCAGTCTCCTCCCTTCCAGATCCTGCCCTTTTATTCTTTTTCTCTCCTTTCCTGTTTTCAAAAGCTTTTGATTATCCAGAAATCTTTATTATCCCTTTGACTTTTTATTTTCAGCATTAAATGCCTAATAATGTCAAAGTGGATTTTTTTCCAATTTCTTGCTTAAGTCTCTTAGCTGTCAGTATAGGAAAAGGAGGAAAAAAACCCAAATCTTTTCCCTTTTCTCTCTCCTTCGTAGCTTAAAAATCTTCTTAGGGAACAATGTTATTGTTTTTTTTTAATAGTTTCAATTCCAGGGTACCTTATTTGTTGCTTTTGCTGTTTGACCTGGTCAACCAAAACTTTCTCTTCTTATCTTCCTCCTGCATATTCTTTTCCAGTCAAGTTCTTCTTTGTGGTGGCCATTTCTGACCACCGCTACAACCGCCTTTGGGAAAGGGAGTAATGGCCAGCTGGGGAGGAGAGATGCGGCTCTCCTCAACCCTGCAGTCAGTCTCCCCCTTCTTCACCACCTCTATGGGGTGGCTTAGCTCCGAAACCAGCCGGCTCAGGGCGCTCCAGCGGCGAGCACAGATCAAAGCCTCACAGAGATGAGGTTTCGGTCTGTTGCCGAAGAAGCTCAAACCAGAAGTCTCATATTAAAGTTATATTCTTGATGAAGCTGAAAATGGGAAAATGTCAGGTTTATTCAGCTGTGGATTTATAAAATACCATTTTCATATGAATCTAAACAGGGTTATTGTTGTTTTCTGGAGTTTATTGAAGGCTAACTCATTCAGTGGACTTCAAACAAAGTTAGGGTTGAGTTAGCAGAACTTCTGGGTCACAATCCAAAATGTTATTGACTGACTGAATAAATATATATCGATACCAGAGGTGGGCTGCTGCAGGTTTGGACAGGTTCACCTGAACCCCTTGTTCTGATTCTGTGCAGTTTGGAGAACCAGCAAATCGGACCACTCCTGCCTGCTCCTGCCTGCTTTTGGGGCCATTTTCAGCCTCTTTTTTGCCCCCCAAAATGGCCTGAAAATGGCCTGTCTTTTGGGCTGTTTTCAGGCCATTTTCAGGCTGTTTTGGCTGGAAAAACTGCCTGAAAAAAGGCCTGAAAATGGCCGAAAAACAGGCTGAAAAATGGGCGGGGGCAGGGCCAGCCAGCGGTGGGATTATCCCCAACCAGCTGAATCCTACCTGTTCCTGTGAGGCAAGTGGCCAGGAGGCGGGGCTAGGTGTGATGAGTGACATCACCCACCCAGTCACATGACCAACCGGCCATGCCTACCCAGCCAGAGTACCGGTTGTTAAAAAGTTTGCAGCCCATCACTGACCGGTACATCTTTTCCCCATCTGTCCTAAAGGGGTTACTTTGCGGACTGAATTTAACCATGGTAATGTGTTTGATGTTTTTTTTCTTCCCTTGTGAATTTTATTCCTTTGAAGGTATTGTTGATATAACAGCCTAATCAAGGAACACTAAGAAACTTCCCACCAACACTGGCAAGGCAAGCCATTTGTATATAAACAGAGTGCAAACTCCACTCTCTTTGTAGCACTGATGAAGTTACCTAGCTGGGTAATGAAACATCTGCAACAAAACAATCAATCTCAAAGGACACCCAGAACCCCACAGTTGAACCCTGAGCTACAAATATATTATTCTAACGCAGGCATGCCCAACTGTGTAAGCCATTGGCTGCATGTGGCTCTAGTTGGCCAGTAATGTGGCCCCACAAGACAAAAATTAAACAAAAATCATAAACAAAAATTAAAAATAAAGGAGATTTATTGATATATATTAAGTACATTGTATATTTTATATGCTGCCAAAGACAATTATCTTCACTGCGGCCAAGGCAAGACAAAAAAAATGGGCACCCACCTTCTAATGGTTTTACCACACAGAAAACTGAATTGGATTTGATGGGAGGGTAGAAATGTCAGCTATTAAAGTATTATTGATGTATAGTACATGTGGGATTTTCTGCTCCAGTGCCTGACTGATTAACTGGACCAAGCTGGACTTGGAGTCCGGGGTTGGAACCTTTCATTGCTTTGCCTAACAATAGCAATAGCACTTAGACTTATATACCGCTTTACAGCCCTCTCTAAACAGTTTATAGAGTCACTGTCCAACTTCAAAAGCCTCTGCTGCAACTATTATTGATTCTCAGCTTGCCAACGATCTATTGGGGGATGGAAGGGTAGACAGAATATAGCTTCGAGACATCAAGATACCAGCTGTGAGAACCAAGAACACTTCGGCAGGTGTTTAACAAAAAGGCTTTCTCAAAACAATACCATTGGACAATGTGACCTGGTCTAATAGGGGGAGGGAAAACCTAAACTTTAACTATGTGGGTTTGCGTGGGAAATGGTTAGATCCAGTTTTTCCCTCATCTGTGCTGAAATGATGTACTCAATAAAGTTTTGCATTAAGAGAGTGGATCGTCTTGGCCGTGCTTTTTTTGGTTAGGTTCATCAGTGTGGAAACACTGACAGTCAGCCTATTGCCCCCAACAATCTGGGTCCTCATTTTATTGACCTCAGAAGGATGGAAGACTGAGTTAAACTAGAGCCAATGAGAATCGAATTGCCAAACTGCAGGCAGCCAGCCAGCAATCAGCAGAAGTAGCCGGCAGTCTACTGCATTCTAACCACTGCGCCACCATGTCTCTTTAACTAGATGGTATCTTGACCAGTCCCTACAGTATACCAAATTTCTAATAGGATTTTAACCTGAGTGGTTCAGTTATGCCAATGCCTCTCACAACTAAGGATAACTGTCCACTAAACTATCCTGGCTTCTAGGAGTTCAAAGGACTCATTTCAAATCTTTGCTAAGCTTCACTAAAAAAAAAATCTTCTTTAAATATAGATTATATAATGTTTAATTAAACTAGAAGCCTATAATTGAGTTATATGAAAGTTGGCTTCCAGCCAAATGGGCTGCAAAAATGATACATATTAAGTGGGGGAGGGAAGGAAGAGAATTCATTGTCCCCCAGCTATGATGCTCCAGCTTTATGTGTCAAATTCCTTCTGAATTTAATCATGGGCAACATCTGCCAGCACCAGCTGTTCCTTTCTAACTGCCTTGGAAATGCTTTGCTTATTGCACTTGTGCAGGACATCTAAAGTTCTATTGCCAAATGAAATGTTGAAGGCTTAAGAACTTGGGATCTCGGTGTTCTAAAATGAAAGGGAGAATTCTGTGGCTTGTTAATATACATATATTTATTTATCCCAGCCTAGTTCTCAGGAAAACGATAAATTATCTCACTTATCAGAAATGGGAGCAAGACCCAGGATACTGAGATATTAGTACATCCTAAACTTCTGATAGTTGAAATATTTTTCTTGATATCTCACTTTCCTCTCATACCACAAACCCTGTACGTAGGAGAACAATGAATAATTTGTTCCCCCTGAAAAACTTTTGGTGAAATTCTCAGGGCCCTCCAGAGTTTTGTTGTTAAATAGTATTTTTAATATTGGTTGCCACAATGTAAAAAAGCTGTTGAGACTCTAGAAAGAGTGCAGACAAGAGCAACAAAGATGATTAGGGGACTGGAGGCTAAAATATATAAAGGACGATTGCTGGGACTAGGTATGTCTAGATTAATGAAAAGAAGAACTAGGGGTGATGTGATAGCAGTGTTCCAATATCTCAGGGGCTACCACAAAGAAGAGGGAGTCAAGCTATTCTCCAAAGCACCTGAGGCAGGACAAGAAGCAATGGGTGGAAACTAATCAAGGAGAGAAGCAACCTAGAACTAAGGAGAATTGTCCAGACAGTTAGAACTATTAATCAGTGGAACAACTTGCCTCCAGAAGTTGTGAATGCTCCAACACTGGAAGTTTTAAAGAAGAGATTGGATAACCATTTGTCTGAAATGGTATAAGGTTTTCTGCCTAAACCGGGGGTTGGACTAGAAGACCTCCAAGGTCCCTCCCAACTCAACTCAACTCAACTCTTCTCTTCTCTTCTCTTCTCTTCTCTTCTCTTCTCTTCTCTTCTCTTCTCTTCTCTTCTCTTC
>NW_020769310.1:8741748-8788178 GCF_900518735.1 Pseudonaja textilis | reverse complement strand
TCTCTTCTCTTCTCTTCTCTTCTCTTCTCTTCTCTTCTCTTCTCTTCCATTCCATTCCATTCCATTCCATTCCATTCCATTCCATTCCATTCCATTCCATTCATATGACAAAAGAAAAACTGATGACATACAATATAATCATACTAGCTATATGTATGCAAACTATATGAGTGATTTGTTTGTTCTTCACCCATTTCTTGGCTCAGGGATATGGCTCCCAGTTGTCGTGGAAATCCTATCTGAAGAAGTTGAGCTAAATGGAAAAATCTGCTTTGTTTTTTGAGCTAGCAAAAGAATGCAGAGATTGGCAGGCTATCAGCAAGCAAAATCAAAGTCTTAAAAAGATTACACTAAATTCTAAGGAATGTAGGATAATTGTGATCATGAAGGTATGGAAGTGAGGGCTATTATTTTTGGAAGCAAGAATGTCAGATTGTCCAAGGAAGAGGGGTCACATAGGCATCAGTTTATCAAAGGCATATAAATACCTTATAAATTGTCTATTCATGCTGTTGTAATAGTGTGATTCTTCTTGTTTTCGAAGCACAGAAATAATGTATACAGAATAGTACCGTTGGAAGGGACCTTGGAGGTCTTCTAGTCCAACCCACCCACTCAAGCAGGAAACCTATACCTATTTCAGAAATGGCTGTTCAATCTCTTTTTAAAAACCTCCAGTGACGGAGCACCCACAACTTCTGAAGGCAAACCATTCCACTCATTGATTGTTATAAATATCAGGAAATTTCACCTTATTTCTATGTTGGATCTCTACTTCATTAGTTTCTATCTATTGCTTCTTATCCTGCCTTCAGGTGCTTTGAAGAATAAGTTGACCCCTTTTTCTTTGTGGCAGCCCCTAATATGTTGGAAGACTACTGTCATATCACCCTTAGTCCTCCTTTTCATTAGATTTGACATACCCAATTCCTGCAAATATTCTTCGTGTTTTAGCCTCCAGTCCTCTAATCATCTTTGCTGTTCTTCTCTGCACTCATTCTAGAGTCTCAATATCTATTTTATAAAGTGGCAACCCAAACTGGGTGTAATATTCCAAGTTTGGTCTTACCGAGGCATTATAAGATGGTACTGACTCTTCACGTGATTTTGATTCTGTCCCATGAAGTGTTGGTACTACTTTATAATGCCTTGGTAAGACCACACTAACAATATTGCAACCAGTTTTGGTCGCCACAATATAGCAGAACTGGTTGCAATATTCCAAAAGCCTGGATAGGTTTATCTATTTTTATAGATTTTTGTCTGAATCAGCAAAATTGGAGGATCATAAAGTGGGATGAAGAAAAGCAAGCATAAAAATCAGGACCAGAAAGCAAATCAGAACTGGAGAAAAGATGGAGAAATAGCTAAAAGTCAAGATAGGGAAGGCAATCAAAAACTTCAAAAGCATAGTTAAATTTAGGAAGAGCACAAAATATCGCTGGGTGTTGTGGTTAGCCGGCAGCAGGTGTGGACGGCTGAGGAGAGCGAGGACCCAGATGAGGGGCCAGGACCATTAGGCAGTGGACTGCTGCCTTCAGAGATTGTGGGGGCTGGCAGCAGTGATGAGGAGGTTCCCGAGGAGCCTGTGCCAAGTGTGTGTTCATGCAGGATTGCTCACAGGAAAGAGCAGCTACAACAGCACGGGCGACTCGGGAGTAAGTCTGCAAGGTAATGGCCCCCTTCTTCAAGAAGATAAAAGGCAGCTGTGCAGTGAACGTTCCTTGTAGGAAGCAAAGACGTTTTGAAACTCAGCCTCGTCGACATTCCAGTTGGTATTTGAAGACTCTTGTGTTGTAAACTATTTCTTATCTGTTGTTTTTTGACAGCCTTGCAGAAACTTGGCAAGGCTCTTTCTTGTCGGAGCTAATTAGTTGGAAGCAGCCTTTTATCTGTGAAGAAACAGGATTCATAGATGAAACGTTAAAAGGTTGTGCTGCCGCCTTTGTCTTGTGTTTGCTCTCTTGGAACCAGGTTTGGGTCAGAACAGTGGGACAGGAAGCCTTTTATAGTCTGGATTACTTAGAAGAAGCCTGTGAATGAGAAAACAGAAAAAGAGTCTAAGAATCAGAAGGATGTTCAGCTGCGATGGCCTCCTGAACCCTCTGCCAGTAAAACAGAGCTCAGGAGGGCCACCCATGGCTGCAACGGCCTCCTGCAACCAGGGGCAGGATGCAAATATTTTTACTACTGGTTCTGTGGGTGTGGCTAGGTGGGCATTGCCATGTGACTGGGTGGGCATGGCTTCTTCTTCTTTTTGCAGCACCCTCCCACCACGCTCCATTCTTTTGTCTCCTGGGCCTCAGGGAAGCCTCCTGGGTGAAGTAGTAAGACAGGGAGGAGGATTCCAGCACAGCTGATCATCGGAACAGCTGATCGTCAGGAGGAAAAAAAAGAAACACTGGTTCAGCCAAACCAGTAGCTTTTTTTTTTTTACTACCGATTCAGCCAATCAGTAACATTTTTATTACCAGTTCACTCAAACCAGGCCAAACTGGTAGAATACCACCACTGCCTGCAACCCTCTGCCAATGAAAATGGAGCTCTGGAGGACTGCCCTCCCAAGCTCCATTTTCACTGGCAGAGGCACCACAGGCCGGTCCAGGGTGGCTCCAAGGACCAGATCTTAGAACCCCATGGACCTTGAGCTTGACACCCCTGAACTAGATGGAACAATTGTGGCCCTAGGCTTCACCTAATCTTTCTGGATATCTGGTACAAGCCTAACGTTTCTTTAGGTGTTCCAACTTAGTTGTGCAGCTAAGAGTGGAAAGATGTGATGGAATACTCTCCAGATTCTCAGGAGGAATGGAGTACATTCCAGAGGAGCAACAGACAATGCAGTTTAGATAGTTCAGGTGAGAGAAAGAGAGTGAAGACAGCTCCTCCTTAATAATTCCCAGAGTATATGTTTTATGGGGCAAATAGTCTGCTTTAGTGTGGCAAGATTCCTATGGGGTTGTGTAAGGGTCATGTAGGGGTCATAGTTGCCTCTACAGGCAAAAGAGGAAATGCAAATCCTAAGTGCTTGTCTGAGCTAATTTTGTCAACCTTTTGTTTGTTGCTTATTTGAATTTCTGTCTTGATCCAGTCTTTCTGAATGGATTATCCAATCTGCATTTCTAAAAGCTGGCCTCCTCAGTTTCTGCTTGCGGCATGAAAACTGGGGCTGGTTTCTGAATAGGCTGGTCCAATCCTTCTTAATGGGCACAAAATATTTGCTGGGGGCTATTAAGAAAGATTGAGTTCTGCTTTCTGTTTTTAAGAGCATGTTTCTCCATTTCTCCTTTTGGGAAATATAATATTTTGTCTCTTTTAATATTCCTCAAATATTTCACTCTTCTGGGGATTGAGTGCTGACTTTCTACATTACTACGAGAGTGTGATGGCCCAGCAGTAAAAGACACTGAGCTTGTCAGCTGGATTACAGGATCATTAAACAAACAAAAAAAATGATCTGCTATCAAATCAGTTTTTATTCTAGTGCCCACATAGATATTATAAACGTTTAAAATGAAATAGTAAGAAAATAAAAAGGTGAAACTCAGTAAAGAGAAGGTATGGATATAAGAAAATTATAACTGATACTTATATTCCGTGCTTATACTTATTACTTACTGCAATTTTATAATGCAGCATTGCACTTAGACACATTATATTTGCTCTTGATACAAAGCAACAGCAGGATTTGCTTTATAGGGTAGCAAAAACTGCATGAAGTACTATTCCGCCTATCTAGTTATAAGTATGAACGTGTAGGTGTAAGTGTGGGATGCAGGCATTTTTTGGTTATGATAGCACAGCTCCACTGTACTAAAAACTGAGCAGCTGCTGCTGTCTTTTGTGCAATGTCAAACCCTTTGTAGCTGGCACCAAACAGAGTTGTAAATTGGTCTTATGCCTCTTCCAAAACCTGACAGATCTTTCTCTTTCTTTCCCCCTTTTTTTCTCTTTCTTTCCCTTCCCTTCTTCTTCATCCCCCTCCCAACTCCCCCTCTCTTTTTCATTCTCTTAAAATTCCATTTTAAATATAACCATGTATTAATTTTTGTTAATGTTTTAGGTAGTAGTAGTAATGCCAACATATTTTAAAGATTAATATACTGTTGGGATCCCTGAATCTATAGAAATTTCCTTTTGAAGTTTGGAGTGCATGTGAAAAAAAATATTAAATTTGTGATTTGTGAAAATTAACAGTCCAAATGTTTCTGTAAATTCTTCTTAGGCTTTCTTAATATTATCAACTGAATGAGAAGCATTTGAGAGCATCAGAACCATATCATGTGCAAATAAATTTAAAAGAGTTATCTGATTCCCCAATGTTATCCAAACTTGATAGATAGATATGCCCTCATATGGCAGATTCTGATTAGATCAAGATCCTACTTTGCTGTAAGGAATTCTTGTTGGATTATGGTAGATATCCATAGACCTCCCCCCTTCTGAACATGTGATGAATAAGCTGAGAACCAGGTAATAAGCTATGCGATATGATGGGTTTTGGGCAGTGGTGGGATTCAAATTTTTTTACTACCAGTTCCGTGGACGTGGCTTGGTGGGCGTGGCAGGGGAAGAATACTGGAAAATCCCCAGTCAGAGGTGGCATTTGCCGGTTCTCCGAACTATTCAAAATTTCCGCTACTGGTTCTCCAGAACTGGTCAGAACGTGCTGAATACCACCTCTGGTTTTGGGAGGACAGAGATGAGAATGACCAGGAGCTAGTCCATGAGGTACAAGTGATTTCGCACACCCACGCACTTTCTTTCTCCTTTTGCGCAAGAAAGGAACTATCATGAAATAATCTGAACTCTGCACCAGTGGACTTCTCAGCTTGTTTCACAAAGGGACAGAAAATTATTCTTCTATTTTTGTGCTATAGTGGCACAGTGGTTAGAATGCAGTATTGCAGGTTAATTCTGCCCACTGCAGTTCGATTTCAACCAGCTGAAGGTTGACTAAGCCTTTCAAGGTTGGTAAAATGAGGACCCAGGGGACAAATATGCTGACTCTGTAAACTGCTTAGAGAGGGATTTAAAGTACTATGAAGTGGTATATAAGTCTAAGTGCTATTGCTATTGTAATTGTAATTGCATATTGGAATATGTGCCATTTAGGATAACTGTTCTATTGTAACTTCTAGACAAAGGATGAGAAGTTTATGAAAGTTTCCACTCCCAAATACCAAAATAGCTATGGGTACTCTGCACTATAATTGGTTTGAGACTTGAGGTAAATAAATTATTATTTCATCTGAAGTAGAAAAATAAAGCTGGCATTGCTCTCAGCTCCCCTGCTGAGGAGACCTGGAAACAGTGAGATGATATACTGTATAGACACTTGCTTTATCTTTGTATAGATTTTCCCAGCATGATATACCACTAAAAGCTACTAGTTGATTAAGTGTTTGATTTTCAGCAAGCTAAAAACAACCTTTGTTTTAAAAATTCTTCTCTGACCAGTACATCTTCCCTCAAAAGATCTTTCTCCACTGTCTCTTCCACCCTCCCCACTTTTTTGGCTATGTTGTCTTGGATTCTCTTGTCAAGTTGAGCCCTGAAGCAAACCAAGAGGCACTCCAAACAATAAGGAAAGGCAATTATTTTATTTTATTGGGTGTTGTTTCTGGCATTAAACCAAGCAACTAGAAGTGTTCCCCCAGCAGTTAGTCTGCTTTTTGAGTCTTGCTATCTACAGAGCAATGAATTGTGCATCGATCTAGCTCTTAACATTGGCCATATAGTTTCCAGTCTTAATTTTTTGGCACCTGCATGGCTGCTGCTCCCCAAATTGGACATCTGTTTGAGAAATGGAGACATGGTCAACAACAGCTGGCCGGAATTAGAGCCAAACTTCCATTAAAAAAAGTAGGAATAAGGCAGCTAAACAAGCATCTTGCTGGCTGTAGGGTCATGACAAAGAGCACAGCTGATTGCACTTCACTTTTGGAGGGATCAGAAAGAATAATTTATAATTGGTTCCTATGAATTCCTCTCAGATCAAAGGTAGAGATGTATGAGGACCTATTACAGGCCCCTTCCATTTCTATGAGATTATGATTTTTCTGGTGGATTCCTCAGTGACAAATCTTGTTTAGAACTGAAAGGTCATTAAAGAAATCACCTTACTGATCCTTCAAACAGTGACCTTTTACTTGTTCTTACTTGGAGTTCTCTTCTTCCAGGAAATGCTAACTTTAATGCTCTGGGAAAATTAAGTCCCCTCTTTTTTCAGTCTCAGTCCATGAATTTCCCCATCTCTACCCCATTTTTTCTTCCAGTTCTGCCTTTATATTAAACAAGAATCTATTTGTAACTGACATGGCAAGAATGCTATGAATTGTTGTTCAGCAACCTCTGGTGAACATGGGCGCGAGCTCATTCACGTAGGGCGATTTCTACCATTCTCCTGGCTGCAAACTCCACAATGGCAGTTTCTACATACATTGGAACCTACAGAGAGTCTCAGTCATCCAGGTCATGATTGTCCCAAAGTTGTTGTTTTTTTTTTTCAAGAGGCAACTGGACTTTTTTTTTTTGGTTTTTGGGAAGCTTCTTGGAGGCGAAGCAAAACATCTTCAAGGAAAAAACAAAGAAAGTCCAGTTGCCTCTTGAAAAACCACCTTTGGGACATTAGACCCTGAAATGCTTTTTCTTAAAAAAAAAAGAAGAGAGAATAATTTTTGGTTTCAGAATAAAGATACTCAGATAGTTAGTTTCAAAGCAAAGAATAAGTTTCTTGCTTGGGACTCTAAAGCTTTAACATAGGATAGAATACCATGGAGACATCAGTATTCCATAAAATAGAAGCAAGCATGAACAAGTATGCTGTGTACTTGTTAGAGATAAAGTGTATTTTCTACTGATGCACTTTATATTGAACTTGTTCTAGAAAAATAATCCTTTTTGGTTTTGTTATATCTTAGGCTCATTATTTTCTCAGTTGTTACATTCTGGACAGAAAGTATACTCTCTCCTGTTTCTTTGGCCCCAGTCTTTCTCCTTCTCCCCAAGTTCATTCTGTGCTGAATTATACTTGATTCTGATTTTTTGCAAAAAAGAAATGTAAAATTTATAAATCATTTATTTTAAAAAAGTGAGAAAAAGAAATTATTGGAACATAAACTTAACAGGCAAGATTGTTTTATCTGTACATTATTCATCAATGATTAAAATATTTTAGAAGTGAATGCAATTGGCAAAAGAGAAAATATTGAAATACAAAGACAAGGAGATTGTGGTCTTGAAACAAATACCCAGAAGAGTGAGAGAGATGAGAAGACAATACTGATTCCTGACTAAAATGCTACTCAAAAAAGAGGTGAATTATAGATGGCTGATTCCACAAGGTTTGATGTTCACATGGCAAGAACAGAGACAAAGAATTGACTCAATTGAGAAAGCGGAATTATTTTATACAGAATTTTTTGGAAGAAAAGAGGAAGAGACAGAAAAAGAGATCTCATTAATTGAATTCCAAGAGGACTGTCAAGTGGCGACTGAAAAAGAAGAAGGCGCAGTAGGTGGAAAGGTGGAAGCCAAAGAACAATGTGAATTAAGATCTACGAGAGCTGCCAAACCTAATTATAAAATATAACCATGGAAGAGAAAAAAATGATTACAATTAATATAAATGGACTCAACTCAGCCATTAAAAGAAAGAAAACCTTTTATAAATTGGAGAAATTAAAATTTGATATAATTTGTCTACAAGAAGTACATATTAAAAAACAATATGAACAATTGTTGGTACAGCCAAAATTAGGGAAAATATTTACTTCCTTGACCCAATGTAAGAAAAGAGGAGTGGTTTTATATATCAAAGAGACCACCCCAGCAAAATTAATTTATACTGATGATGATGGAAGAATACTAATGGTGGAAATAATGGACAATAATATGAAAACACTCCTGATTGCAATATATGCTCCGAATGATAAACAAGAATTCTACAAAAAACTACATATGAAAATAATTGAATTGGATTATGTTAATATAGTTATGATGGGAGATTTTAATGGAATTGTAGACAACAAATTGGACTATACAATACAGAAAACAACAAAGCAAAACAGAAAGACTCTCCCTAAATCCTTTTTTAAAATGGTAGATGAAATAAACTTAAAAGATACATGGAGAGAAAGAAATGCTAAAACTAAACAGTATACTTTCTATTCAAATAGACACTTGTCATGGTCCAGAATAGATATGATATGGATGTCAACAGAATTAATACCTAACATTCAAGAAATAAATATTGAAACAACTACTTGGGCAGACCACAATCCAATGACAATTAAATGGAAAGGACAAAAAAGAAGATCTAGATGGACGTTAAATAATACTGTTTTAAAGGAAAAAGACTTTACACAGCGGATGGAGAAAGAATTGGCCTTTTTCTTTAGAGAAAATAAAAAAGAAGATACATCGATTCAGAATGTATGGGACACAATGAAGGCATATGCCAGAGGCTTGATAATAGACTATACAAGGAAAAGGAATATTATGAAAAGACTAGCCTCTAAGGCCCTAGAGGATGAGCATAAAAGACTTGAAAAAGAGCTACAGAAAATGACACAGAAAAAGGACATCAAGTTAAAAATGGATATAATTAAACACAAAATGGGTCAAATAGAAAAAGAAGAATTAGCACAGAAAATTAGAGGTGCTAAACAGAACTATTTTGAAGACACAAATAAACCAGTAGATGATTAGCATATAAATTGAGAAAGGAGAAAGAATCAAAGAAAATATTGCAATTAATAGATGACCAAGGCCAAATTTGCCATGGTAGCAAAGAGAAGAAGGAAATCATTTGAGACTTCTATGGGAAATTATATATGCAAGAGAATATTGATAAAGAGAGAGTTAAGCAGTATTTACAGAATGCTAATTTACCCCAGATACCTAAAGAGACTGAAAAAATGTTAGAAAGCAACATAATGATGATGGAGTTAAATGAAGCACTCAAGAAGCAAAATAATGGAAAGGCACCAGGCCCAGATGGACTTCCGGCAGAATTTTATAAAACATTACAAGAATCGTTGAATCTTCTATTGCTAGAAGTTATGGATGAAGTTATGTTAAAGAAGAAGATACCTAAATCATGATCAGAAGCCTATATTACACTTATTCCTAAAGAGGATGCCGACCCATTACAAATTAAGAACTGTAGACCCATTTCTTTACTAAATGCAGATTACAAAATCTTTGCTTTAATATTGGCAGAAAGACTTAAAAAATATTTAAATAATTTTATCCATTCTGATCAAAATGGATTTCTGCCAAAGAGAAAAATTAAAGACAATATGAGAATAATTTTGGACACCTTGGAATACTACAAGGCACATCCTGAAAAACAAATGGCTCTGATATTTCTAGATGCACAGAAGGCATTTGATAACGTGAATTGGCAATTCATGTTATTACTGTTGGAACAGATGGGTTTCGCTAGAAAATTCATCCAAGCAATAGAAGCTATATACTATAAGCAAACGGAAAAGGTAATGATAGAGGGAGAGCTGACAGACTCTATTAATATAAGAAAAGGAACAAGACAAGGGTGCCCACTATCACCTTTGTTGTTTGTGTTAACTTTGGAAGTGTTAAACAGAAATATTAGAGATGAAAAGAATATAAAAGGAATGAAAATCAAAAAGGAAGAATTTAAGCTGCAAGCCTTTGTGGATGATCTGGTTTTCATCTTAGAAGATCCTTTAGAAACAGCATCAAAATTAATAGAAAAGATAGAGACATATGGAAAGGTGACTGGTTTGAAAATAAATAAAGATAAGACAAAGATTTTGACAAAGAATATGCTATTAAGACAAAAGGAAGAACTGGCAGATCTATTGAAAATTCAAATCACGAATAAGATCAAGTATTTGGGGATATATTTGACAGCAAGATGTAGTACATTAAAAGAGAATAATTATATTAAACTTAAACAGCAGATAGCGCTAGATTTGGCGAAATGGGAAAATTTACAACTCTCACTAACAGGGAGAATCTCAACAATCAAGATGAATATATTACCCAGAATTTTATATCTGTTTCAAACAATTCCAATTAGGCTTGGAAAAGATTATTTTGAAGATTTAAATAAAATTGTGCTGAAATATATATGGCAAGGTAAGAAAGCGAGAATAAAGCTAAAACTTTTGCAAGATGCTAGAATTAGAGGAGGATTTGGTTTGCCTAATTGGTAATTGTACTACCAAGCTACAAATCTGATGTGGGTTAAGGAATGGATAACACTAAGAAATGCTAGATTGTTGACATTAGAAGGACATGAACTCTTGTTGGAGTGGCATGCTTTTTTATGGTACAAAGGAACTAAAACACAGGGGTACTTTAGAAGACATTATATACGGGAGTCTCTATGGTTAAACTGGGAGAAGGTTAAAAGACAATGTTATTTGAAAATTCCAGTCTGGTTATCGACTATTGAAGCATTTTCGTATCCTATAATATACAAAAAGGAACAAACAGTTAGATATGGTGAAATATTGAATGAAAAGGGTGAACTTAAATCTATGCAAAAACTAGAGGAACAAGGTATGAAGATGAATTGGTTTTCATATGCGCAAATACATTCAAGGTATGATAAAGATTCTAAAACAGAAGGTTTCTATGATAAATTGACTGACAGATAAGATTTTGACAGGTACTGATGAAAAGGGGATTAAAAAATTGTATGGATCTTTATTAGAAATTAAACTAGAAGAACAAGTTAAAGAAACTTTGATTGCTTGGGGGAAGAATTTTGGATATGGGATTGATTTAGAGCAGGGGTCTCAAACTCAATTTACCTGGGGGCCGCTGGAGGGAGAGTCTGGGTGAGTCTGGGCTGCACTGCAGACGTCATTTCCGTTCGGCTTCTACTTGTCAGCGGCTTCTGGTTTTGCCTTTCACTTCCCAAGGCAACGCAGGACTGGAGCCGCGCGGAGCTGCGGGGAAGACTCTGGTGTATTCCTCTAAACAATGAGCTTGTAATGTAGTCCAGATTCCCAAAAGGGAGAGACTACTTTCCAGAGGATTATACTGTCCCTACACCTAGAGTGATTCTACTGCCTTTCTTTTGCCCAGGGCTACCACATGTTTTTCAGGGTTTACATGCATTCAATGTCTATAGTCCAGGGCCTAAATACATGTGTATTTAACAGAGTTGAAAGGGACTTTGGAGGTCTTCTAGTCCAAGCCCCTGCTCAGGCAGGAAAACTGTGGATGCCAAACTCTGCGTAGAGGTCCTGGGAAAGGTGTCAGAATAACACTTAGAAGGGACTTTTGGGGAAATCCTATACCATTTCAGAGAAATGGCTGTCCAGTCTTTTAAAAATTTCCAGTGATTGATCACCCAGAACTTCTGGGGACAAGCAGGTTCACTGATTAATTGGTCTCACTGTCAGAAAGTTTCTCCTTAGTTTTAGGTTGCTTCTCTCTTTGTTCAGTTTCCGTCCATTGCTTCTTGTTTGCCTCCTGATGCTTTGGAAAATACATTCCCCCCCTTTCTTTGTGGCAGCCCCTTAAAAGCCTGTTCCCTATATCACACTCTTGAGTAAAGCATGTGAGCCATTTCCTCCTTTCAGTGGTCCATGAAAGTACATCTATAGTATGCAGATAATAAAGTAAAAAAAGGTGAACATTTTTACAGAACTATAGATAAGTTGAGGCTGGGTGACAAGGAATGGCTGGGAGGGAAGGGGCCAGGTGAGGCACCCCTTGATGTGAGTGACATTGAGTTGGCCATGCCCACCCAGTCACATGACCACCAAGCAGTCCACCCAGTCACATGACCGCCAAGCCACACCCACCAAATAAGCCATGCCCACAGAACCTGTAGTAAAAAAAATTGAATTCCACCACTAAACAGAATAGAACAGAACAGAATAGCTTTATTTGGCCAAGTGTGATTAGACACACAAAGAATTTGTCATTGGTGCAGAAGCTCTTAATGTACGTGCAAAGCAACACAGTAATAATAATCATAATATACCAATAAGAGGGGGTAGTAGAGAAGATGAAAAGCAGAATAATAATACTATAGCCATACAACATGGGTAAATATACTTAGACATAAAATAATACTGTGCGGATGGGTGTTCAGCAGAGTGATGGCACAAGGGGATAAAAATGGCTCTTTATCTAGTTGTTTTGGCATGCAATAGCGGTGTCCTGAGAGGAGGAGTTGAAACAGTTTATGTCCAGGATGTGAGGGGTCTGCAGATATTTTCTCAGCCCTCCTTCTGACCCTATCAATATACAGTACAATATACAGGTCTTCTGTGGAAGGCGGGCTAGTTTTACGTATAAGTAGTCTGCTTTAATTTGTAAGATTTCTGTCTATAAGTGAAGAACAAGGAAGGAAACTATTCAGAAGTAATTATGTGCCTGTCTTGGGTTTTTGAGCCTGAGAGAACTTGAGTAAAGGAGGTGTAATGAAATTAGTCCAAGTACTGTGGTACTTGAGCACCCTAGCAGAAGAAGGGGTTTTCAGGAGTAGCTGAAGCATAAATTATTCTAGAGCAGGGGTGGGCAAATATGGCCCCTTTATGACCTGTGGACTTTAACTCCCAGAATTCATGAGCCAGCCATACTGATTCAGGAATTCTGGGACTTGAAGTCCACAGATCATAAAGCGGCCATATTTGCCCATCCCTGTTCTAGAGTGACTGCCAGGCTACCCATCTGTTGTTATCTTCTTCCTAAGACTGATGATTCAGATTTATTTCATATACTTCATTGTGTTGCACTGCTATATGGCATCTCAAAATAGGAACACCCCTGCCTACAGATTTTCCTTTTCCCAGCCGGTTCCCAGAATAATATTTTAAATTTAATTGAGACATGCACCCCTGCAGTCACCAAGAGCTGAGTTTATTATGAAGAAGTCTTGATTTGCTGGCTGCTTGAAACAGTTACATATCTTCTTTGTGATGCATAGCTATTGTGTTTGTATTTGTTCCGGCCAATTCTTAGAATTCTTTCAAATGAGAGAATCTACCACCTTAGCTAGGGGAGCCCCCTGTGAGACCCCAGCAGCCCACCCCTGTGGCTTCTACCCATGATTAGTGGGTAGGGGTCAACAGCTTCAGTGGGAGATGGAACGCTTCACACGACCTTTGAATGGCATGTTACACGGTTGGCCATTTCAAAACAGTTGAAGCCATGATGAAACTTTAAATCATTATTTTAAAATGATTATAATGCTATTAATGTGATCGCATTTGATGTTTTTGAGTCATTTCCCTTTTGCCTAAATATTACAATTACTAAAAATTACAATTTTGTGGAGCTGTAAAGGAGATGCAGGGGTGGGAGAGGACTGTACTTTTAGACTTGGAAGATTTTGTTAATGTAGCTTTGTCATAAAATAGAATTAGCTCATCTGGTTGGGATTCCTGTCTCTTTTACCCCACGAGGTCAATATCAATCTTGCAAACCCACCCCCTAATCTCCTGTACAGGTGAACATTTGCATGTTCATCTGATTGGATTTCCTAGTTTGGTAATGAAATGTCTGCAAGTAGATCAAGCTAAGAGAACAGCTAAAACTCAACAAACAGACCAAGAGAAGGGAGAGAGAAAGCAGGTCTCTAGTAAGAATTGCTTAGCTATGCTTTTTGGCCGAGTCAACCAACAGGCCTGTGCTACTTTATGGTCACACTAGCTAGATTTAGAACCAGTCTGTTAAGGAAAACTGAGAACTGAGGTGGCACAACAAGTTCTCTAGGACCAGGAGTGGGATTCAAATTTTTTAATAACTGGTTCTGTGGGCATGGCTTAGGTGGTAGGCATGGCTTGGTGGTCACGTGACTGGGTGGACATGGCTTGGTGGTCATGTTATTGGCTGGGCGTGGCCAACTCAATATCACTCACATTGAGGCACGCATCTCCTCGCCTGGCCTCTCATGACTGTGGGGATGCTGCAACAGTCGTAAGTGTGAAAAAAGGTCATAAGTCACTTTTTTCAGTGCTATTGTAACTTTGAATGGTCACTCCACACAAGCAAAGTACCAGCAAAGGAGGGGAAAAAAACTCCAGAGACGTTCCTGAGACAGGAAGTCTAGTCCTGCCAAGAATGTAATAAGAGTTAATGGAAAGGCAGTTTCTGTAAGCAACACCAGAATGTTTCCTTCCTGCCTTCCTTACAGGATTAGGCCAGTAATTTCTTCTAACAACTGGTTCTTCGAACTGCTTAGAATGTTAACAACCAGTTCTAGTGAATAGGTGCGAACTGGTAGAATCCCACCCCTGTCTCGGACCGTGTTTTTCAAACTTGGCAACTTTAAGAAGTAAAGACTTCATCTCACAGAATTCGGCGACCAGAATGGGTTGGAAGTTGAAGTCTACCCCTCTTAAAAATTGCCACGTACCGCTTTAGGATCAGCAAACTTGCAAAGAGGGGAAGAACAAGCAACTTCCTATCCATTAGAGAGAGGATAAGTCTGGTATTTCAGTTTTTAAAGCTACAGTTCATGACTGTCCACAGAAATATAATTGAAATAAATTGGAATTGATTTTGAACAGTGCTCAGCAATATATTCCACATAACCTACAGTTAAATTAAATCGGGGTTGCCTAGTATGTCTGAATTTTCCCATCATCATCCAGCTTTCCTTTGGCAATCTTCATTGTTACTTTTTAACATCTGCATTTCTCCTTCTAAAATGAAATTAGAAACCCCTTGACTGTGACTGGAAACGTCATCCATCATTATTTAAATATGAGCAAATGCTCTAGGATGACTGCAAAAAACCACCAATACCAAGCAAAGAATTCTTGGATCATGGCATGGAATATCAAAGAGTGAATGATCCTCAGTGAACTGTAAATCTGATCATAGCTAGTGGCTGTCACTTGTCTCTCTTTCTAGGCATTTTACACTAAAATTTAAAAGCAAATAAAAGAATCAAAGTCAGATTCTGAAGGCAGCTCCAGCATTTGAAAATAATTAAAACATCAGCCCAAAGCTTGACTTGTTTGATCGTGTTTTTAAAGAATTTACTCCTACCGTGTTTCTCCAACAATATGGCCTCTACCAATAGGAAGGCCCAGCATGTTTTATTGGCATAAAATCAAATTAAGCCCCTCCCCCCAAATTAAGGCCTATATTAAACATGTGAAATGGGGGGGGGGGAATGGCAGGGGGGGCTTGCCGTTAGGAAGTAGTTTTGTTGCATACCCGGATATGGTGCTGCCTGCGTTGGTGGGGCACTTCGTATCGGGAGACCTTCCGCCACCGTTGCTTTCCCTTCTCCCTTGCTGCCACAGCGTTTAGAGCAATGCCACAGAGTTTGGTGCAGCCATGTGCGGCCAGCCAGGGCTCCTCCCTGCAACCAGAGCCCTGCGGAGACACTCGGCTTCAGGTGCTCCTGTCGCCACCTTCCGTTTGCCTTCGAAGGTAAAACCAATTCTTTTAAAAATGACACCCTACTAGAACAAAGACTCCCCTGCCCGAGAGGGCAGCCCAACCCCACGTGAGGAGGCGAATCTCCCAGGGCCGCAGCGTAGGATCGGCCCACCCTGGCCGATTTTCACAAAGAGAAAAAAAAATACAAATAAAACATCTTTTTCGAAAGTAGCGTAATCCCGGGTTACATTTCTTCATACAGACACAAATTCAGGTTCATGCACATTTTTATATTCTATTCCATATCTTATTACTATTTTACATTTTCTGCATAGCTTTTCCCCTCTTTTAATTTTCTCAATTTTATTTTAATTATCTCATCTAAATTCAAATCATTTTATTTATATTTTCTGTCCTGTTTCAATTATCTATTATCTTTTCTCACTAAACAAAATTTCTCCTGTAATTACTGATTGGAGTATGACGCCTTTATATCTTTTCCCCAAAGTTGTAACATTCAATATAATACATAACTTCCATTCAGATTCTGCTTGGTACATTCTTAAAATACACACTGTATTCTTAAAAAAAGAAAAAATTATAAATGTATATAATTAAAACAACATTCCATTCCAATTCAATTCTATCATTAATATTATTATTAATTAAAGTCTTAACATTTTTAACATTACTTTTCAATTAAATATCATACTTCTATGGGAACAATTATAAGCTTTCCATAGTTAATTTCCCCCACTCTACACTTATATTTTATAAAACATTAACTAATTAAAATGTTCCCGTTCCTTCCTAATTCAATTTTCTCATTTATTTCACTTATTCACAAACATTTCACTGAATTACACTAACTATTTTATCCCTCATTTTAATCATACGTTGTTTCCAATTTTCTAAAGTTATTTCTATTACTAATATAACAATACAATCTTATATACCTTTACAGAATCCCTTTTTCAGTTAGATTTTCACCCATTATCTCTAAATAGGTCCTGTTTCTCTATATCTTGCTCCGGTCCTTTGTAACTTCTTTTCCTTTCCTTCTTCCTTCTCTTCATCTCTCTCCCCCTTTTACCCCCTTGTCTCTCTACCTCTATTTCTCTCTTCTGTATTCCCCTTTTCTGTTGCTTTCCAGTATTATCCTTATTTTTTGAATTATTTTTCTTTTCTTTGGTTGTTTTTTTAAGTCTTAAATTCTCCATTCTCTTTCCCCCCTTTCCTTTTTCTTCCCCACATAAAATTGCTTGTTCATTAAAGATGGCTTCTTCTTTGTCCCAGTCTTCTTGTTTCTTGTTGTTTCTCATAGTTCCAAATCTCCATTTCTAAGAATTGAAAAATGAAGCCAAAAGAACCCTTCCCTTCTTGTGCATCTTCTTGGTACTTTTTAAGTTCCATTTTTAATTCATCCAGAAGTGGTGCCATTGTATAATTTTTTAAAAAACCACCTGATTGATTTTAGTCATTCAAATATAATAACCAAGAGTCCAAAGATCACCAAATAATCCAAATACACGCAAGCTGTTTCTTTTTTGCTTTTTTTTTCACTTTCTCTTCCTGGGGTTACTATTTAGTTGCAAAGTTTCAGTTAAAATGTATCTTTTAGAAGTCTTGTTGAAGTTTTACTGTAGATTCTTTTTAATTCCAGGCAGTCTCCTCCCTCTTCCAGATCCTGCCCTTATTCTTTTTCTCCCCCTTCCTGCTTATGAAAAATAAACTTTTTAATGTCCAGAAATCTTTATTATCCCTTTGGCATTTTGTTTTATTTTCAGCTTAATTGCCTATTGATGTCAAAGCGGATTTTTCCGATTTCTTATTTAAGTCTCTTAGTTGTCAGTATAGGGAAGGAGAGAGAAGAAAAAAAAAGCCAAACCTTTCCCTTTTCACTTTCCTTTGCTGCTTCCGACTTTTCTTTGGGAGCAATGTTATTTTTTGTAAATTTAAATTCCAGGGCACCTTAGTTGTTGCTTTTACAATTTAACCCGGTCAGCCAAAATTTTCACTTCTTATCTTCCTCCTGCACATTCTTTTCCAGTCGAGTTCTCCTTTGTGGTGGCCATTTCTGACCACCGCTGCAACCGCCTTCGGGAAAGGGAGTAATGGCCATCTGAGGAGGAGAGATGCGGCTCTCCTCAACTCTGCTGGCGGTCTCCCCTCTCTTCATCACCTCTACGGGGTGGCTTAGCCCTGAAACCAGCCAGCTCAGGGCGCTCCAGCAGCAAGCCCAGACAGAAACCAAGCATGATTGCGGATTTCTGTCTGTTGCCGAAGCCCTTCAAACCGGAAGTCAATTCAGTGCTGTTTTGTATGAACATCTATGGCATCTGGAGGCAGTTAAGACATTTGATCTTGGAGTGTTGGTTCATTGGCTCATTGCAAGATGGTAAAATAATTTCTGTGCTTAAAATGTCCCAGGAGTTAGGTTAAGATAACCTTCAAATTCAGTTGCAAATTACAGGCTTCCAAAGCTGACATAACTGCTGTGGGAATAAAGCCACAATATGGGATGCCAGAAACCCTTGGCCAACTAAAGATCCTACCCCTTCCTGAATATTAAAGATATAAAATGTAGTAAATTGTTCTAGTAGTGAAGGAAAGAAATCTCATCAATAAAGCACTTCTCACATAATATTTCTATAACTTTAGTAGCATTGCTCCAGGACATATGATTTCAAAATCATAGTCCCCCCCTCCAAATAAAATCATGTGTGTTTTGAGGTGCTCACAACTCCTTATGTATGGTACTCTTTGTCCTCTATCTCTGTTTTTTCTCTTAGAATATTTGATTTTCACAATAATCTCATGTTTTGCCCTCATATAACTGATGATAAGCTTGTCTGACTTAATTGTTCATAGCCCTGATTTAATTAAAATCAGATCCCAAGTTGCTTTTAAGATTAATGGTTAATAACAAAGACTAACATTGGAAAGCTTAAATGGAGCTTTCTTATAGGTAGATAAAAATACCTATTAAAATTAAATTTTTCAATCTTTTCCACTGGCAATGGGGGAAGGGAGGGGAGGAGGGGGTGGGGGGGGAGAGGAGGGGCAGGGGAGGATTCATTCTCATTTGGCCAAAATGAGTTGGCAGAGTTTGAGAACATGGAACTCATGGTTACTAACCATGCTTCAGATTGCATCATAGAATGTTAGAAGTTTTGCCATGAAATAAAGATAAAAATCTTTACCCCTGAACTGGTGTCCTTTAAACAGAGTCACACCGCAAGAGATATCTTAGCGATATTTTTTCAGTAGGAGTAAAATTGGAAATGTGCTTCCAAGCTCTGCCTATTTATCAAAGAGGCATCAGATTGCCATCACTGTCAGGTAAATTATATAGTACATATCAGTAAATTTGCAGCAGTTTACTGAGAATGCATGGCTCATGCAAAGACATATATAAAATTGGGAGGAATAACCAAGGTAATGAATATATTATAATAAATGAATGCTGGGAACCAGAGAAGGTCACCAAGTGGGTGGATATGCAAATGTGAGGAGAAAATGTTCTACCCCTGCAAACAGAGTGTTAAAACACACACTGCTAAGGGTCCCCAGTTACAGTTTTTGTAGGGCCAATATACAGCCTGCAGATTGAAAAGTAACAGGGTGGGAAGGAAATTAGAGGAACAGCAGTGAATCACCTACAGTGGCATCAATTATTTTGCTTGGCTATTAGTTGGCTCCATGGTATTTTTCCTGTCTGTTTCTGTTTTTCCTTTTAAAAATGCCTAGCTGTGGTTTCAAAAGAGATGGGAAAAACATAAAGAAAATAATGCAAATTGAAAATACAATCTAATGGTGACAATATCATACAGTGTTTTCTAACCTTGGCGACTTTAAGACGTGTGGACTTCAATTCCCAGAATTCTCCAGCCACCAATGGGTTAGGGTTAAGGTTAGGGTTAGGGTTAGGGGTTACGGTTGGCTGGGGAATTCTGGGAGTTGAAGTCTACATGTCTTAAAATTGTCACTATTGGGAAAACCTGATCTAATAGCAATGCTAGTCTACACAAGAACATGTTTTGTTGCATGAAATGAGAGTGAAGCGGGAAAGATTTAACAACTTCATGAAAGGAGCATTGTGGGAGGGAGGGAGCTGGTATCATGATCTACTGATGGATCTTCACATATTTCTAAAAGAGACCATAATATCCTCTACCCTGGAAGTAATATTTAGTTTTCCTTACACTTAATTATGATTGTTTTATTCTCCGAAAAACTAAGATGTTGTCAGAGACTGTGGACCAAGATTATCTATCTAGGTAAGTGAACAAAGTGTGGCTATTTCATTACCTACACCAAAATAAATTAAATTTAAAACATTCATTATAAGTATTTAAAACAAAAACAATACTGTGACATACTCCTTTAAAAAAAAACTTCAAGGCAATTTTCCCCCTTCTGTTCAATACTGTCTGATTTTTTGGAGACTGCCTAGACAAGTCCCACAGACATGATCTATGTGATTGCTAAGATCCACCTTGATTGCATATAATCAATCCATCACATGCTGTAAAATTACAGCTATATCCCCTAATGGGAAAAAAAGTTACAAATGATTGATATAGCATAAACAAAATTAACTTGCCAAGCTTCACAAATTTTAGACTATCATGAAGACATATGACTTCACCAGCAAACATGCAGATTGAGCTAATGTTCTTGCTGTACATTACAACAATAAGACTCACTTCCTGCTCAGGTCATTCAGTTGCTGATGTAATTACATTGCCATTTGTCTTATTTTTGCCTGCTACTGGGTGTATCTTATTTGCTCCATAACCTTTTTACTTTCAAATAAACTCTGCCTTTCTAGGCACTTCAATGGCAACAGAAAGATTAACCACATTATTTAACTAATGAAAGCAAGGAAAGGAAATTTGTAGGCGACCCCCCCCCCCCCCCCCAGTGTTTCATTGTTATAGTGACAACACAAGACAGTTTTGTTCGGGAGAGCAGAGCAGAGGTGGTATTCAGCCGGTTCTGACCAGTTCTAGAGAACCGGTAGTGGAAATTTTGAGTAGTTCAGAGAACCAGCAACTACCACCTCTAACTGGCCCCGCCCCCATCTATTCGCTGCCTCCCGAGTCCCAGCTGATCAGCTGGGTCTTCTTTGGTTGCCCTGCACAGGAGAACGGAGCTGGAAAGCCGGTTAGTGGGGTGGGGACAAAATGGGGATTTTGCAGTAACCTTCCCCCAGGAGTGGGGAGGGAATGGGCATTTTACAGTATCCTTCCCCTACCACGCTCACCAAGCCCCACCCACCAAGCCCCACCCACAGAACCGGTAGTACAAAAATTTGAATCCCACCACTGGAGCAGAGACCGTTGGGCCTTTAAGAATAAAGTCTTAACATAATTGACTGGAATTAGTCAGCTAAATGTACCATTTCAGGATAAGCTGGTGTAGCATTGTATATGTCAACTGTGAAACAGGACAAGAGCTTGCCTGTGAATATTAATTCAGGAATAGGCAACAACGAGAATGGGGTTGTTTTTGTGCCTTGCTTACAGGCTTTTCTTAATTAATTTTTTTTTTTTTTTGGTGATAGAATGCAGTGAGGAGGTGGATTCCCAGGAGGGATGGGAAGCCCAGATATTATGTGTGAGAGAAAGCGGGGAAGGCAGCCCCTCCCAAATGGTTGAGAGAGTATATTGAGATTGTAAACTCTGTTAGTGGAGTTTTCAGTCCAGCAAGTTATGTCTATAGGTGTGAAATAATAAAGAAAGAACTCCGCTTGGAAGAATTGCTAACTGTATTTTTTGGTCTTGACATTATTTGGCTCTTGCAGAAAAAAAAGGATGCAGGGCAGAGTGTGCCACCTACAATAATCCCCAAAATGGGAGTATTCAAAGACTACACTGGTGTAAAACTACGCATGCAATTAATGGCAGTAAATGCAAATGTATAAATCCTACTAACTTTTAAAGTATAATACGTCTCATGACTCAGTCTTCTGAGGGGTGGGTTACACACAAGACAAGACAATTAAAGGCCAAAGAGATGAACTCAGGTGCACCTAGAAGTGGCATTTCTCTTCTCTCCTGCCTGTCTTTTTCCACCTGCTCCTTCATGTCCTAAAATGTCTTGCTGTGCAAAATCAAAATGGATGCTAATGAAGTCTTGAACAAGCTGCAATCAAGATATTTCCTTACTGCTTGAGAGTCCTATTTCCATCACAAAAACTCAGAAACAAAAACTCCATCACACAGATGCTTTTCTTCAGGCTCGTCAGGATGAAGTTTTCCCAATGATTGGAAAGGATTCTCCTGATATCACCGCTTTCTTCCAGAACAATTTCTTAGCCGTATATTTTGTCAGCAGAGTTTATGGGTAGACCTTGTTAGTGACTGCCTTGTTTAGCAAGTGTTCACAATTATAGTGGTGATGAAAAGGTAATTTTGTGACCGTTTATGACCTTCCCAGGTTTGTAAAGCAAAGGAAAGATGAAGTAAATCGTAAGGACAGTCATGTTTTTGCTTAGCAACGGCATGGCCGAGCCCAATTGTGGTCACTAAGTGAGGAATACTTGTAGTAAGTTTTACCCTAACTGCTGAACATTGCTAACTTCAGAAATTCCATTCCAGAGACTTGTACCATTAATTAAAGATCACAATGCATTGAAAGACACCTCGCTCTCACTCTCTCTAAGATCATTAAGATCTTGAACTTTTTCTCAGAGACATCGCAGAGAGGGGGAATTCTCCCTTCCCCCCCTCTCTCCCCCTCCCCCTCCCTCCACTATTCCAGCATGAAGGCCTATTCTTTGCCAGTCAAGCCTCTGATCTCTTTCCCAAGCCAAGCTGGAATAGCTGCAGAGAGAAGTGAGACTAAATAGGAAGAGGTATATCAGCAGTAGACTTAAGTAACCGTCAGAAAGCCCATTAGTCACCTAGTAAACGGCCTTTACACTGATAATGACCTTTACCATCAAGCTAATAACTTCCACGATGTTCATGAATTATTTTGAAACCAACCGAGAAGGTAGCTAATACCATAATTCATGGTAGTGAATTTCAAAGTTGAATTATACATTGTGTAAAAGAAAAACAAAATCATTTTGTCCTGTTTCTTCCAGAATTCAATTTCATTGGTTTTAATAGATTGGGAAGGGAGAAATAGCTCCTCCTTGTTCCCTTTATCTACAGCAGGGGTGTCCAACCTTGGCAACTTTAAGACTTGTGGACTTCAATTCCCAGAATTCCTCAGCCAGTCTTAAAGTTGCCAAGGTTGGACACCCCTGATCTACAGCATGCACAATTTTGTACACCTCAATCATATTACTTCTCATTTGCATGCTTTCTAGATTAAAAAACCCTAAATGTTGCAATATTTTCACACAGCAAAGCTACCCAGAGAATGTCATAGGGTGCTTTAACTTCAAACATCTTTTGATTAAAATTCTTTCTTGATTTGCAACAGACTCAGCCATTAGAGCTGTCTATAACCAGCTACAGTGATCTCAAAACAATGAAAACTTGCATGATGATGTCATTGTGCAAGTGGAATGATTTACATCACGGGTGTCAAACTCACATCGTCACAGCGGCATCATGTGACATATTGGGACTTTTTCCTCTTCGCTAAACCGGGCATGGGAATGGCCAGTGCATGATGCATCCTGCCCAAGGCCCGGGAGTTTGACAGCCCTGATTTGCAGACTTGAATTATGTAAATAATCTCATTTGCATGATGATCTCATCAAACATATGTCATCATTTTGCCTGCCTTTCCTTTCCTGCAGGTATCCTTGGCTGCTGTTGACTCAATTAAGTGTGACATAACCGTGCTGGGCAATCCAGCTCACCAGAAGTACTGTATGCCGTATGTTAAATTCATGGGAAGGAATGGAAGGCTTAGCTTCATTACTTAACAAAGTCTGTTCCAGCTGAATGAGATGTTGTGCCTTTTTAATAATACACAAAGATTATTAAAGTCTGGTGGGAAGAGGAGAAAAGGCTTTTGTGTGAAATATTTGATCTTGCAGAGGTGATATATTGTTTAATGATTTCTGGTAATAAAAAAAAACCCACTGCAAATGGAAAATTCATTTTATTTTATCTTGTCAGGTTTCTCTATTCTTCAGCTTACTGAACAGAATATAATTGAGAGCTCCAGTAAAAGTCTGCTGAAACTCAAGTCCATCTGTTATTGCTGAAAAACAATATTTATTGCTGTGTCTAAGGGTGAGGGTATGAGATCTGTGTGAAAGTTTTCCCAGGGTTAATTGAAGCGTCAAGTGACTTTGGAGTGGAGCCTTCTTCAAAAGTTAGGGGTTCCTTGGTGCTCTCTGAGCTTCATTGTTTTCTTGCAGATGTTTCGTTAGCCAAACTAGGTAACATCAGTCGTGCTAGATGCTACCTAGTTTGAGTAATTGAAATGCCTGCAAGAAAACAACCAAGTTCAGTGAGCACCAAGAACCCCCTCATTTCAACCCTGAGCAACAAATATTCTCTTTTATTTTTCAGAAGTTGAAGTTTGCTATATGATGATTGTGCAGCCATACCTACTGAGGCACGATAACAATTGTCTGTGTAAAATTCCTGCAGGATTCCTTCCATCCAAGGATTTTGATCCACTTACTGACCAAGTCTCGAATCTGTCAGCCATCAGGATTTAAGAATTAAAATGGGGGAAACCTGTATGGCCTTTCCCACTCAACCCCTGTCTCTACTGCTAATTTTGCAACCAGAGAATGTTGTGATATCCTGTTTTTTTTTGGTTCTCTGAAGCTAGCAAGCCCTCTGTATAGGGCAGGGGTCTTCAAACTTGACAGCTATAAGACTTGTGGACTTCAATTCCCAGAATTCCTCCTCCAGTCATCTTAACTCAGGAATTCTGGGAGTTGAAGTCCACAAGTCTTAAACTTCCCAAGTTTGAAGACCCTTGGTATAGGGATTCGTATTTGCATGCTAAAGATTGCTCTCATTTCCTGCCCCCCACATTCCAGTCTCAATTGTGATCTTAATCAAGGACTTTATTAAATCAATATGCTGCTTGAGTAAAAAGTCCCAGCAACTTAGGCTAGTTTACAAATTATTCAAAACATTTAAAAACATATAGCAGGATAAGAAACAAGAAACAAAATCAGGAAACAAGATGAAATCTGAATGTGGACGAAAGAAGGGGTGTCAGTTGTCTTCACCTACAAACGTGGTTGAAAAGGGACATCTTCAGGGCCTTTTGAAACCCCAGTAGGGTGGAGCCCATTCTAGCCCATGAAAGATAAGTTGCTTGATTCTATGCTAATTATTCTTTGTGTGAGACAGGGACAGGAGATTTCTGCCTCTGTATCTTTGGAATGATGGATTGTTGTGAAGTGCAGTTTCCCAGGAAGGAAGGAGCACATTCCAAGGGTGTGTGTGTGTGTGTGTGTGTGTGTAAGACAAAAGGTAGCACATGTCAGAGCTAGATAGAAGATAGAGGGAAGGAGTAAGGATAGCCACTCAGCTGTCATCAAGGGACTGAATAGATAGTTTTCTGTGCTTTTCTGTTGTGGAAAATTCGCTTTTGAGGTTTAAGTTTAAAGGTCAGTAGGTACTTTCCTTAAATGTGATGTGCTTATCCTGACTTTGCAAATTGCAGTTTGTTGTTGAGGACTACTATTTACAAAATTCATCAAATCAAATTCAACATATAAATTCAGTCCAAGTTTATCAAATGAATGGCAAAGGTTACCGTCAAAGGTTACCAGCAGAAATTTTTTTAGTACCAAGGAGCTTTACAAATCAAGAGTCATGAATTGAGATTGTTCCAGCATCAAATCCTGTCGACTATTCAAGAATTGAAGACTAACGTTGAAGAATAGAAGAGAATACTTTTTATTGGGGTAGAATATCTTATTGGCCAAGTATGACTAGACACACAAGGAATTTGGCTCTTGGTTATAAATGTAAAATAACAACATAATAATAGTCTTAATAACAAAGGACAATAATCATAATAATGATACAATAGAGAAAGTAGTGGAACAAATGAGAATGATAAAAGTAAGATGGCCAAACTATATGGTTAGATATCCCAAAACATAAGACAGTGCTATGGGAATTAGGTGTTTAGCAGAGTGAGGAAAAAAACCTGTCTCGGAGTCTAGTTGTTTTGGCATGCAGTGCTCTATAGCGGTATTCTGAGGGTAGGAGTTGAAATAGTTTATGTTCGGGATGTGATGGGTCTGCAGTCTATGGAGATTCTTAGTCATCCTGGTCATGGTTGTCTCAAAGGTGCTTTTTCAAGAGGCAACTGGACTTTCTGCTTTTTCTTTGAAGATGTTTTGCTTCACATCTAAGAAGCTTCTTCAGCTCTCAGAGCTGAAGGAGTCTGTAGATATTTTCTCAGTCCTCTTTCTGACCCATGTAGTATACAATACCCAGTAATGGCAAAACTACATATACTCATATTAAAAGTTTAATTAAATTCAAGCAGAAATGACACCCTTGCGTACAGTATATCACAAAACAAGGCAGCCTTAGAAATTTGAGATATGATTTTTAGGGGGGAAAAGTTAAGAAATTAGAAATAAAATAAACTGTTTAGAAAAACATAACCAACGATCTCTCATATTTCAAGAAAAGGACAAATTCCTAAGTAACAAATAGAGATCAGGGAAGGGAAGGGAAAAGAAAGCTGTCAAAAGTTATTCTTTGAAGATGGTTTATTATAATTTATTTTTATTTTATTTCAGTATTTTGCTTTTCTATTTTTTGCTATTATCTTGAAGAATACAAAGTGAACATATGTCACTTTATGTTTATTACAAAGTGTTTTTTTTTTAAAGGGAAATGGTTCCAGCAGCTTTGCTGGGCATATTTGCTCCCTTAAATTTTATAAGCTCAGAGAAAATACAGTTGCTCTGATCAAGCTTATTTTCTCTCAAGTAATCCTGCATGCCTCAGTTGCCTTGTGGCATTGCTGCGATTCTCTATTTCTCTCTTTCTCCTTCATCTACAGAGGTCTTCATCTTTGTGGATGAAGGAGAAAGAGAGAAAGAGAGAATCTCAGCAATGCCAGTGCTCTTTTCCTCTTTTCCAATGAAAATGCTCTTTTCCTGTGTGTGAAAGGGATGTGTGAAAGGTATGACTTCCTAGTTAACTACCTAGAGAAAGGCCAGAGAGCAAAATTTCTGGTTGCCTGGAAACAAAGAGCAGGAAAAAAAATGATCATAGACAAGCAGCAGGAAGAATGACAGAAAAAGAGGGGATATAAAAATAAATCCTTAATTTTCTATCTACATCCAGTTAGCCTTTCTGATCAATAATTTTTGTGATGTTGAAGAGTTAGTGCCACCAAAGACAAACCTTGGACAACATGAAGATATTCCAAAGGATTGGATGGAAGAAGCACCTGGTTCTGGATTAGAGTCTTGTGAGTCTAGGTCAGGGATGATGGGTCTGGCCTTGACAAAGTTCTGAGGCCTACAGCTACTGCACCAATTCTTGAGACGTGTTATTCTGGTTATTCCCCGTGTCTTGAAGTAGACCTTTGACCAAACTAATCCATGTAACGTTATGAGCCTGTTAGAAAGAGAAATCTGTTATTTATGCTAGCTTCATAGAAAGTACATTCAACACTATTTGATTTTTTTTGTTTGTTTCAGAAACATCAAACTTTTTCAAACAGCAAGAACTTCGAAGGATAAAGTGGGAAAGGAACCATGTGACACCAAGAATAACCTCCCGGCGTTCTGTCAGTAGAGAAAGATGGGTAGAGACTTTGGTAGTTGCTGATAGTAAAATGATTGAATACCATGGAAACGAAAATGTGGAATCCTATATCCTCACGATCATAAATATGGTGGGTCACATAATTTGTTTCTATTGGGATGGATTTGATATTGATTCTATTCTATTCAATTCAATAAATGTGATTATCCCCTATATTTAATTATTTTCTCCTGTCATCTTAAAAATAGAATGATGCTTTTGTGAAAGCATAGTTCTTTATCCTAAATATGCCTGAATAAATATGCCAAATATAGTGGGGGGAAATGTGTAAAAAAACTTGACTCAAAATATTTTAGCAAAAGCAGCAACACTTCCAGTTTATCAAAGCAACTAAATCCTTAACCATAGCAACCAAAATAAACTCTGTATCAGTATGGTTTTTTTTTCATTTTGTTTAATTTGCCCTTCCCCCTCCCACCTTCAGTTGTTATATGTTCCAAAAGTTCCCATTTGGCATCTCAGAATCTCTTCCTCTTCCTTTTGTTTCTTCTTCTTTCCCCAGCCATATTTAGCTTGTAAGATCTTTGGAGAAAGGAACTATCTTTTGTTAACTGCCAGATACTTTGATGTTGACCAACAGTGTTCATGGGATTGAGGAACATGTGTCCAAAAGAGTCAAGATGTTGGCCACAACCATGCAATCAAAGTACATTAAAAAAGATGGAGTTTCAATAGTAGCATTGTGGCTGTCATCTTGACTACTTTTTTGACACTCCTCCAAAGAGACCCTTGACATCATCCCTAATAGGAAAAAAATATTAAAGAATCGATGAACTTCATATTGCCTGGCTTTGATTTAGGTTGCAGGATTATTCCATGATCCAAGCATTGGCAACGCAATCCATATTGTGCTTGTTCGACTTATTCTTCTTGAAGAAGAGGAGGTAAGAACTTGGTTTCCTGGTTAATCCTTGCATTGGTCATGTCATTGAAGGGAGATGCTTGAAGGAAAGAATGAATTTTTAGGGTCTTGCAAAAGAACAGAAGGGTTCCTACTATTGGTACTTCACGGGGCATGATGTCAAGTATTGCAACAGAGAAGAAGGGCATGGATGACCATGAGTTGGGCCTCCAGTTCCAGAAATGGATGCAATTGGTATATGATTGATCTGGGATCTACTCTATCAACTTTTACAAAGAATCCAACCTTTTATTTTTCCTCTTCAGAGATGCACTCTGTAGAAGAAGAGTTAATATTAATTCCAATATGTGTGCTTTCAAATAAGATAAAATGTTATAAATTTATCATTATGCTTCACATATCCTTTGTTTTAGGGATAACATTTGTTTCACATTAGAAAAAAATGATGTTTTAATTTAAGAAAGATATTGCAGTTTCTTTTTGTGTTCTTTTCATCTCATGAAGACTTCTCCATTTTCCTATTGTACTGTGTTTTTTTCCTCCCCTGATCTATCTTCGCTAATAAACAATTTTTAATCACATGTCGGGATTCAATAAATTACTATTACAATGATGTCTCTCACTTTATGAAATGGCAATATTTATTAAAACTAAATTAATTTGCCAGACTTTGTAATTATTGCATATACTGATAGTCTCCTGACAAGACAATTCATTTCCCCAACTTTTTATAGCAAGGACTGAAAATCACCCACCATGCAGATAAAACTTTAGCCAGCTTTTGTAAATGGCAAAAGAGCATCAACCCCAAATTGGATACAAACCCACTTCACCATGATGTAGCTGTACTTCTTACCAGGTAGGATATTCTCCTTATGTACGGGGTTCTTGCTCTATTTCTGAATAAGGTATGGGTAGTCCTTGATTTGCAACAACAGAAATTAAACCAGAATTTCTGTTGCTAAGCAAAGCAGTTGTTATATAAGTCACACCCATTTTTACAACCCATTTGCTGTAATTATTAAGCAAATCACTGCAGTTGTAAGTGAATTCATGTTAAGCGAATCCAGCTTCCCACATTGACTCTGCTTGTCAGAAGCCAGTTGTGAAGGTTACGAATGACAATCATATGCTGAAATCTTCATAAATACAAGTGCCGGGGTTTTTATCATATGTCTGTGGAGATGCTGCAAGAGTCATAAGCGTGAGGACCAGTTGCAAGTCACTTTTTTTCATTTTTTAGTGTCATTATAATTTGCTAAACAAATGGTTGTAAGTTGACGACTACCTGTATTTATTATAGTTTGAGGAAATAGGTTCATTTTTAGCTTTTTAGAAGAAACAGAAGTAGAAAAGGCTGGATTTCTCAATAGGATTAGTTGAAAAGAGCTTTATGGACTATTTAACATTTTACCTCATATACTTTTATGTATTTTGCCTTACTTGAGCCAAGAACTGTGCAAAAATAGATAACTGAGTTCCACGCATCAGAGGAGAAATTTACCAATTCTTTGCTTCCAAATATACAAATGATCAAATGAATACCAAAAGAAGCAGACAGCCTGCTTCTTCTGGTAAAGTTCATTTGATCATCTGAATTAGAACCTCTAGTATCCTTCACCAGGACTATTGCGGCTGGAACTATTGTGGTTCTGGGCAGGCACTTTTTCCCATTCTTATCCTAAAATGTCTTTATTCCCTTCTTACTTTCAATTATGAATATGTGTGGCTTAATTACAAAGATCTGTACATCAAAAAGTTATCTTTGAATGTCACCTCTTTTTTGAAGTTATGAGGTAGTCTTTGCTGTGCCCTTCTATTGAGACTCCCTCAATAGTTTATGCATACACTTGCAGCAGAGGGAAGCACACTGTTCTCCTTTACGATCATTAGAAAGATTGTAATATGACACTGTACATGTCTCTTGTGTTATATTCAGAGGTGGGTTTCACATAATTTAACAACTGGTTCACCGAGTGCAGAACCGAAAATGTGAGCCTTCCACCCTTGCACGTGGCTTCAAACACATGGTGATTTCATGCATGCGGCTTCCAGCACACCTTCTCAGGCAGCCGCGGTGAATAGAACGGGTGATGCATGCAAATCAGCTGGGCTGAGTGGGCAGGGCGAGCAAGCCAGAAAGTGAGATATATAGGATGGGATAGCACCTGGGTGGGTGGGCAGGCCCAGGTGGTGGTCGGAACTACCAATACGGGCGAACCGATCTGAACCGGCAGCAGCCCACCTCTGGTTATGCTATATTGGTGAGAAAGAAATAGAGCCTTGATGTACCATACCAGACTCTATGTATTTTTTTATGGCTCTTTTCTTCTGATTCTGTCTTGATCCTCCTTCCCATAACATTCCAGTATTGTTCACTCTTATCCTCTCTTAAATCAAAAGAGTAGGAAGGACACATTTAGGATACTCAATGCAGGGGTGGGATTCTACCAGTTCGCACCTATTCTCTAGAACCAGTTGTTAACATTCTAAGCAGTTCGGAAAACCAGTTGTTAGAAGAAATTACTGGCCTAATCCTGTGAGGAAGGCAGGAAGGCAACATTCTGGTGTTGCTTACAGAAACTGCCTCTCTGTTAACCCTTATTACATTCTTGGCAGGACTAGACTTCCTGTCTCAGGAACTTCTTCGGAGTTTTTTCCCCCTCCTTTGCTGGTACTTTGCTTGCGTGGAGTGACCATTCAAAGTTACAAAGGGACTGAAAAAAGTGACTTATGACCATTTTTCACACTTATGACTGTTGCAGCATCCCCACAGTCATAAGAGGCCAGGCGAGGAGATGTGTGCCTCGATGTGAGTGATATTGAGTTGGCCACGCCCAGCCAATAACATGACCACCAAGCCATGTCCACCCAGTCACATGACTGCCAAGCCATGCCCACCACCTAAGCCACGCCCACAGAACTGGTTGTTAAAAAATTTGAATCCCACCCCTGACTCAATCCCACCTTCAGCTCAATTCAGGAATGTAAATTACAGCAACTCCCAACAGCTTCTGCTTGAATTTATTCAGTAACCGAGAACTTGTTGTTTCTCCAGCACATTAATTCACTGTCAAATAACTCTTACCCTTCAGTTTTTCTCCCTAACTTTCTCTCAGTATTTGCTTGTTTGAATTCATCATTCTCTAGCTGTCATTACTTTGCTAAGCACTAACCTACCAAAACTCCATCTGGCATATTGCCACATCATTACTGCCAGGTATAAAACAATCCCTATTATACCTGCTTGTCTTTAATCTCTTCTCTTTTAGTAGCGATGACTGCTTATCCACCCATTTGGGTGACAAATTCCTCCCTCTGCCAAGCTTTGGGACAGGATGATGTTAGGATGGAAGAGAATGTGGGGGTTGCATGAGGGAAATGTGGCTGTGGTTTTTCTATCTTTGTAGTATATTGGTTTCATTTGTTCTTATTATACATGTGTCACTTTATCGGTGACATGGTTATAAACACAGAGTTTGATATAAGATGGAGGGAGGCGCACGCTGTGCAAATGTAATTCATTCATCCATCCACCCACCCACCCACCCACCCACCTACCCATCCATCTGATTGGCAGTTTCCCATTTACCTAGAAAGGTGTGTGTGTGGCTGGGGGGTGGGGAAGGAAACCCCAAGTTTTCAACACCCATGCATAGAACTATATATAACAAGGGTCTTCAAACTTGGCAAGTTTAAGACTTGTGGACTTCAACTCCCAGAATTCCTGAGCTAACATGACTGGAGGAGGAATTCTGAGAGTTGAAGTCCACCAGTCTTAAAGCTGTCATGTTTGAAGACCCCTGATGTACAAGCTTAGATTGTTTTGTATTGCTGCAGACAGATGTATTGCCTGACCTTGTCAGCAATAAAGAAACTAAACTAGCATGGACAAGGCTATAAAATTACCTCAGAGTAAAAACCAGTTCCTAGGTACGAGATTATGCAGGATTTGTGGTGAAGATTTATACTCATGCCTCTGGTAAAGCCTGACAATGCTTTAGCCAACCCTGATTATCTGTAAGTATTAGCTATTAATAGTTAATATGGGGACTGTTATCCCAAATTTCTGGATCATACTGCCTAACTTTGCATCGATTTATATTCAAAAATCTTAACAAATCAGAGCCTAACTTTGCACCAATTTATTTTCAAAAATCTTAACAAATCAGAGCCTAATCTATTAAAGAACATAAAATGAAGGGGGAATGTTTTTGGAAAACAACCCCCGTCCTTCAAAACTCTTTCCCAGATGGATAAATACAGAAGCAAATATTTTTGGTTCTTAATTATCAGGGTTGTTTGGCTACGGTAATCACAGCGGCTGTCTTGCTTGTGACTTTTCCCACAACAGTGCTTGTTAACAATAATTGCACACTTTTGAATACTGCTATAATGGCCTGAAATCTATGACTCACTTTGCATTTTGTAAAAAGATGATTCCATTTGGTACAATGCCTCATTTCTAATTTAGGAAAGTTTCTCAACACAGTTTATGGTAAGGAGTACATAGAATGAGAATAAAAACGTTGTTAGACCATAGAAAGCACTGATTGGAGGGGGAGGTGCTGTGAAAGACTCTGAAGGACATTTGTTTAAAAATGTTCATTTGGGGCAACTAATCAAGGAAGGAACCAATAAATAAAGTGTTGTAACAGATGACTTCAGTTGTTGTTCCACAGACTGGTAAAATATGTGTTTCCATCCAAGAAGCCATAGATGGAAACTAATCCAGGAGAGAAGGAGAAATTTCCTGACAGTTAGAACAATTAATCAGTGGAACAACTTGCCTCCAGAAGTTGTGGATGCTCCATCACTGGAGGTTTGGAAGAAGAGATTGGACAACCATTTGTCTGAAATGGTATAGAGTTTCCTAGCTAAGCAGAGGGTTGGACTAGAAAACCTCTAAGGTTCCTTCCAAGTCTGTTATTCTGTTGTTCACATGAAATTTTATATTCTATGAGATTATTATTAACAATTTTTTTCATGGCTCTTTCTCCTTGTTTCTATTATTTAGGGGACACATAAAAAGAATGTGGTTACAAAAGGGAGGAAATGCAAAGCCAGGAACTCTGGAGGTTGAACCTCTAGATCTCTGCTGAAATATGAATCTCGGTAGATCCCCAAAAGTGATGTTAGCATCATCCACTTTATGTACATTTTCCTAGAATTAAGAGCACTAAAAACAGTGGCCCTGTGTCCTGAGTGTGGGATTACCTTGAATATGCAGGGTTTTGTTTTTGTTTTGTTTTTTAACATCAAGCTTTTTTTACTGTGGTCACAGAAAAGACATTTGTGCCAGCGTGAATCATCCCTGTGAAACCTTAGGCTTATCCCACCTTTCGGGAATGTGTCAACCCCATCGGAGCTGTAACATCAATGAAGACTCTGGCCTACCTTTGGCTTTCACGATAGCCCATGAACTTGGACACAGGTAGGAATAAATTGGAAGTTTTGTGGACGTGCGGCACAATTAATAGATTTTTTTTATAAAGTTCTTCAGGCAGAAATTGCTTAAGACTAAAAAATACACAAAACAAAGTAGAAGATAATTAGTAAAAAAATGTTATGCATTCTTCATTTCCCTTCCATTTGTTTCTTCAACTGCTAACCCACTACCTGTACCTATATATTTCCACTTTGAACTTTAAACATGTTGGAGATCTTGATTGGAGGTGTTAATGGGATCCTTGTTGTTTTCCTGGCTTGGTTGTTTTCTTACAGGTGTTTCATTACCCAGTTAGAGAAACATCAGCTAGAAAGGGAGTGGAGTCTGCTCTCTGTTTATACACAAGTGGCTTGCTGTTATGCCCTTTTTAGAGTCAAACTCTGAGGGAGAGGAGGAACAGCTGACAGGGAGTGGAGATGTGGCTTTGGAGGTTGTGGAGGAGGCTGGGGAAGGCCAGAGGCTGGCTGGACAGTCAGAGGAAGAACCAGGCCCATCCCCTCTGCATCCTGGGACACTCAGGGAGGAACGGAGAAGGAAACAACTTGGCTTACGAGAGAGGAAGAGGCCATGATCCCTCTCTTGGTTTGCAGCTGGGGAGAATAGTATATAAGAGAGACGATTAAAGCACAATGTTGCCAGAAGCAAAGTGTGTGTTATTTTGGGCTGAAGTTATCTTGGTTGGTATCCTTCCAACAGACTGTGCCTTGTTATCTCCTTGAAGTTGGTAATTAGTTATCCTGGTCTGTTATGGAATTTCCTTCATTGTAGTTTGTTTTAGGTTTTTATTTCACCTCTATCTGCTCATTAAGTTCGGACTGTATGGCTTTCTTTTGAAGATATTTTTGAATGTCTTTTATCTCCAACTGAGAATTATTAAACAGTGGGGCCAAGTTGGAGACATTAAAGGACATTTATTTATGTTTTGGAGTTTGTTACATTTGTATTACACTCTGGGTCATCACATTTGCCTTGTCAACATGGGTGAGACCGATCTTAGGAGTTCATCTCTTAGATAGCTGCATCTGGCTTAACCACAAGAAAATGTTCTCTGGAAGATAACAATTCCATTTGGTCACAGTGGTTACTTGAGAAAGGGAGTTAAGAATGTGCAAATGAGCAAAACTTAACTAGAGGCTAAATCATACAACGAAGAGCTAAGGGAACTAGGTATGTTTAGCTTAATGAAGAGAAGGCTCAAGGGAGACATGATACCTGTCCCTAATACTTGAAGGGTTGTCATAGGAAAGAGGGCGTCAATTTATTCTCCCACTGGTTCTGTGGGCATGGCTTAGGTGGTGGGCGTGGCTTGGTGGTCATGTGACTGGCTGGGCATGGCCAACTAAACATCATTCACATTGAGGCACGCATCTCTTCACCTGGCCTCTCATGACTGTGGGGATGCTGCAACAGTCGTAAGTGTGAAAAATGGTCATAAGTCACTTTTTTCAGTGCCATTGTAACTTTGAATGGTCACTCCACACAAGCAAAGTACCAGCAAAGGAGGGGAAAAAAACTCCCAAGAAGTTCCTGAGACAGGAAGTCTAGTCCTGTCAAGAATGTAATAAGAGTTAACGGAGAGGCACTTTCTGTAAGCAACACCAGAATGTTTCCTTCCTGCCTTCCTCACAGGATTAGGCCAGTAATTTCTTCTAACAACCGGTTCTCCGAACTGCTTAGAATGTTAACAACCGGTTCTAGCGAATAGGTGTAAACTGGTAGAATCCCACCCCTGGTGGAAGCTTGTCAGAGGGAGATTCAACCTGGAAATAAGGAGGAATTTCCTGATGATGATTAAGCAGTAGAACAGCTTGTCTCTGGAGTTGTAGTTGTTCCACTGCTGGAGATTTTCAAGATTGGACAACCATTTGCCTGGGATAGCATAAGGATTCCTGCCTTGGGCAGGCAGTTGGACTAGAAGACTTCTAAGGTCCCTTCCAGCCCTGATTCTCTATGAAATAAACTTACCTTTAATACCATTATTTAGCATTATTGACAATTAAAGTGTAGGAAATACAGCTTTTATTTCATACAGTACCACCAGGATTATACTGATGTTCCCTTTGTATCCTTATAAATATGTTCCCTTTGTATCCTTATAAATAAAAACTCAGTCTTTTTTTAGTGCTGTATCATCCTTAAAGGATGTTTAGGAGGTTCTTTGAATCGTTCCAATATTTACATGTCCCACTTTTTAATTTAGAAACTGTTTGCTATTATGAATTGCCTTTAATGTAATCTGTTAATGGTAACCAAAATATATTAAAACCAACTTTTACTGTTTACAGAACTCTCTTCATCCATTCTGTGAAATTCAAGTATTATTTTTTTTTCTAAAAATGCAAACAGGATGTCAAAGAGGACACCTAAATGAATTGCAACATCCAATGACTTGCAGCAGGCTATTCTTTCTTTAGGTTATTTAAGATCAGCTTAAGAGAATTGCCTGTAGGTGGCAAATAAATTAAATAAATAAATCAGCTGCCCTATCCTCATAAGCTTCCATGGCAGAACTTTGTTGTGAAATATATATATTTTTAATTCCTTGGGTTTCCTTTCCTTCAGTTTTGGCATTCAGCACGATGGAAAAGAAAATGACTGTGAACCAGTGGGAAGACGGCCATACATTATGTCTCGGCAGCTCCAGTATGATCCCACACCTCTCACCTGGTCACGATGCAGCAAGGAATACATCACCCGTTTCTTAGAGTGAGTCAAAGTGACAATTTGAAAAATGGAACAAAATTGCTCTAAGCATCTTTCAGCTGCCTTGGTCTTCATATATTGGGCTCTAGGCTTGCAGATGGATGAAGATGGATCCACAAGGATAATTTTAGGAGCCAGTAGGGTGTCAGCTTTGGAAGCTATATTCCACGCTGCCACATAGCCTGAGAAAGTGAGAGTGGGGTGATTTCAATTAAGTTGCTTTAAGTAGACAAAATAAAATCCTTTTGTTAGTTCTAGGTCATTTAGTATGACGCAGGATGAAATAAGGATCTTACTTTTGGACGGATCGTGATTGGGCCATGTGGTGTGATAACAACCGGGCGGGGTGTGTGTGTGTGGATTTGTAGTTTGGGAAATTGTGGAAAGCCTGAAAATTTTTAGATTCGGGATTCCACAGATGTACCAGGGGCTATTCTAATAAAGGTACTTCTGAGATATGCTTGTCTCAGAGTTACTGATTGGAATGGAGGTTTGCTGGAACGCTGACTTAAGGATTTTTCTAGAGTTATACCCTAAATCTTGTGCTGATATACTGTTATAACAGTACTCAAGTCAGGCTCAGTGGTGGTTGGATAATATATGTACTGTATTATCTTGAATATACTGTAAATCACTACAAGTAATCCTGATTTAAGGATCATAATTGGAACGATCAACTTGGTTGTTAAGCAAAGAAGTTGCTAAGCAAAACAGTGTCTGTGCTTATGATCTTATTTTGACTTTCCTTTCTTTTACAGACCTGTGATGGTCATAAATGTGAGGTTTGATCACATTACTTCTTTATCACTGTCGTAGCTGTGAATAATCACTAAGCTAGATAGCCAATTGGTGATAGAGAACTAATTGTAATTGGGATTCTCCCTTTGTTGATTAATCCTACCTGTCTTTATTTTGGATAAAAACTAATCCAGCTGCATTCTGTGCTATAGAATAGACCATTTCATGAGCCATGGTGGCACAGTGGTTAGAGTGCAGTACTGCAGGCTACTTCTGCTGACTGCTGGCTGCCTGCAATTTGGCAGTTCAAGTCTCACCAGGCTCAAGGTTGACTCAGCCTTCAATCCTTCCAAAGTGGGTAAAATGAGGACCCCAATTGTCGGAGACAATATGCTGACTCGGTTAACCACTTAGAGAGGGCTGTAAAGCACTGCAAAGCGATATATGTCTAAGTGCTATTGCTATAGGGAATTTCATGTGCAAAATTAATTTCCCCTGCTATATCCCATTTTAATTTCAAACTAGTCTTGCTAAGTGAAGCCACCTAAACCAAATGCCACACTTTTCTTAGGAGTATGAAATCCAAGATCACATTATTAGACTTCTAACGATGCAAATTCTTCTTATCTTCCCAATGTAGTTTCCAAATCATTTCTCAAATGCCTTTCAGATTGTTGGATGATGCACTAGAACAGGGGCCTCCAACCTTGGCAATTTTATGACTTGTGGACTCCCAGAGTTCCTCAGCCACAAGTCATAAAGTTGCAAGGTTGGAGGCCCCTGCGTTAGAAGACATTCTGAGAATTCTTCTAGGGCTGCAGCAGGAATAGGGTAATCCCTGCCAGTTTCACTGATGCAATTTAACACTGTTAGATTAGATCCTGTAACAATGAGGTCTATCTTGCTGAATGACAAGTTCTATAAGTGAACTATAAATCTTATTTTACTGATGTCATGTCATCTTCTCCTTTCCCCTCCTCCTCCTCCTCCTCCTCCTCTTGCATTATCAATGACTCCAGAAGGCAGGCAGTGATATAACAACACAATTTTTAGTACTTATCCCTCTTCACCCTTTTTAGATGATATTTTCCACTCTGAAAATGTATTTAGCTTGTAGAAACTTTTATTTAAATTGAATATTTTACTTAATTGTCCACACCAAATAGGTGGACATTTGTGTGTTGTTACTTAACTGCTTATATGGCAAGGGTAGCAGTTGGCCAATCATGGTTAAACTCAAAATAGCTAAGTAGGGTTAAACAGTCTTCATATATGGAAGGGATGTTACTGGGAAATCTGAGGGCTAAGCTGGGTAATTTTAAAAACATCCTAAAAAGAAAAAAAGCAAAGGCAAAATATTTTCATCCTGTTGTCGGGAAAACATGTGTATGTGTCCATAAGTCACCAGGAGTCAAGCTTGATTGATTAGACTCTGATTTTAATTGACATTGAATTTTGCTGATGTGAACTGGGGGCAGTAGGAGAGGCCATAAAAGAGAGTTTGGAATTTTAATCTACTGCTTTAAACAAAATATTCCGAGATCAACATTTTTCCTATGCCTTGCCTCTTAAATCACATCATCGTACTCTGAATCATCTCATTAGGTTATTAGAAAAAGAACTGATCAAAACAGGATGCTCTGATGAAGCTGTAGCCTGACCAGTACTGAACAGAACAGTATCTTCACATCCTACACACAGTTACATATAATATTTTTTTGCAGTAAGGGCTCACAAGAGCCATCATGAACATTCAGGCTTGTAAGGATTTCTCCATCATCAATTTCTCCATTTTATTATTTTTATTGGAAGTGCAGAGTCACCTTTTCCTCACTGGTGTCACTAGATTAGCCATTCAATCAACTACTTCTTTAGTCTCCACCATCTAGTAGGCGACTTGTAATGCAAGACATTTAGAAGGAACCAAGTTAGTGGTTGACATAGAAGATAAGGACTGGTTGGTATTTCTGTCCTTCCTTGAAATATGACTATTTTGCTATAATTGCCCCACAATTATACTGAACGCTCCTTTCTGCCCCCATAATTTATGAAGAATTAATCCTAGATGTCCATTGCAGCCATGGATTGGGCTTTTGTCTGGATGATGTTCCCAAGAAGAAAGATCTGAAGCCACCATTCATTGCACCTGGAGTCATTTATGATGTTCATCACCAGTGTCAGTTACAGTATGGACCCAATGCAACATTCTGCGATCAAGTGGACGTAAGTTCATGTATCCAATATTGAGGGTGGTCATCTAAAACAAAACAGGAATGATCATAGTTTATCCTTATGTTACTGATTTATCAAATATCTATACCACCCCTCTCACCTGTGCAACTCTGGTTTACAAATAAAACTGTACAATCGTATAAAAAAGCGTAGTTTAAAACAAAGTTAAATACAGAATCAAAACAAAATTAAAAATGGAGCAGTTGAAAAGTTAAAAAGGCAGAGGGAGCACTTTCAAAACAACCAGCTCAACCATGCTTAGTGCTAAAGAGTATGATTCCCAGTATCCCAAAGCTTCTTTATTTGCCTTTACAGTGAGCTATCACTTAAATATGAGCCAGTGGTGTGCTGCAGCTGCCAAAAAAGCCAATGCAATCCTAGGCTGCATTAACAAAAGGTTAGAATCAAGATAATGTGAGGTATTAATACCTCTTTATAATGCCTTGGTAAGACCACGCTTGGAATACTGCATCCAGTTTTGGTCACCACCATGTAAAAAAAAGATGTTGAGGCTCTAGATGAGGGGTGTCAAACTGGACTTTTCTAAGGGCTGGATCAGCATTATAGTTCTCCTCCGCAGGCCGAGGGGGGGGAACGGGGGTGGGGAACAGATGTCTCCTGCAACACCCTGCCAGCCAAAATGGTTGTGCCTCATTTTCACCGTCCATGGCCTCCTGCAGCATTCTGCCGGCTAAAAATGGTCCGCATGGCCTTTTTTGGCCATTTTTTACTGTTTTTGGCCCACTATGGGCATGTTTTTTGGCTCGTTTTCCAGCTGTTTTGGCCTGTTGTTGGCCTGTTTTGGGCCCGTTTTCAATCCTTTCTCAGACCATTTTTTGGCCCATTTTCACAGTGGTGGAATTCATTTTTTTTTTAAATTACCGGTTCTGTGGGCGTGGCTTGGTGGGCATGGCAGGGGAAGGATCCTGTAAAATCTCCAATCAGAGGTGGTATTTGCCGGTTCTCTTGAACTACTCAAAATTTCTGCTACCGGTTCTTCAGAACTGGTCAGAACCTGTTGAATACCACCTCTGCATTTCTGGCCTGGTTTTCAGCCTGTTTTTGGCCAGCAGAGTGCTGCAGGAGGCCATGGAGGGTGCAAATGAGGTGCCGGGGGGGCACACATGGCCTGCTTTAACCGCCAGAGGCACCGTGGGCCAGTTCTTTGATATTTCCAAGCTGGCTCCATAGGCTGGATTTAAGCACCCCGCAGGCTGGATCCGGCCTGTAGGCCTTAAGTTTGACAACGCTACTCTAGATAGAGTGCAAAGAAGAGTAACAAAGATGATTAGGGGACTGGAGGATAAATCATATAAAAAACAGTTGCTGAAACTATGTCTAGTTTAATGAAAAGAAGGACTAGGGCTCAGTGGAGCAACTTGCCTGCAGTAGTTGTGAATGCTCCAACACTGGGAGTTTTTAAGAAGAGATTGAACAACCATTTGTCTGAAATGTTATATTGTCTCCTGCCTGAGCAGGACTAGACTAGAAGACTAACCAAGATCTTCCAACTCTGTTATTCTGCCATGAACACCAAACCACATAGAAATGTTGCTTCAAAGCAGTGGATTCCAAACTCTGAAGCAGAAATTTCCCATTGCTTGTGAACTATGGCAGCTGTATAGCTAATACAAATGCCAGATTAGAGGAAGCCAATGTCTTGAGTAAAATATTCCTACATATCTGCCACAGGATACATGTGGCCTAAAGGGGATGAATAACCGGGGGTCTCATGGTTTGCAGGTAGTCTCTCAAAGATATTTCAAAAGAAGGTAGAAGTAATGAAATATTCCGCAAATATTCAGTTTAACTGTTTTTATCCCTTTTAATTATATATGAATTTAAAACACCGTAATGCAGGTAGTCCTCAAGTTATAACCACAATCAAACCCAACATTTCTGTGGCTAAAAGAGGTATTTGTTAAATGAATTTTGCTCCACATTATGGCCTTTCTTGCTACATTTGTTCAGCGAATCACTGCACTTGTTAAGTTAGTAACATGGTTGTTAAGTGAATCATTACATTTCCATTTTGCTTGTCAAATGTTGGAAAGGTAACAGATAACAGATGATCAGAATTGGAAGGGACCTTATAAGTCATCTAATCCAACCCCCCTGCCCAAGTGGGAGACCCTACACCATTTCTGATAAATGGCAGTCCAATCTCTTCTTGAAAGTCTCAAGTAATGGCGCTCCCACAACTTCCGAGTGCAACTTCTGTTCCATTGGTTGATTGTTCTCACTGTCAGAAAGTTTCTCCTTATTTCTAGGTTAAATCTCTCCTTGTTCAGTTTCCATCCATTATTCCTTGTCTGGCCTACAGGCACTTTGGATAATAGCCCTCCTCTCTATGGCAGCCCCTCAAATATTGGAACATTGCTATCATGTCTCCCCTGGTCCTTCTCTAGACTAACCATGCCCAGTTCCTATAACCATTCTTCATATGCCTTAGTCTCCAGTCCCCTAATCATCCTGGTTGCTCTTCTCTGCACTCTTTCTAGAGTCTCAACATCTTTTTTATAGTGTGCTGACCAAAACTGGATGCAGTACTATAGTTGTGATCTTACTAAGGCTTTATAGAATGGTATTAGTACCTCCCTTGATCTTGATTGTATCCCTCTGTTAATACAATTTAGGATTGCATTAGCTTTTTTGGCTGCTGCTGGCTCATATTTAGCTGGTTGTCCACTAAGACTCCAAGTTCCCTCTCACAGTTACTACTATTGAGTCTGGTTTCAGTCTATATGTGTACTTTGGTTTTTTCTTGCCTAAGTGTAGGACTTTACTTTTCTCTACATTGAATTTCATTTTGTTAGATACAGCCCAGTGTTCTAGTCTGTCAAGATCCATCTGGATCTTGAGCCTCTCTTCTTGGGTGTTAGCTATTCCTGCCAGCTTAGTATAGGTAATCAGCTTGCTGATACATTCATAAATATGAAATATGAGCTAAACATCTAAACTTTGATCCCATGGTTTCTGATATCCACACTTGGCCCTAAATATAAAAAAACAGCCATAAGTCACTTTTTTTCAGTGCCGTTGTAACTTCGAATGATCACTAAATGAACTGTTGTAAGTGAAGGGCTTCCTCTATTTCTACCTTTTCACATGATCAATTATATTTGTCCAGATGGAGTTTGATTAAATTCAAATCTGAACTATTCAACCATCATGTAAAATGATAATATTAGAAAATATTTCAAACTCCTTCCCCACCAATATTTTCGGATAATTTGAAAAACTGGAAAAAGGCATATGGGAAAAAATGAAAAAGAGTACATTTGTTTTCTGCCTTGGATTTTTAGGTGCATTCAGCTCCAAAAGGGAGGAATCTAGTATCTTGATAATTATGTTGAAGAAAAGAAAAAAAATTTATGCCTGCTGTTTTTGACTAACCTACTCTGAGAGAGGGGGGAAAAACCATCAAATTTCTCTTATAGGTCAGGGCCTGGAATTAGGAGCTGAGGGTGTAGGTGAGACAAGGATTCCCTTCACAAAGGAAACAAGCACAGCATTTCAAAAGAAGCAACAAAATTCTAGCTTAAATTTGCTTCAGCTACAATACTGAGCCAGAACTTCCCAACTTGTTGTTATTGTTGGAATGGGTTGTTCCAAATTCCTTTCAAACTGATGTAAAATCTTCAGGCAAAAATGCCTCCTATTTTCCATTCTGCTTACACTAGATTTGGTGATTTAATGGGATGATAAATATTTTCTCTCCCCTGCCCCTATCCATTAATGAGATGTAAATACCTTCATGGACTTTTCTAGATTCCCCAGAGTTCAAGAGACTATGTTTGCTGCTTAACAGGAAACGAGTATAGGATTGGAACAAAATGCAATGTTTTCTCTGCTGGAAGTTTATTCTGTATTCATTTAAAAAATTGGCCAAACAACTAAGTTTATGAAATCAAAGTTTAAGAAATAATTGTATTAGGTCCAATTCCTGAAGGAACTGAGAAGCACATATATCTTCAGACATCAAAAAAGCCAAAATGGTGATTATGATTGCACAACCAAAACTCTTCCCAGTGGTGGGATTCAAAACATTTTACTACCGGTTCTGTGGGCGTGGCTTGGTGGGTGTGGCTTGGCAGGATTGGCAGGGGAAGGATACTGTAAAATCCCCATTCCCCCCCACTCCTGGGGGAAGGTTACTGCAAAATCCTATTTCCTCCCCGCCCCACTAACCTGCTTTCCAGCTCCATTCTCCTGTGCAGGGCAACCAGAGAAGACCCAGCCAATCAGCTGGGACTTAGGAGGCAGAGAATAGATGGGGGTGGGGCCAGTCAGAGGTGGTATTTGCCGGTTCTCCGAACTACTCAAAATTTCCGCTACCGGTTCTCCAGAACTGGTTAGAACCTGCTACATACCACCTATGGCCCCACCCCTTTTTAATGTTTGTTGCACATGTTGCATGCATGTAATAAAGGGGCAGGGCTTGGTGTATACAGGTAGTCCTCAACTTACAACAGTTCTTTTAGTGACTGTTTAAAATTACAACAACACTGAAAAATGTGACTTAAGATCATTTATCAAAGTTACAACCTTTTCAGCTTCCTCATGATCATGTGATCAAAATTCAGATTTATGACCATTGCTGTGTCTCGAGATTATGTGATCCCCTTTTGCGACCTTCTGACAAGCTAACTCAACGGGGACACCAGATTCACTTAATCGCCAAGTTAATAGCTTATCAATGGCCATGATTCAGTTAAGAGCTGCGTCACTAAAGGTTGTAAAATGGGGCAAAATTCACTTAACAAATTAGCAAAGAGAAACTTGTGGTTGTAAGTCGAGAACTATCTGCACATTAACATCTGTCATTGGGACTTTTTTGACCCCAGTTGACAAGGGAAGAACACTTGGTGCAATACTGCTTCATTGTTCTTTGTTCCTACGTTTATCAAAGGAAGATCCATGTTTTTTTCAAGCCAATGTAATTCTCGGCCCTCTAACGTTCTCTCGGGATTCCATAAAGTGTTTATTGATTTGTGTTATTATTACATTTCAAATGACTGTCCTTTCAGAATATTTGCCAGACCTTGTGGTGCTTTGTGAAGAGTTCTTGCCGTTCAAAACTGGATGCTGCAGCAGATGGGACAAGATGTGGGGAGAATAAGGTGATGATAAGATGGAGAAGACAAAAATGGGAAAGGTAGCTTGGTTCCCGTCTGGTTTTATTAGTGCTGTGAGAATTCAAACCAAACCCTGGTGGCCTCTTATGCAACATTTTCTTTTCCTGCGTCTAAACTTTGCTTTCGCTCAACATTTCTCCCAGCAATAACTCTGTTGTGAGTTCAATCTGAAATCTTGATCCTCATCGGAATATTGTCATTTTCTTCAATGGTGAAGCAAGACATTTGTTCTCTTTTCAAATTGATGCCAAATCCTGCATCCTCCTGTAGAAATATAAATTCTTTACTGTGGCAGATCAGGGGTGTGTTTTTTTATATGTGTTGGTAGCAGTGACAGCTCAATGAAAAAGTTTCAGAATCTCGCCTCTGGTCCAGGCGTTTATTTGTGTCAAATGCTGAAGTATTTCTGCAATATAATTGATTCCTTCTCCCACCTACCAAGCGTTCTTTTGTTTGTCTTTTCTAACCCCCCTCCCCGCCAGTTCGCCTTTTTATTGCAATAACTGACTCTCCCCTATCTCTGGAAGATCCAAGTTTGTTTTATACCTGAGCAGATGAATTTTAATATTTTGTGCCTACGGGACTGTTCACATAAAATATTAAATAGTTTTTTACACAGGAACTTCGATTTATTCAGAGTCAACGGATGCGGACTATTCTTATGCCAAGCTATGACTTCATTTTATAATGAATGAAGTCATTTCTCCGAGATGCATTCAAATTTTTCAAGCAGCCACAGCCAGGATAATTCTAACACACAGCAGGTTAGGGGAGACTCATGTACACATATGCCATTTGGTGGGTTACGTTTGAGAACATTTTCTTTTTAAAATTAGGTCAATTCATCTTGTACCGTAGAATAGAATTACTGTATATGAACTTTTAACTGTTGCAGAAGGCTTGAGTATCCTTTTAGAACAGGGCTTTTTCAGAAGACATTTTGGAAGGAAGGAAGGAAGGAAGGAAGGAAGGAAGGAAGGAAGGAAGGAAGGAAGGAAGGAAGGAAGGAAGGAAGGAATTTGACTTACTCAAGGGAGGTGAGGTGAGGAAGGAAGGAAGGGTTCCTGCTAACTGTAAATAAATTGTTGAATAATATATCTTCTCCAAAATTTTCTGGCTGCAAAAGGCTATGTCCTAGACCTAGCCGATCTATATACTTTATCCAATTGATTACGTAACTGGGATTTTCTTTTCAAATCCCTAACTTCATTAAAAGTTTGAGGGAGGGGACTGTGTCCCTCTCCATCATCCAATCTGCTATGAGCTAGCTAGGGCGAGGAAGCCAACAGGCACAAGAAGGGTTCTATAAGCCTTTCCCCATCTGCTCTGGCAACAATGTCTTTGGATCAGCATGGCACATCTCACACCTCTTCAGTTGCATATAAACTGTTGGGCTCAACCTTGGCTTTGAATGAAGGATGAATTATCTTATGCTAGTTACCAAGGAGCTGCTGTGATAGACATGTATTTTCATGCCAAACTGGATTTTTCCCCCTGACCCATCACATTTGCTGCTTTATTATTCAGTGGTGCTTCTCAGGTGAATGCATAACAGTGGGTAAGAGCCCTGAAGCAATTAATGGCGCGTGGGGATCCTGGTCACCCTGGTCACACTGTACTCGGACATGTGGAGCTGGCATTCAGGCAGCAGAGAGACACTGCAATAACCCAGAGTAAGAACACTGAAGATTTCAATCTCCTTATAAACTAACAGTCTGGTTCCAGAGTACTTAAAGAATGGCTGCCTTGAAGGGTGGCATTTCCTATCTTTGGAATGATCTCTATAGAGATTCTTTTCTAAGGTTTCACCCATTAACTCTAGCCTTTTGCAAGTCGGTTATCTTTTCTCAGCATGGAGGAAAAAAGAGGGAGAAAGAAGAAATACAGAGGGAGAAGAAATAGGAGGACTGGTCACTTGGGACTTTGACCATCTCTTACGGGATGTAGCTTCTAAAACCTTACTCCCAATGGAATGGAAAGAGCCCATATCATGGTTAAAGGGACTAGATCTGGGAAACTCTGAGTTTTAGTCCTGTAATAGGTATTAAGCCAATGGGGTGACTTTGGGCCAGTCATCCTCTCTCAGCCCCAAGAAAAGGCAATGACAAAAGGACTTATCCAAGCAGCTGCCAGGAGTCAAGAGAGACCCAAAGGCACTAAAGTAGATGATAGATAGATAGATAGATAGATAGATAGATAGATAGATAGATAGATAGATAGAT
>NW_020769310.1:8708172-8741738 GCF_900518735.1 Pseudonaja textilis | reverse complement strand
GATAGATAGATAGATAGATAGATAGATAGATAGATAGATAGATAGATTAAATAGAATGTAGCATTCAAGATTAGTTCTTCCTTTTTGTTCTTTTTTCTTGTCCGGTTATAAGTTTCATTGTCCACTTAAAGATAATAGAACAGTTGGTGTGAAGAGATAAAAGGCACTTTGCCAATTTTGATAGTATCTGAAAGAATGTGTATATTCCCTCAGCCATCGAATCCAATTGGGTTAAATTTCAACCAGCCATTTTCTGTCAGCCCAAGCTACCTAACAAGGGTATTGTTGAAAAAATTAGAGTGGAAATGCCTAGGGGAAAAAAAGGCAAAATACAAATCTAAGAAACAAGCAAAAACTGAAAGTAATTTACTTCTTGTGAAAAAATGAAGAAAAAGACTATAGTTTGATTCAGAAAGCATCAGTTTGGTTCAGTGGTTGGATTATGTTAATTTTTATTATATTTAATTTATTCATGTGTATCCCACCTTTATTATTTTTTCAAATAACTCAAGGTGACAATCATATCCAACACACCTTCCTCCTCCTATTTTTCCCACAACAACAACCCCATGAGGAGAATTGGGCTGAGAGAGAGTGACTGGCCCAAAGTTATGTCAGAAGTGCAAGAAGTGAGACTTTTGGAAGGTATTATCAAATTTGTATAACTACCAGAAGCTCTTATGGCAGTTTTAGTAACCAGCATCTTTAATTTCCTATTCAATGTAATTGCTTTTCTGCATTTATCTCCCAGCGATCCTGTGAGGATAAAATGAGAGGCAGGAATTCTATATACGTTTGACTCTTGGGAAAGAAAAGATGAAAAAAAAGTTTGATTTCTTTATTTAAAAGTGACTTCTTCATTTTTAGACCACAGTTTGGAGGGAAGTATTGCACTGGGGAGAGGAAGCACTACCGTATGTGCAATGTTAAAGGGTGCCAAAAGTCAAGACCAAATTTCCGTGAAATGCAGTGCAGTGAGTTTGATACAGTTGCTTACAAAAACGAATTTTACCAATGGATTCCAATTTATAATACAGGTAAGGGAAGGGAAAATAATCTGCTAACAATATTGGTAATACTGGTTAACAATCTAGATTTCGTTTAGATGAGTGTTTTCTTGTCAGTACAGGCACAGTTTATGAAATACCTCAAAAATATTGGCATTAAAGAATGGTTCCTTAAGGAGGAGGAGATTGCTACTACAGGTAGTCCTTGACTTACAACCTCAGTTGGGCCCAAAATTTATGCAGCTGAGCAACACAATTTTTAAGTGAGTTTTGCCCCATTTTACGATCTTTCTTGCTACAATTGTTAAATGAAGCACTACGGTTCTTAGGTCAGTTACACGGTTGTTAAGTGAATTTGTTTCCCCATCGATTCTGCTTGTCAGAAGTTTGCAAAAGGAGATGACATGGGAGTCTTCAACCGTCATAAATGTGAGTCAGTTGCCAAGCATCTAAAGTTTGATCATGTGACTGTGAGGATGCTGCAATGGTTGCAAGGGTGAAAAACAGTCATAAGTCACTTTTTTCAGTGGCATTGTAACTTTGAACAGTCGCTAAGCAAACTGTTGTATGTTGAGGACTATCTGTAGTATAGAGCGGACTACAGTTGAGGCTACACTGGAACCATTGTAAATACATGGTGCTTGCTTGCCGAGCTCCTGAGATTTGATCCTGTGATCATGGGGATACTGCAATTGTCAGAAGTGTGAGAACTGGTCATGTCACTGTTTTCAGTGCCATTGTAATTTTGAGCAGTCACTAAATGAATGGTTATAAGTCAAGACCAATAATCCATTCCTTCCTGGGGGGCATTCTTGGATTCAATAGCTAAAATGCCTTCCTGGAGCAACTCTTTGCTACTACTACTACCCCTTTTGGTTATTCTTTTATTGTTGTTGTTCTCCCTGTTCCTTGGTTTGAGCAAAGCCAGAAGTCTTTCCTCTTCTTTCCTGTATTACTAAAAAGGAACATAATTCTGAGATCAATTTCAGTATTTTGAAATGCACTATACATTCCTGTATTTTGGGTTGCTGACTTCAAAGAAAGAGAGGGAAAAATAAACAAATATATATTGACAGAGGGGTCAATGAAAAGAAATTTAGGTAAAAGGTGAATTAATGAATATGAAGGATAAAAGAAAATTACATGCTTGCCAACAGAGTGCATAAATGCCTAAAAGCTCATGTTGGGGCTAAGTTCAAATTAACGCTTTCTGTCTGGTAAGAAAAAGGAAAAACAGTTTAGAACTTTTACTGGTCAATTATTGTATTTTCAAAGTATGAACATTTAAGCAGTAAAAGTTAAAATTCTCAGTCTGGTTTCCCGCTAATAATGTTTTGGCTTCACAAATGCAGCTAAAAATAAATCGTTTTGGAAAGTATTTACAAATATGTGTAAATATCAGCAACTATTATGGCAGTTTTAGGAACCAGCATGGCAGTTCCATTATGTAAAATGACTCATGCCAATTGTTGGTTTTGGTGAGGTAAACCTGACCCTCTTGCCCCATCCACTATCTACCTGAGGGCTATGTTGTCTCTTATCTGAGAGTTCCCTTGGCAGCATCTCTCCTCTCCTGTGTCTTCAGTTGGAACTTCCACCATCTGAATCCCAAGGTCTTTCCCACATTCCATTACAGTGGTACCTTGGTACTCAACTGCTTCGAAACTCATCAAATTTGGTACCCAGCACATTTTGACGTGAACATTTTGTCTTATTGCTTGTTTGGTATTCAATGCACAAGCAGTGTTCTGTTGCCTTGTGACTCACTACATTATTTCTTATGGGAACGTATTATTTGTACTCATCATTTTTGGTACTCATTGCACCTCCTGGAACCAATTAAGGGTACCAACCAAGGTACCACTGTATACCAATTTTCTTGTACCAATTGTAAAGTCTCTGCTAGGAACTGCAGAAAGGCTGGACCATAACTGACTTTAGTTGGCCGAGTCACTGAAATACTAATTTTTAGAAACAGCTTTGAATCCTTAGTATCAAATGAAAGATGATATTATTAAAGGCTTACAATGTGGCTTTAAAATATGCTTTATTGATGTAATATTTGGGATTTCCCCAGCTAATCCCTGTGAGCTGCAATGCCAACCTACAAACCAACATTTTTCGGAGAAGATGTTAGATGCGGTAATTGATGGTACACCTTGCTTTGAAGGAAACAGCTACAGAGATGTCTGCATTAATGGCATGTGTAAGGTATTGGGTATGTTTCCTTCTCTGGAACCTTCATGGGACTTCCGATTTGCAAACTTGCAGAAATGGGTCAGGCAGATTACAGTTTTATATACTGGTGCCAGTTTGTATGTCAGTGGTGGTCAATGTTATGTTGGCGAAGTTATTATTTCAGAAGTGAGAGGCAATTGAAAGGCAATATAGGGTTAGGGGATGATTGGTGCTTTTCTTTCTTCCAGTGTCTTTTTTATTTCACCATGGGTGGGTGGGTGGGTGGGGAGATATCATTGAACTTTGGCAATTTTACTGTCAAGATTCAACAAGTTCTGGAGATTGAAAGTTGCCCATCTCAGCTTCTTGGCTCTTCTTAGATAAGCTGCCCAAACTCACACATTTCTGCTTCAAAGATGGGAGGCTGTCTAAGAATAGGATTGGGTGGCCAGGATCGCATAATCAGACAAAAGCTGAGGATCACTGAAACATTTGTATTCTAATGCTGAGACTGTAACACTGTATTTGGGTGGAGAAAGGATTAGAAGCAAAATTCATTGGCAAGATAACATGCTTCATATGATCACAGTGCTTAATTCTAATTAGTGGACTAATATGCACACTGTGGTTTCCAATGGAGACAGTTCAGTAAGTAATTTAGAGAGTGCCAAAGACAGCTACTGATATTCCAATGACTTTATCATTGGTAGGAGGATTAAAAAACCGAAAATTGGAGAATTGTGATTATTAAATATTCAGTAATAATAATGTGGTGCACAAGGCTGATCTTAATATTTCCATAATCATGATGGCAAGATGTCTTAATAGCTGTTTAAGTACGTCATTGCTTCATCCTCCTCTACTTTCAAACAAAGTATTTCATTATGGAAAATAGGGTTAGGGTTAGGAATTGGTCCACAGGACATAATCAGAAATAGCTAGTTGACAGTCTAATACTCAAAACCATTTGAAATTGCTTGTTCAGTGGAAGTGGGTTTAATTAGATTTGGGAGATTTGATGATTTTAAGAATGGGATGGGGGTTTTCTTTCACACCAATAAACTGCAGAAAACCCCAGTGATGCAAATTGTTAAGCCTTCTCTGCTTCATGATGTTCCATTTCACTCGGTAAGTTTTTGATGCCCAAAAATAATGGGAAGGTTGAGCTGAAGCTCTGTATCCATCAAATGTTATCCATGTCTACTGAAAGTGGCAAAATATTTTATGCTAGCTGTGAGAAATTCTATTCTTCTAATTTCCCAGACTAGCATTTTCCTGATGACCCAAAGAGGGAGTCTGCCTATTCTTGTCATTGCAAAACTACCATAATAGTTCTAATAATAATAATACACTCATTATTTTAGATGATGATTGTCAATCAGAGTTTCAAACTTCTTAATGAAGCAGCAGAAGCATAAATCCGGAAGGCAGTTTATAAGATAATCATAACTTTATTTTGTATGATTTTAAGTTGTGATAGCGGTAATGCTTACTGAGAATAAAAGTCATTCTCTTCAGATCAACCCATAACTGTTTTTTGGTTTGGAATAAAGATTTGACATCTGAATAATCTAGTAATTGACACAGACTACTAATTCAAGTATTTATGAACAAATGCTAATGAGTCAAGAAATATCTGAAAACTGGTAACTTACTAATAGAAAACTTGATATATTGGACTGTCCAATAATTTGAAATTCCAAGATTCCAAGTCATTAAACCAATCAACAAAAACTCAGAACTTATCAGGCAAATCTTGAAAGGTTTTGTTGATTTTATCCATAAAAGTACACAATCTGACATGAGGAAGCTAATATTTCCTGCATTCTTATCTGAAAGCTGATGGGTGATTAACTTTTCACCCTAAGGTCAGTTTCCTGTGAAAGCATCAACATTTTGCAAGCTAACCTTTTTTAAAATTAAGTTTAAAATTTTATGGCTGCCATCCTGAGGCATCATAGGAAGACACCCCATGGCTTTTTTAAATTAACTCTGACCATATATTCCTGGAAAGACGAAAGAAAGAAAGAAAATGTGTGGAGATAGCATCATTCTTCTGATAGTCATGCAGTATATTGTGTCCTCCAATATATTCCTCACACACCCAGTCTAAAAAAGCCTCAAGAGAATGAACGGTTCTCTTGTAAATCTCTTAGGATTTAATGAAAATGTTTGAAGCTGCAGATGACTAAAAAACCAAATATCCATTTAAAAGAGGAAAACAATCCTTTGGCCATCTTGAAAATGTACAAGAACATAAGAATTTCTCTTCTTTCTAAAAAGGTCTTTCAGTAGCATTTTTTTTCTTTCTACTTTGAAAAGTGAAACCTAGACTGATATAATGGTTAAAGTGCTGGACTAGGAGTGGGGTGACCCAGGATCTGGCATTTCCTTAATTATGGAAGCCACTTTGGATCAGTCACTCCCCCTAATGAGAGCCAGGCTCAGCAACTAGGGTCTATGACAATTCACCACAGCCAACTCGCCATAGCCAACTCACCACAGTCAACTTGCCACAGCTAACACAATGCAAGACAACTTGCCACAGCCATCTTGCCACAGGACAACTCAGTGCGGGACAAGAGTTACATAAAGTCAAAGAAATGGTGGAATAGAATCATTAAAGAAAGGATGCAAAAGGAGGGACAGAATGAAATGTGAATGGCAAAAATTAAAATAATGTTTATGTATTTTAAATAATTAAATAGAATCGTTACATTGTTCCACGGCGAGTTGTCCCATGGTGAGTTGGCCGTGGTGAGTTGACTGTGATGAGCTGGCTGTGGCAAGTTGGCCATGGTGAGTTGGCCATGCTGAATTGGCTACAGTAAGTTGGCTGTAGCAAGTTGTCCCATTTCCCAACAAACTAACTGGCTAAAGAACAAAGCCCCTCATTACATCATACACCGATAGCTTTTCTATGTAAACCACATAAGTGCAATGCAAAGCAAGGGCACATTGAAGCTAAATGAGACAAACATTAAGGCCAACGTATTGCATGAGAACTAATAGGGAAAAAGTAGTATAGTTTTTCTGTAGGATGCTATACAGCATCAATAAAAGAGAATATCTGCAGCTCAGGGTTGAAATGAGGGGTCCTTGGTGCTCTCTGAGCTTGGTTGTTTTCTTGCAGACTAGGTAACATCATCAGTGCTAACACCACCATTTATGCTATACACATTTCTGAAGTTTGCTGTTGAGTTTGGCGTGTTCAAAATCAGGAATATAACCGGACCATCTGCAATATTTTCTTCAAAATACTAACATGCTTCAACTGGTCAGAGTGTTGATGGATTGGGACAGTGGTGGGATTCAATTTTTTTTTTACTACTGGTTCTGTGGGCATGGCTTGGTGGGCATGGCAGGGGAAGGATACTGTAAAATGTCCAGTCAGAGATGGTATTTGCCGGTTCTCCGAACTACTCAAAATTTCCGCTACCGGTTCTCCAGAACTGGTCAGAACCTGCTGGATACCACCTCTGACTTGGGAGAAAATCAGAGGTGGTATTCAGCAGGTTCCAACCAGTTCTGGAGAACCGGTAGTGGAAATTTTGAGTAGTTCGGAGAACCGGAAAATACCACCTCTGACTGGCCCCGCCCCCATCTATTCTCTGCCTCCCGAGTTACAGCAGGGTCTTCTTTTGTTGCCCTGCACAGGAGAACAGAACTGGAAAGCAGGTTATTGGGCTGGGAAGGTAATGGGATTTTGCAGTAACCTACCCCTGCCATGCCCACCAAGCCATGCCCCCCCCCACCAAGTCACACCCACAGAACCGGTAGTAAAAAAATTTGAATCCCACCACTGGTGGGGAGGGAATGGAGATTTTACAGCATTCTTCCCCTGCCAGGCCCACCAAACCACCCAGTCACGCTCACAGAACTGGTAGTAAAAAAATGTGAATCCCAGAATCCCACCACTGGAGAATATTATTTGTCTTCATCAAAACTCCTTTAAACATATATGAGCTCCATGTCTACGGAGATTCTCAGTCATTCAGGACATGGTTGTACCAAAGATGCTTTTTCAGTAGTTCAAGTTGCCTTTTGAAAAAGCACTTTGGGGACATATATATGAGCTCCATGGGTTAACAGGAGTTAAGAGTATTTTTAATGTATAGGTAATTGATATTTTAAAGAAAAAAAAATAGATGTATCAATCCTAACCAATGCATATAACATTTATTCTGATAATGCCTTTTTTTGTTTTAGACTGTTGGCTGTGATTATGAAATTAATTCCAATGCCACTGAAGATCAGTGTGGAGTTTGCTTAGGAGATGGATCTTCTTGTCAAACAGTGAAGATAACATTCAATCAGAGTGAAGGATTCGGTAAAGAAACTTTCCCTCACACTATCAATTTACTTTACCCATTTCAAATATTCTGTATAAACAGAGAGTCCAAGAAGAATAAATTGTATAAATAGCCCAGAGGAAAGGTAGGAAAATAGTATTTCTATTTGTTTTTCTCGCCATCTTTCCAGTTAGATACTCATATTCTTCATGAAAACCTTTAATGTTCTAAAACATTAGATCGGGGGTATTGAACTCTATTTCATTGAGGGCCACATCAGGGCTGTGTTTGACCTTGGGGGCCTGGGGTGGGCGTGGCCAGGGTGGACGTGGCCACCTTGACATCACTCGTATCGGGGGTGCCTGTGGCGGCCCGAGCGCCGTGCCAGAGAAAACAGGCTCCCGAGCTCTGTTTTGGGCTGTGACGTCCTCCTGAAGCCCTCTGCCAGCAAAAACCGAGCTGGGGGCGGCTGCATGTGGCCCCCTGAGCACCATTTTTGGCCGCGATGGCCTCCTGCAGCCCTTTGTCAATTTAATTTTGAAGGACTATAAGAATATCAGGAAACTTGCTCCCAGAGAAGCTAGGTTGCCTTCATCAGCTCCATTGGAAGTTGCATCCTCTGCAAGAAACTTTGAAGGATGATATTTCCTGTTCCAGATAAAGATGTTTGGATTAGTGCAAACACATGCTCCATTTCCAATTTTATTTTGCAAGTATCCAAGAAGGAAGTCTTTGAATCTTGCTAGGATGAATACTAACTAGAAGGGACAGAAATCATACTAGCTGAGTTGTCTCATTAGAAAAATTCACCAATAATAAATAAACATTGTTTTTATTTGGACTAATTAAAGTGTCGCGTTGAGCGACCGGTCTGTTGTTTCGCCTTTCTGGTTGATTGCTGAATTCCTCTTAGAGAATAACCCTCGCAAGGGTGAGATTTAGAGTGGGACCCTCGCAAGGGTGAGGCTAGGCAAGACTCACAAAAGAGTGATTGCCAAGCAAGCACAAGAAATAAAACACACAAAACACAAGAAATCTTCAAAATGAGGCAGCACTTTGAGCCTGGGGGAGATGGGATTCCCTGGCTGCCCTGGAACAGATGGAAAAATCCGGGCCTCTCTGCTTCTCCTGCTCATTTCTTCTCCTTTCCCCTCCTTCTTCCCTCCCAGGCTTTTTGCTGTCCTCTTTTATTGTGCTAATTCAAGGGAGGGGGTCAGAGAGGAAATTTACAGAAAGGTAAAGAGATGCAATGTTAATCTTTTTAGACCAGTTTACGTGACATGAGTCATACTCTATAGCTGTTATTTTGTAACTGTTATAGACAGGCATATCTCCTTGGAATACACATTATTGTCTGGGGTTATTCTTTTATTTAACTTCCTCCCTGTCAGTGCTTTGCTTTTTAGCAAGATTTCCTGTGGAAAAATACAAGACAGAACCAAGGTAAAATAGTCACATTAAAGGATCCTAAATAAGGCTTTTCTCTCTTGGTACAGGTAATCCTCAATTTATGACCACAATTGAGCCCAAAATTTCTGTTGTTAAGTGAGGAAATTTGTTAAGTGAGTTTGGACCCGTTTTACGACCCTTCTTGCCACAGTTGTTAAGCGAGTCACTGCAGCTGATCAGCTAGTAACCCCGTTTTTTAGGTAAATCTGGCTTCCCCATTGGCTCTGTGTCAGAGTATATTCATGAACTGGAATAGAGCTTGGTAACAAGGCCAGCTAATGAATAGGCATAGCAACTAAATCAGCCAGTGAGGACTGTTTTGGAAACTGAAACTAGAATTAGCCTAGGCTGGGAACTGAAACTAGCAGTAGCCTAGGCGTGGCTCTATATTAAGCTCTGCGGCTCTGCAGCTATGCTGAGCTCTGAGTCTGTCTATTGAAAATGAAATTGCTTCTCTCCTCTGCTGTGTGTAATGCTTGCCTGCTGAACTGAAGTGAAATTGATGTCTGTTTCTGAGCGCCTGAGTTGCTACAGAAGTTACTTGCAACATGTTTCTGTCTGAGTTTGCTCCATGTTGGAGAAATCTACAGCTGGTTTGTAAAATCGACTTATTATGTTTATAAAGAGGTTAAATGAAACATCAGCCATCTGTGTTTATTTTTCTGGCACTGAATTAATGCTGCAAAATTCTGAATACTCTGCTTGTCAGAAGGGCGCAAAAAGGGATCATGTGACCTTAGGATGCAGCAAAGGTCATAAATATGAATCAATTGCCAAGCCTCTGAATTCTGACCACATGATCATGGGCAAAGGGCATAACTGAAAAGGGTCGTAAGTCACATTTTTTCAACGCTGTTGTAGCTTTGAATAGTCACTAAATGAACTGTGGTCAGTTGAGGACTACCTGTAGATTATTTTGATTTTTTAAAAGTCGGCAGGTGGAGAGGAAATGCAAAATTAAAAAATATGAAGCAATGTTTTTAACAGTAGGTTCCCAACCAGTGGTGGTGTTCAGCCGGTTCGCACAGGATCGGGCGAACAAGGATTTGGTGTGGGTCGCCGAACCGATAGTAAGTTCTGGCTGGCCACACCAACCTGGTCGCCCGCCCACCCGATGCTCGCTCACCGCACCCACCTGACATTTGCCTGAGGTATTTCTTTCTTTTACCCTCCCAACAATCAGCTGTACATACGATCAGCTGTGCTGGAATTCTCCTTGCTGAGGCCCAGGAAGGCAAAAAATGGCTCCACCCCCCTCCATTTTTTTGCCTTCCCGACCCTCAGAGGAGCCTTATGGGAGCAAAAACGCCCCCCCCCCCAAGGCTCTTCTGAGGCCAGGAAGCTCCCAAAATGGAGGATGGAGGGGTGTTGCACGCTCCTCCCATGCTGTTTTTTTTCTTCCTTTTAGAGGAGACTTATGGGAGCAAAAAGCCCCCCAAGGGGCTCCTCTGAGGCTCAGAAGGTACAAAAAGCGGGTGGGGGGGGTTGGCTGCAAAAAAGAAAAAAAAAAGCCATGCCCACCCAGTCACATGGCCACGCCCACCAAGCCACGCTCACAGAACCAGTAGTAAAAATTTTTTTTAATCCCACCACTGTTCCCAACGCGATGAATCCAAAGGCCTTTTGCAGCTATTTTGTCTTCAGCTGTTCTCCCCACACTCCACCATGTGGATTTTCTATAGCTAGAAAAAGGTTGGAAGGCATCGTGGGAGACTCTGAAAGTATTAGAGCAAAGCGCAGTGCTGTCTGACCCTGTGCTATTTGGTGAACCAAACACAGTAATCGCAAAATAAACTGGTCTTATCTAGATATATTTTTGAAGGGCTAGTAGTCCAAGCAGTCAAAGAAATGCATTCAGATAAATATGAATAAAATTCCAGCATCCAAATCTTATGACATTAAATGAAGTGCACTACGTTAAGCAAAGCTTTACTACTGCCCCAGAATTATGCTTAGGATTTATCTTCCAAGAGGGAAAAATAGCCCATAGCTACTAGGTTTTGGAAATGGAGGGTCTTTGGCATTACTCCTTTTCTCTTTTGATGAGGGTTTGTCAGTTTCTCTTTGCTGGCCTATTGCAATTAGATTCTTGGTTTATTGTTTTTTTTTTTAAGGGGGAGATGAAAAGGTCAATTCTCTTCCTTCGTGTCAGACTTAATTACTACACAGGCCACAGAGGATCCACAAACAAGTGAAGATTTGTGTGAAGGAGGGAGGGAGGGAGGGAGGGAAGCAAAGGGAGACAGTGATCAAAAGTCAGCCGAAGCGATGCACACAAAAAAACATGTTCTGTGTGCATGTGGGACACAGCAGATCTGATCAAAATGGAAAGGATAACACATTCTATAGTCCTTGACTTACAACAGTTCATTTAGTGACCGTTCAAAGTTACAACATAGCAATAGCAACAACAGTTAGACTTATATAATGCTTTACAGTCCTCTCTGAGCGGTTTACAGAGTCAGCCCCCAACAATCCGGGTCCTCATTTTACCCACCTCGGAAGGATGGAAGGCTGAGTCAACCTTGAGCCTGGTGAGATTTGAACTGCCAAATTGCAGGCAGCTGGCAGTCAGCAGAAGTAGCCTGCAGTACTGCACTCTAACCACTGTGCCATCGTGGCTCAATGAATGAACATCATTGGAAAAAAGTGACTTACGACAGCTTTTCATACTTAAGATCATCGCAGCTTCCCCACGATCAAAGTTCAGTCACTTGGCAACTGACTCATATGTCAACTCATAAAATATTTCTATGGTCTTTTTAGAGTTGCCAACAGAAAAAGAGGGGGGGGGGACAGTGTGGCAGCTTGGAAACCAAAAGTGCATTCCATTAATAGTTTTCAAGGATAGTAACTAGGTGACTGAAATTTCTGCCACACAAAATTCTAACTGGAGAACATGATTGACTATGGATGTGTCCCATTGGAGAATATGAATTACGATACACCCAGAGGTGGGGGGAAACCAGGGTCAAGGGTGACAATGAATTATGAGTCTGAGAGTCAGCTACACCCAGGCAGTGCTGGACATTTTAACTCCCAATAAATCCTTTTGAAGTTTTGGAAATTTGGCTCGAGACGAATGATTTAAATGGGGGTAACTGCCGGAATCCTGACAGCTAGCCACATAATTCATATTTATGATGGATGCAGTGTCCAGGGGTCATGGATCCCCTTTGGTGACCTTCTGACAAGCAAAGTCAATGGGGAAACCTGTTTCACTTAACAACCACGTTACTAATTTATCAGCTGCAGTGATTTACTTAACAGCTGTGGCAAGAAAAGTTATAAAATGGGGCAAAACTTGTTTAACAAATGTTTCACTTGGCAACAGAAATTTTGGGCTCAATTGTGGTCATAGGTTGAGATCTACCTGTGTATAGTTTACTCACAAAACTCCAATGTGGTTTGCCAGTGTCTTTCCACTGTTTTTCTCCTCAGTCTAGCCTTGGATTTCCATGGAGGCCTCTCTTCCAAGCTTTGCTCAAGGATTCCAGACATTATTGCCCTCTTTTAGATTAAACCCTAATGACAGTGGCCTGGGAGCAGATTTAATGGTTTCCCCCTCAAGAAGTTCAGAATCAGAATAGAGTTGGAAGGGACCTTGGAGGTCTTCTAGTCCAGCCCCCACCTAGGCAGGAAACCCTACACCACTTCAGACAATCTCTTCTTAAAATCTTCCAGTGTTGGAGAATTCACAACTTCCAGAGGCAAGTTATTCCATTGATTAGTTGTTCTAACTGCCAGGAAATTTCTCTTTCTAAGGTGCTTCTCTCCTTGATCAGTTTCCACCCATTGCTTTTTGTCCTGTCCTCAGGTACTTTGGAGAATAGCTTGACTCCTTTTTCTTTGTGGCAACCCCTGAGATATTGGAACACTGCTATCATGTCTCCCCCAGTCCTTCTTTTCATCAGACTAGACACACCCAATTCCAGCAATCATTTTTATATGTTTTAGCCTTCAGCCCCTAATCATCCTGGTTGCTCTTTCTCTGCACTCTTTCTAGAGTCTCAACATCTTTTTTACGTCGTAGTGATCATAAATACATGTCAGTTGTCAAGTGTCTGAATTTTGACCACAAGGACGCTGTGATAGTCATAAGTGTGAGGACTGCTCATAAATAACATTTTTTCAGTGCTGTTGTAATTTCAAATGGTTCTTAAACAAATGGAAGACTGCCTGTAAGGTCAACTTGAAGGACCTTTAATGTATGTGTTAGAAATTTCACAGCCAAAAATCTACATATAGGTATATATCCATTACGAAGATGTTAAGAGATGCTTAAATTAAATTTCATTAATAAAATCAATATTTTAAAAACCTCCTGGAATTCTAGATGGGACTAAAAGTGCTAGAAGTCAATATTTCTTACGTCTGTTCTAAGCCACAGGTAGGCTATTTATCGTCTTTTGGGTCTTACAAGTCCCAATATTTTGGACCACTGGATGATGTCAGCTCAGCTTCAAGAACACCTGGAGATGTTTTTATATCCATTTTACCTTTCTCGCGTAGGTTATGTTGACATTGGCCTGATTCCCAAAGGTGCAAGACACATCAAAGTGGTTGAGGTGTCAGAAGCAGGCAATTTCCTTGCGCTGCGCAGCGAAGACCCTCAGAAGTACTATCTCAACGGAGGGTTTATTATTCAGTGGAATGGAGATTACGAAGTGGCAGGAACAATGTTTCAGTATGAAAGAGAAGGAGATCTGGAAAACCTCACTGCTTCTGGGCCCACAAACGAATCCTTGTGGCTGCAGGTACGCCAGCGTGTCACATGATGGGTGTGATGCAGACTGTGAATATAGCAATGGTGGGATTCAAAATTTTTAACTATCGGTCCTGTGGGTGTGGCTTAGTGGCTGTGGCAGGGGAAGGATACTGTAAAATCTCCAGTCAGAGGTGGTATTTGCTGGTTCTCTTAACTACTCAAAATTTCCGCTACCGGTTCTCCAGAACTGGTCAGAACCTGCTGAATACCTCATCTGGAATGTAGCGCAGAAAAGGAATTGTCAACATTCACAACTTTTCTCACTTCACGTGCTTTTGCTGCTGCAGATAACAGTTTGTGGACTCAATCCAATGTAATCTAGTGCAATTAACTTGATAGGTGTCAATTTTTTTAAATAAGATCTTTTAAGATATTATATATGCATAGTGTGTATCAATGTAATCATAAAACAAATAAATGTGTTCTGTAACAGCCAATGGAAAGTATGCCTTAAAGAAATTGTATCCCATAGTTTCTGCTTAGCAAAACATTGCTATGGACTCTCTCAAAAATTGGCAGCATTTAGAGCATGTATATCTCATGATTCATTCTACTGTTTAAATCTTAAAAGGCATGAAAAAATCTGTTCTTTTCTGCTCATGGTCCTCCTATAGAAAGGAACAGAAAGTATGGACCTGCAGTAAAATGTTGTGGAGCTCCAGAGTTCCTGAGCATGAGAACTGAAGTCCACAGGTTGTAAAGGGGCCATAATTGTTCACCCCTTGATTAGACATTTGGGCTGAGAAGGTCTTCTGGAACAGGGGTCGCCAATCTTTTGGACCTCAGGGACCACCAAACTCATAATTTTAGATCCCAGGGACCGCTAGCTGGTTCTGTGGGCATGGCCTAATTTGTGGGTGTGGCTTGGTGGTCATGTGACTGGCTGGGCATGGCTTGTATGTAAATAGTATAAATATTTATATAAATATTGAATTTAAATAAAAAAGAGCAACTTTTACCCAAAATCAAGCAAAGCAGGTGAGCAGATTGAGTTGCTCACAGAATCACAGAGTCATTCAGAGATCTATCTATCTGCCATTGGCTAGCTCAGTCTGTCACATAAAATTTGCTTGTAAGCAAACTCACAAAATTAACTCACAATACACCATGCATGTAAATATTGAATTTTTTATTTAAAAAAAGAGCAACTTTTACCCAAAATCAGGCAAAGCAGGCAGATTGAGTTGCTCACAGAATCATTCAGTGATCTATCTATCTGCCATCGTCTAGCTCAGTCTCTCAGATTTGCTTGCTGTGAATCTGCACTGAATTTGCTTGCAAGCATACTTCAGTCCTAAGGGAGGTTCGGCTGTGCTGAGCCGAAGATCTAAAGACGAGCTAGAAAGCAAGAAATCCAACCATTTCCTGCTTCCTAACTAATCTAAATCTGGCACAGCAGAACAGATGATGGTCGGAAAAAGGAAAAATAGCAAGTTTACTGGGTAAACAGTCCTGGTCAATTTCTGGTTAGATTGCTCCCAGTCTACTCCTACCAATATGCCACTCTTCTCAGTCTACCACCAGAGTCAAAAGGTTTGATTCCATCATGTAGCTGTGTTTGCCCTAGATGTATTTATTAGTCACCTTTTTCTTATTTGGAAAACAACAATAACAAGAGTCTATGGAGATTCTCAGTCATCCAGGTCATGGTTGTCCCAAAGGTGCATTTTCAGGAGGCAACTGGGCTTCTTTGTTTTTTCTTTGAAAATGTTTCACTTCTCATTCAAGAAGCTTCTTCAGCTCTGACTGGATGGTGGGGAATGGAAGAATTTATATTCCTTGCAGACAGCTGGTCACTTGCATTCTTTTAGAGCAGGGTGTCAAACTGGCGGCCTGCAAACCAGATGCGTCATGCACAGGCCACACCCAGCACAGCTACACGAATGGGAAAAATGTTGCAAAATGTTACATGACAGCAACGTGACATGATGAGTTTGACACACATGTTTTAGAGAGTCGTTGAGGCCATAGAAGATTTATCTGTGTCCTCAGGGTCACCTGAGTAGTGAAAGTGGGTGTGAAAGCTTTTTGGAATTGTTGAAAGGAACAATGGAAGGGACACAGGGCAGAAAATATCCTACAGCCAAGAAGGCTGCAAACCCATTTGCACTACTCAGGTGACCCTGAGTACATAGATAAACCTCCAAGTGCTTCAGTGATCCTCTAAAAGAATACAAATGACCAGGTGTTTGCAAGGAATATAAATCCCTCCATTCTCCACCATCCTGTCAGAACTGAAGAAGCTTCTTGGATGAGAAGCAAAACATCTTCAAAGAAAAAACAAGAAAGTCCAGTTACCTCCTGAAAAAGCACCTTTGGGACAACAACAACAACAAGATTTTGGTGTAATTTACAGTTGTAGAGCATATGACCAGCAGATTTAATTAGATTATCATTCCCGGAGCCTTATGGAAAGGATTGAAGTTTTCCCATCTCTTTGACTGAACACATCAAAATATCACAGCGGTCTGATCTGGGAGGCAAAAATAAATGGAAGCAAAGAGATCCGGAAAATTATCGTGCCATCTTGTTGTGGTGAGGAGGCTGGGAAAGAGATAGGGGGAATTCTAGACGTAATCCACAGACAGGAGAAGAATTTGTTAGCAGTTTACATCTACGCTAGTCAAGGTGGTAGCCATGACAATGAGACTGAAGTGTTGTTCATTAAAAATAGCTGGAGCTTTAATCACACGGTTATGGCCACCAGCTTGGCATTTTTAGTATACTCTGCAGATATCTCTATAATATATCTACAGTTCATATCAATGTGCAAGAAGCCTGGCGGGAAGAGATTAAAAATGAGAGTTCATCAATGGACATATGTATTTACTATTTCTACCAAACTGGAGAAATTCAAGTTAGACAAATCAAAGAGGATTGGAGTGACTCCTGCAGTTTCCAAGTTTAATCCATTCCCTTTAATCCTTACATTAGAATGTTTTGGGTTTTTTTTTTTTTTGAGGTCTGGATGGTTCTTGGTTCCTTGATTGTGATCTGTGGTGGGTGGCTTAACTCGTGGCCTGCTGGATCTTTGGACCCCCAATCTGGTAGTCCTAAACTCCAGAGGGTTAACATCATTGCCCAGAAGATCATTGGTTGCCCTCTCCCCTCTTTGGAACAGCTTTATAGCTCCTGCTGCCTTAAGAAAGTTCAAAACATTCTCAAAAATCCATCTTATCCTGGGCACCCTTTTTTTGAACTATTACCATCTGGCAGATGGTACAGAATAATAGAAACAAGGACAAATAGGCTGAAAAATAGCTTCTATCCCAGGGCTGTAACTCTGTTGAATTCTACTGCATAGTGCAATATTAACACAATATCAGGGGTTTTCAATTCAATGAATAGAATGTGAAGGATGTGTATTTGTGTTTGTTTTCATGGTCATAGTGTGCACTGAGAATGGTGTTTGATTTCGTTGTACGAGGTGCATTGACAATAAAGTAAACTAAACTAAACTAAAAACAGAGAAGGGAAGAAAAGAGAGTATTCTGGTTTGATATTTTGTGATTGAAATGTACAATAAATGTTCGTTCAGCTCCTTTTTCAGGAAAACAACCCTGGAATAAAATATGAATACACTGTCCGCAAAAGTTCAAGCTTGGAAAATGAAGTGGAGGAGCCTGAATACTTTTGGAAATATGGAAAGTGGACGAGTTGCAGTGTAACTTGTGGCAGTGGTAAGAAATCATAATTTTCCAAGTTCCTTTCCTCCCTCTTGTCAGCTGCTTTGGTCTCCCCATTCATTGTTCTAACAATGTACCAACTTGGGTATACTTAAATTACTTTAGACTGGCAAATAGTGATTTATTAATAGTTTGTTTATATGCCTTTTGAAAGGTCACCAATAAAATCAGCATACAGAAAGCTACATTGTGTGTCTACTAATCATTAATTAGTTAAACCTCAGGAACACAATGGCATTTTTCCCATTCCAAGTAATAAAAGCAGGGGGGGTTTGCCCTAATTTAATGCAAAAACCACATTGTGCAATTAAGAGTTAAAAAAAAATAAAGTAGCACTTATATCAGCTCTGTTCAAACTAATAATAATTTACCAAGTAATTGCTGGAGGTGACCTCTAGTTGCTTCTGTGGAGTGATTAAGGGAGAAAGGGAATTTCACTCTTGTCAGTTAATTTATGATAATTATCCTTTCTTCTTGAGTAATTATTATTATCAACTTACTTCACCATCTTGGCCTGTTGAAAACAGTTCCTATGTGCTGGTCTGGCTTGAATTGAACTGAAGGAAGAATGAAAGATTTGTAAGCACTTAAATTATGAATCTAATCCACAGCTGTTGTACTGAGAGACATGTGAGGTAAATAGTTTAGATAAGAAAGTAGATAAAAGTGCCTGTAATATTTGTATCTATTGTAAATGGTTTACTGATGCAGAAAAATGGTTCATGTAAAGTTAAATTCCAAGAGAGTCAATCTGGGTTTTCCTAATCTGATGACTAAACTGAGTTGGACTTTGGTTCTACATTTTCCCAGTCAACATGGTTAGTGGGAGATTTTGAGAAACTGAAGTCCCACACATCTATAAAGCAACTTATTTATGATCTTCTGTTTCCTCTCATCCTTTCATTTCTCTTTGAGCTTATTCAGGAACCTTCAGAAACAAACGCATGAGTATAAACAAAGAACAAAACAGCAGTTATAGTATTGAGATATAACCAAGGATGATTTTAGCAGAAAGGAGCCCACATGGACTTCTCAACAGCTGGGCATTTCTACACTCTCTCATTTGTTGTGGGGAGATCATAGTAGGGCATCTCCCTTTGGTATTGTTGACTTCTCTTTTTTGAATGAAAAATCCATAGTGTTGATGGCACAGAGACATATCAGTAGTAGAATGAGTTTTTTAGCTGGAATGCCAAACTATAGTATTAACTACCATTACAGGGGTGACATGATAGCAGTGTTTCAATATTTGGGGAGCTGCCACAAAGAAGAGAGGGTCAACCTACTCTCCAAAGCACCAAAAAGCCGGACAAAGAGCAATGGACAGAAACTAATCAAGGAGAGAACCTACCAAGAACTGAGGAGAAATTTCCTCAGAATTAGAACAATCAATCAATGGAATGGTTTGCCTTCAGAAGTTGTGGGTGCTCCAACACTGGAGGTTTTAAAGAAGAGATTGGACAGACATTTGCCCAGAATGATATAGGGTTTCCTGCTTGGACTAGAAGATTTTCAAGGTCCTTTCCAACTGTTATTCGATTCCTTAAAATGCTCTGGGACACACAAATTCTGCAGTGATATAGGTAAAGTCCACTGGAGTTTGACATTCAAAAAATATAAATAAAAAAAGAATAAAAACTGGCAGATATCTGCTATCTCTAGGTTTTGTAGACTGCAGATATTGGTATCTGACAGTTTTTATTGGCAGTTTTGAACATTTGCTGTTGGCATATAGTGTTAATGGCAGGCAGGATGTTCTCCTGCAAATCTGTGTACTTGGCAGTTTCTCAGCAGTGCTAACATTTAGTATGAGCTACTCCATACAGCAAAATGTTTATCTTCTTAAAGATACATCTAAAGATGAATTTCGAAATTTCTTTCATTTTTCTCATAGGGTTTCAGCGACAGATTGCCCATTGTGTGAAAAAGGGGAAGAGCATGGTGAAAAACCTGTTTTGTGACCCAGAAACCCAACCCAAGGCAAAACAGAAAAAATGCATTGAAAAAGATTGCCCACCAAGGTATGCACGAATACAGAGCAGAGGTCACCAATCTTTGCGACTTGGCAACCTCACCGGAGGAGGAGGGGAGAGGGAAACCAGGCTGCACAAGGGGTTGGGCTGGCCTTCACACCTGCACGCACAGCTCAATTTGAGCGAGTTGAGCTGCATACAAGGGTGTGCACACACCACCTCGCCATTCACACAAGTTGAGCTGTGTGCATGCATCCCCCATTCCAAACAGGCCATGGTCCCTGATATAGAGGAAGATATTTTAAGATAATGATGAGAAATAAAGTATATTTTTCCCATCCCAGGCTATGTATGATGGAAGAAAAATAACTCTCCAAATGAAAGAAAAATTAAAGTATGTGAGAGATCAGTAATAATATGAAAATGGATGAGCAGAGTGAATAACACAGTAGTGTTTCAACCAGTGGTGGGATTGAAAAAGTTGGTGTGGCCTGGTGGGCGCGCTTCGTGCACATGCACACACTTTACATGTGCATGTGCACCAAACACCCACTTTGCATAGGTGCAGAGGCATTTGCGCAGGCTCAGAGGTGTTCCAACTCACCTCCCACAAGCCTGCACTCTCCCGGTCACTTCAGCTGTGCCGCGCAAAGCAGCTGCGCTTCAAAAGCAGGGGATAAAGGTGAGTATGGGAGCCCAGGCGGGTGGGTGGGCCCAACAACACAGCAGTGGAGAGAGCCAGTTCGGTCTCCGCTGCTTATCGCCGCTACTGTCTCGGCAGAACCGATGCAAACCGGTAGAATAAAACCACTGGTTTCAACCAGTATTTCTTATTCAACTTTTTGTCAGCATCTGTCTAAGTCAACAATTTTCTTAGGCAATGATCTAGAATCTGCACTCATTCTGACAATAAGGAACTAAAGCTTTCAGGAACCAGCAGGATCAGTAATAAAGGGGGATGGACAGCAGTGTCTACAGGGAGGGACTCAAAAAGTTGAGAAGAGGCAGTTCTAACTGGCCCTTGAAGTCACACCCCTTTGTGTGTGCTTGTGACATTGACCTACACACAAAAGGAATGTGCTGCAATTGCTCTGCACAACTGCCCTATTGATTTTTTTTTTAACCTCCATGAATGCTATCAGTAATGGATGCTGTACTTTAATAAATCGTGTTTTATATCTTCACCAATTCTCTCAGTTTCCACCTCTGCAACGTGGCATATCTTAGGAGATCGTTCTAACCAAGAGGTTGCCAAAGTGCCGTCTATAAAACTCTTTAAATCGTAAGCATTCTTAATGACAACGTTGGCTGAATTTTCTTAAGACTCTGGGATTTTCACAGAGATTTGAAGTGAAAATTACACGTTTTTGTATTCTTGAAAAGAACAGATAAGATCTCAGAGAACGGTTTGTGAGATTTCAGCAGTCATTTTTGGCAGGGCCATTACTGATCTGAAAAAGTTGCCAAACTCTGTTTTAACATGAACTGAGATAATAAGTGAAGGACCTTAAATTGAAAAGTCATAAACCATGTGATGTATTGGTGCAGATTGTGACCTTTCTCACAGAGAGATAAAGTCCTTTCCCCCTTGAATCAGAGGTAAGGAAAAGAACCTTTGAATAAACCATGAAGGTCAATATTCATTATCACCATCCTATTGTTCAATGTACTTTCTCTGATTAATGCACTATTTGCATATCCAAACCTTCCAAGTTCTGACTAGTTCTACTTGAGAACATTTATTTTTATTTATTTATTTATTTGATTTTGATTATTTGACTTTATTTGTCAATCGCTTACAAGATAATAGGTATAAGTATAAACATGAGTAACATGAGGAAATAGGTACAAATAAATGGAGACAATAGGACAGGGACGGTAGGCACGATGGTGCACTTATGCACGCCCCTTACAGACCTCTTAGGAATGGGGTGAGGTCAATAGTGGATAGTTTAAGTTAAAGAAGTGGGGGTTAGAGGATGTAACAACAGAGTCAGGTAGTGCATTCCGGGCATTGACCACTCTGTTGCTGAAGTCGTACTTTCTGCAATCAAGGAACGGTTTACATCGAGTTTGTATCTGTTGTATGCTCTTGTAATGTTGCGGTTGAAACTGAATTAGTCGTTGACTGGTAGGACATTGTAGCAGATAATTTTAAGTCCAACTGTAGGCAGTATAGTTCATGGTTATCCAAGCCCAAAATTTCAAGCCTATAGATATAGGGTATTCTGTTGCGAGCAGAGGAGTGTAGTACTCTTCTTGTGAAATACTTCTGTGCTCGCTCAATTGTATTAATGTTCAATATACAGTGTGGATTCCAGACAGATGAGCTGTATTCGAGTATTGGTCTAGCAAAGGTTTTGTATGCTCTCGTTAGCAATTCAATATTACAGGAGGAGAAGCTTCTTAAGATTAGATTTACAACGCTTAATGCCTTTCTGGCAATGCTGTTACAGTGAGCTCTGGCACTTAGGTCATTTGATATGAGTACTCCAAGGTCCTTGACAGAGTGAGGGTCATCAACGAGGTCATATCTGCCTAGTTTGTATTTGGTGTACTGATTTTTTTACCAATGTGTAGGACAGAGCATTTGTTGGTTGAGATTTGGAGTTGCCAATTTTTTTACCATTCATTCAAACACATAATCAGGGTCGCTTTGATTTGAACATGCTCCCCAATATTTTTTCTGTCAGAAGAATAATTTGGGGTTCCAGCTCAAGCCAGGATTATGCAAGGTTAAATAAAAATGAGATCCAGACAGCTGTGAGAAATGAAAAAATATTTATTCCTAAAAGCAAAGAGTTTGTCTTTAGGGGCAGCTACAGTGACATATTTTTTATTAGGGGAGCTTGTCCTGGTGTAGAAGTGTCTACGTGTTGATTCTAGTGTAGTCATTTCCCAAAGGTGCTTTTTGAAGAGACAACTGAACTTTTTAGTTTTTCTTTGAAGACGTTTCACTTCTTATCCAAGAAGCGGAAGGGAAGGATTTATACTCCTTGTAGACAGTTGGTTGTGCTTTTACATAGTTGTTGAGGCCACCTGGAGGTTTATTTGTGTCATCAGTCACCAGAGCAGTGCAAATGGGTGTAATATATATTTCTATACTTTACATAACTTACCACATATTTCCCTAATATACATATATATATTCATATGCGTCTTTAGAAACAATTCTCATTATTTCTGTGTGGAAAGGATTGCAGTCTGAAATTTATTGTCGTATACTCTCTTTGTTACAAACTTTCAAAGCTCAGGGGATTTCATTGTCTAAGAATGTTAATCATGATTAAACTAACTAGCAGATATTTTTATGATGGCTCCTGCTGCTTTTGCAGAGTAAACATTGAACATCTGCTGCAAGAATTTACTGGGTTTTCTGCCACTGTAACATGCTGATCACATCTCACTGGGTGGCCATATTTGGAATGCCATTATAGTCCCTGTAAATAACGTGCTTATTCTTTAAAGCACAAACCACAAAATAGCTATAATTATCCTGTACTAATTATTTGGGCACTAACCGATAGTATGGCCTCTATGATAAACTGACCAAAAAACCTCAGAGGCATCCCTGCATAGAGTTCTAGAATTACACACACACACACACACACACACACAAAAGATTTTTTTATTTAGTCAAATTCATGTAGCCGCCATCTCACAGAAGGTAATTCTGAGTGGTCTACGGTAGAACCAATTATTTACACATATTATAAAACCAATTAAAACAAATGAATTATTAAAATCAAGATTGTTGGAGGGTCAAGATCAGAATGTTGCAGAATGTTGTAGTTCAGTGGTGGGATTCAAAAAATTTTACTACCGGTTCTGGGGACATGGCTTGGTGGGCATAGCATTGCTTGTTGGGTGTTGCTTAATTGGCATGGCAGGAGAAGGTTACTGCAAAATCCCATTCCCTCCCCACCCCCCTAACCTGCTTTCCAGATCCGTTCTCCTATGCAGGGCAACCAAAGAAGACCCAACCAATCAGCTGGGACTTGGGAGGTAGTGAATAGATGGGGGCGGGGCCAGTCAGAGGTGGTATTTGCCAGTTCTCTGAACTATTCAAAATTTCCACTACTGGTTCTCCAGAACTGGTCAGAACCTGCTGAATACCACCTCTGATGTAGTTATGGCGTGGGCTCCCTGCTATCAAGGGATCTGTGGGCCTGATGGGAAAAAAACATGTTTTGAGAACTTTTGGGGAAGACATAAGAGCTAAGGCTAACCTATTCCAAAAAGGAGATGCTACTACAGCTCCCAAGTCCTGTCAGATGGAATTTTTTAGCAGATCTCTCAGCATGTCGTTCCTATTGGACCTGGTGCGATGGGTTGATGTAACTGGGGAGAGATGGCCTCTCAGATAACCAGTCCCCATGCCATGTAGGTCAAAGCCAGCATCTTGAATCGGATCCCGAAGCAAACTGGAAACCAATGTAGCTTACAGAGCAGAGGTGTAATGTATGTCCTGCTAGAGCAGGGGTGTCAAACTGCCTCTGTCAGAGAACACGGAGCTCGGGAGGGCTGTGCGCTGCGCTCCTGAACTCCATTTCAGCAGCAATGACCTCCTGCAACCTGCCATAGAAAACGGAACTCGGGAGGGCTGCATACCTGTGTTCTATTTTTGCTGGCAGAGAACAACAGGCTACCACAGGCACCCCAACACAAGTGATGTTGAGCTGGCCACACCCATCCTGGCCACACCCATCCAGCCCCCACGAGGTCAAACAAAACCCTGATGTGGCCCTCAATGAAATCGAGTTTGACACCCCTGTGCTAGAGGCACACATAATTGCCTGTGCTACAGCATTTTGCCCCCACTGTAGCTTCAAGTGCAGGCCTATGAAGAGCACATGAAGAGTTGTCCATTTGTGAGTGACCAGGGCCTGAGTAACTGTGACCAAAATCTCATGATCCAGCAACGGGCCAACTGGTGCACAAAGGCCTCACAACCACAACTGCCACCTGCTCCTCAAGCAAAAGTTGTGAATCCAAGAGAACCCCCAGGTTGTACAATGGGGTAGTGCCACTCTATCCAGAACCGAAAATGTCCCAGATTCAGGAGGCTCTAAAACCCAACGACACTCTTGCCAGAAGCCTGTTGTTCCCTATCCAAACACTCACAACCTCCATGTGCCAGGACAGGACACCAACTGTATTGCTTAAGTTGCTGTGGGGGTGGGGGAGAGGTATAGTGGAATATTATTAGTACCTCAAGTTCTATTTTAATGCAATGTAGATACTTACACAGGAGTTCAGTATGATTTGTTCTCAAGTACAGTACAGTTCAAATAGCAGTTTTCATGGTTTAAGGCATTTTGTTTTGTCCCTGTCCCAATTCTGTTATTATGCAAAAATTCTGGGTGATGCACAGTACACAAACAATTAAACACAAACACGGGAATACAAACACAATAAATCCCAAATAAAAAATATCAGTGCCAAAACACTTCATATAGTCTTTGCCGCAAATACACCAATACTGAAATGTGTCAGAAACCCAAGCAACTAAACTCCCAAGTATTGGGCCAATTCTGTTGCTGTTGGGAAAATGTCAATGGAGATTCTCAACCATCCAAGTCATGGTTATCCTTCCATTCCACACCATCCAGTCAGAGTTGAAGAAGCTTCTTGGATGAGAAGTGAAACGTCTTCAAAGGAAAACAAGAAAGTCCAGTTGCCTCTTGGAAAACCACCTTTGGGACTGCTGTTGGGAAACAGCCAGCTAGGCTGGAAAGAGGGAGTAGGTCATGCATGGGCTTTGCCTTGGCAATCCTAAAAGCAGCCCTGGTCAAAAGGGCCCAGCAGAGATTATACTACCTGAGACTTCTCAGGAAACAACAACTGAATGAAAAACTGCTGGTGACTTTCCACCGCTGCACCATAGAGAGTATCTTAACTTACTGCACCTCTGTATGGTTTGCCAATTGCACAGTGGCAGATAGGAAAGCACTCCAGAGGGTTAGCATCATTGCCCAGAAGATCATTGGTTGCCCTCTCCCCTCTTTGGAAGAGCTTTATAGTTCCCGCTGCCTTAAAAAAGTTCAAAACATTCTCAAAGATCCATCTCATCCTGGGCACCCTTTTTTTTGAACTATTACCATCTGGCGGACGGTACAGAATAACAAAAACAAGGACAAATAGGCTATCCCAGGGCAGTAACACTATTGAATTCTATTGTATAGTGCAATATTAATGCCATATCAAGAGTTTTCAATTCAATGTGTGGAGTGTGAAGGATGTGTGTTTGTGTTTATTTTCATGTTCATGATATGCACTGAAGATGGTGTTTGATTTTGTTGCACGAGGTGCAATGACAATAAAGTAAATTAAACTAAACTAAAAGGTATAAGCTGGTTCTCTCCCCACCCCGCACCCCCAAGATCCATGAAGCCTGACCTGGTTGTTCCCAGGGGAAGGCAAACAGACTGGGAAGATTCTTATAACGTAGGCAGAGTACAATAAAGTTGTTTACTCTAGCTATTTATGAGGATCTCTGATTGCTTGCACCTTACAGTTGCTCACATTTTTTGTTTTCAATTCTTAACTTTATTTGAGTTGCACAACCTTTAAGATTAAGGACATTTTAAAAACAGGGCTGTGATCCATGCAGTATGACACCTGTCTAAGTTCACTGAAAAACGTCAGCAGAAATAGAATCAAACATGACATGTTAGTTTGTAGGTTTTTTGAAATGCAACTTTCTCCTATGAGCTGTATTTTAAATAGGGTTTATTTAGATCTGGCACAAGCATCCTGGTAACCACTATATGATCATAAAGAGATCTTAAAACCCCAAATCATTGCTGCCAACTAATAATTGTCCTGGTTTTTATAGCCTAGATCTGGACCCCCTGTGAAATTTACCTATGAAGTCAGGAGCAATAAATTATACAGTGTGACAATTTTGGCTTTGGGTGAATTAGCCAAATTTTAAGGTTTTGAAAGTGAGGTTAGAGCAGCTCTGTCTTCCCACACAGAAGCTAATATACAAGAGGCAAATAATTGGTAAAAGATTGGCTTCCAAACACGTATGAATTAAAAAGGCTTAAAATGTAGCATTATATCTGGCACTGGATTAAGCAAACTTCTTACAAAATGTCAAAGGTTTAGCGTATTATAATTAATCAACGGTGCAGAATCACCATCAAAGTCCCATTGCAAACTGTCATGTGAAAATGAAGCTTAAATTATTTTCAGTCTGCATTTCTAAATCTCATTGTTTCCTAGGTCTTGCTTTCTCAGTGCAAATTGCAAGAATATATAGAATCACTGCAAAAAATTGCAAAATATGCCATAATAGAGTTTTAGCTCCCATTAATGATATCAAAATTGGGTGGACTTTCATCTTGTGGCATTGAACAAAACACATGACTATAATTTATGGATTTGCTCACCGTATTCCTTCCCCTTATCTTGGAATCTAAGTAAAATTGACTGATTATTGCTGGTCCTCAGGAAGGAGAATATACAACTATTTTAGGATCTAGGGCCACATTTTGCCTTTATTGACTGTACCACAGAAAAAATAAGCAGCTTCAGAACAAAGTCATTGTTGGGCCTAGGACAGATTAAATTGTATACATGCTAGACTAGGGCAGATTAAGCTGTACATATGTGTGTGTTTGTGTACGTGCCATACTTTGGCTGGTATGGCACAAGTTTAACCAAAGTTCAGTTTGAACCCAAGCACGCTCATATTATTCTATGCAAGCTCAGATCTCTAATACTATTCTCCACATCCTGGCAAGCAGAAATTATATACAATGTACTATCATATACTCAGGCTTCCTAATGTTATAAAACACAATCTTATACTAATACAGTTGATGTGCTTTATCTCCCCAAATGTAATGATTTTGTTCTGCCATAATAAAAATTACAGTTCAATGGCAACTTTGGGAGGAGTTGTTTCTCACAGTGTGCACACTTTTGAATGTAGATTGTACAAACGTTGTGGAGGATATTGATGGAGAGAGGGAAGACCTTGTTACCAAAGCAACCAGGAGTAAAACATTGCTTAAGCCCAGCAATGAAGGAGAAATGCAAAAACAGATCTTAGACAGAAACCTCCCTCATTCATGTTAATATAAGTAGGAAAGGAAGTAATCCATGATTAGACTCCAAAGATTCTGTTACTCTTCCTGCGGAGCTGATTTTCTAGACTGGCTTATCTAGCGGGGCTGATGTAAAATAATATATAAAATACTAGTAGGAAGCCATTCCAGTGGTAGTAATTGGGAGATCAGATAGCATTTCTCCTAGCAAATTAAAGATTGCTATTAAGGAAATGATTTTGCTGAACTAGCATGAATTTATCCTTCATCTAATTTCCCATAGTCCAGTTTAAAGAAGTAAAATGTGTAGAACACCAACTACTTAAAATGGAAAAATCTGGGCTCAGAATATGAGTATTTCAGCCATCCCTCTGTTCTGCTTCCATAATAATGCTCAGATTTTGACTTTCAAATTTCACTTCACGTTCTTTGTTCTCTTTTGGCTTTCTCTGCAGATGGTGGGCAGGGGAATGGCAGAAGTGTTCCACCACCTGTGGCCCCACAGGGGAAAAGAAGCGCACTGTCCTTTGTATCCAGACACTGGGATTGGATGAGCAGGCTCTGCCAGTGGAGGAATGCCAACATCTGCTCAAACCAAAGACACGCCTTTCGTGTAATAGGGACGTCTTGTGTCCATCCGACTGGACTGTAAGCAATTGGACTGAGGTAAATTTGTAAATCAGCTTGGCTCATAAGAATTTGAGGCAGCTTAGAGTCGGCATTAGCTTTCATCTTTGGCTTGGAATAAGCAAGAGATGTATATTTAGACCATTCTTTTCTCTAGGTCTGTGAGAAGAGCTATTTTCCTATTGTATGTTTGGTGTATTAAGGTTATTTTGCATTCTATCCTAGTTCAGGAAAAATTGGGCTTTGAATCCTGCCAGCTACTTGAAAACACTGGAACTGCTGATTCTGAAACCAGTATATCTGAATTCCCATGGCCTTTAAGATAAATTAAGCAAGTAATAAATAATATTTTAGCAATCAGGATGATCACCTGATTGCTTCTTCATCTTGAAAGTATAAGGATGTGCAACCTATACTTAGCACAATTAAACAAAAACAGAATTAAATCTCAACTCTCTAGTAAGAATTTTGAAAGAAGGAAATTCCAGCCATGTCTATGATGTCCTCCCACAAATACTAAATGTGCCTCCAGTCCTGTCGTTTAAATTTGGTCATTCTTGATTTTAAAAGGTTGGCCTAATAAGACAATTAGTCCTTTAATTCTTCTTTCTCCATCTGTCATGTGCTAATTCAGACTTCCCCAACATGGATGGACACAGGTGAGGATTCTAAGATTTGAAGTCATGTATCTAAAGCAACCCTCAGGCCGCGGTCCACTAGTGGGCCTTGATCCCTTCAGAACCAGGCCGAGGAAGTAATGAGTGATTGCACACACATGTGCCTCCTCACTTGCACAAGCAGTGGGCAAGCACATGCGTGCACGTTCCATTTGCGTGAAACCATCTCCTCTCCCCCTCCCCCCCCCCCCCCCAGGCAGGTCTGCAAATCCAGAAAGGTTGGGGACTCTTGATCTAAAGAACATCTAAACTAAGAATAGCTAGGGGCTAATGTTTCAGAGGAGAAAGGACTGATTAGTGTTGGTGCTCCTGACTTTGTTATTTCTATCAAACAAGAAAAAGCTGTGACGTATTTCTGGTAGTACTTGGTGTATTTGTTATTTCCATGTCCAGTGAAGTCATGGGCAAATTGAGAGATCCTCAGCCTTTGCATCTTATGAATTATGAGGAAGGAGGCCATTTTGTCACAGATACTCAATTACATATTTCAAAACTCCCCTACTATAAAGCAACCATCCTCAGTGTGCTCGGTATGTTGGATTTCAGTTTTCAGAATCTTTCAGGCAACATTGTTATTTCATCTCCTAGGATGTTGGTTGTCCAAAATATATGGAGCATATCAGATTGAAAAAGGCCGCTCTGAAACAGGTGTGGGCAAACAACCACCTTCTGGAAAGTTTTGGTTTTGGTTCTGTTTTTTTGTTCCAGAAGTCTCCTGTCAGAGCCAAACACAAAGTAGTGGTTCACAGGCTAGGCTATAACTTATAAGTTATGGAGACCTTAGTGCTCTCTGAGCTTGGTTATTTGGAGATTTTTGATCATCCAACTAGGTAACATCATCAGCACACTGATGCATTGAACAATATGCAACCCTGAGCTACATATATTCTCTTAAAAGTTATGTAACAGATGAATCTTCAACCACATACTTAGTCCAAGAATTTATTTTAAGTTCCAGAATTGAAAGCACAATCATTTCATACTAAAATTAACTTGTGATTTCTTCCTACAATTTCCATTTGAAGTGAGGGGTAGTTAAAAAAAATTGCAGGCAGTCCCTGGGTAAAGAACAGTGGTGAGATTCAATTTTTTTACTACTGGTTCTGTGGGCGTGGCTTGGTGGGCATGGCAGCAGAAGGATACTGTAAAATCTCCAGTCAGAGGTGGTCTTTGCCGGTTCTCCGAACTACTCAAAATTTCCGTTACTTGTTCTCAAGAACTGGTCAGAATCTGCTGAATACCACCTCTGGTTAAAAACAAATTCAGTTCCCTAAACTTTGTCTTTAACTTAATTTTATATGTAAGTTGAAACTCATAGAGTACATATTAACAGACTGTCTATTATTAAAAATGGGGTGTAGTATTTTCTCTTCCTCAAACTGCTGAACCATTGAAGCTGTACAATGATTTCATAAACTGCTGAAAACAGGTTGTATATTAAGAATTCGTGACTTCAGTGGTTCATAAAAATATTGTAGAGTTTCAGTGGTTCATCAACTCAAGGAAGGACAATGCTATCTACCATTTTTAGTAATAGGCAGCTCATTTGTTATGTATGAATTATCTGTAAATTGAATATTCTTAAGCTAGGGGATTGCCTATGCTAATAAAAAAACCCTAAGAATTGGAAATCCCATTAATTAAGGATAAAAGCAGAAAAAGAAGGGAGACTGGCAGATTGTGCCTTTGGTATATGTATTTCTAATGTCTTTTGAATAAAGATATAATCAAGTGCATTTATAGCCAAATATGAGAAAATTATATTCAAAAATGCTCACTTTATTAGGAGGATGAATAATTTCTTTTAAGTGTAGAGTTTCATGCAGATTTTAAAAAACAAAAAAATAATCTAGATTATAAGAATAAAGCAGATTTAGCAATGACTATGCATTGAATTGGCTTATCTCTCCCAATAAAAACAAATATTCCTCCTGCTTTAAAAATTCATTTCTAAAAAGAATTTGCAGTTCTTTAATTAAAAAATGCTTAAAGGTTTGCTGCCTCCTGTTATTAAAAAATCCTCTTCCAATTTAGTTATTATTAATGGGGCAGAAGAATACCTTTTAACTCGCACAGCTTCAAGCTGCTTTCTCTTCCTTGTATAATAAATTAAATGAAACGTAAGATTGGATATAATTTCATTAATATTCTTCTGCTGATTGATTTTATACAATTCATCAAGTCTTTTCTGATTTCTGAGCAAATGAAAACCTGAGATCTGGAACAAGTGAATTAAATGTTATTTTCAGCTAATAGCATTGATAAAACATTACATCTAAAGTAATTATCTTGTGCATCAGTAGAGCATACTCCTTGGGAAGCACTTCCAGATGCGGCTCCATCATTTAATATCTGCTTAACATGGAGTGTAACTTGGCTGATCATCTGTGTATCATGTGCAGCAACGCCTAATAGACTTCCAAACTCAATAGCTGCTGACATATCAGAAGGATTTTACTATATGTACCATACTTTCTTCCCAGCATGTCAAAGTTAAGCATTATTTCAAAGTATCCTGGGCAAAGCCAGGTGTCAATTAAATTAGGGATTTCAGGAAGGTTCAAATGGCTTCTTTAGCTATTTAGGTAGCTTAGGTACTAATATCATTAGGTACTAACATGTTGGTACTAACAGCACTCTATAAAGCCTTAGTAAGACAACACCTAGAGTACTGCATCCAATTTTGGTCACTACACTATAAAAAAGATGTTGAGACTCTAGACAAAGTGCAGAGAATCATTAGGGGACTGGAGGGTAAAACATATGAAGAACAGTTACAAGAACTGGGCATGGCTAGTCTAGTGAAGAGAAGGAACAGGGGAGATATGATAGCAGTGTTCCAATATTTGAGGGGCTGCCATAGAGAGGAAGAGGTCAAGCTATTTTCCAAAGCACCCAAAGGCTAGACAAAGAATAATGGATGAAAACTGAACAAGGAGAGATTCAATCTAGAAAAAGGAGAATTTTTCTGACAGAGCAATCAACCAATGGAACAGCTTGCCTTCAGAAGTTGTGGGAGCTTCATCACTGGAGGCTTTCAGGAAGAGATTGGACTGCCATTTGTCGGAAATGGTGTAGGGTCTCCTGCTTGGATGGGAACTGGACTAGATGGCCTACAAGGTCCCTTCCAACTCTATTAATTTAATCTAATCCAGAGCTAGGTTCACACATTGCATTTAAAAAGCAAGTTATTTTATTTGGCTCACTGGAGATGGAGGGGATAAGACATCTAAATGTGGTTTATTTTGCAGTGTACAGTTACCTGTGGTGGAGGAGTACGCACTCGTTATGTCACTTGTACCAAAAACAATGGAGAACCATGTGATGTTTCAAAGAAACCCCATTCTAAAGCTCTGTGTGGTTTACAGCAATGCCTATCCACTCAAAGATTGCTGATGACTCATTTCAAGTTCCATAATGGAAAGATTATTAGAAGAATAGGGGCTATTCCCAGAAGAGGCCCTTCAAAAAAATTGGCCACCCCAGAACCATTGCCAAGAATCCATTCAACAATAATGCCCAGGCTCAGAAACATTACTTTGATACCCACTTCCATCAGCCTTGTAAATTCTTCTTCAAATGAAGACTTGGAAGTAAAAAACTTTCAAAACAATTCCATTGACTCAAGCATACCCAGTGACTACTCCTATGTAACTAGTGCCAACGTGGCATTGCAAAACATCACTCATGGACCTCTCGTAACCACTTGGAACATATCTTCAGAAGATAGCCCCATAAACATAAACAAGGATTCCTTTACCATTGACCCCATGTACAATCCAAAGACTAATTATTTAATGGAAGCAAATGACACAAACAGTACTGAGCAAGAAATAAAAGACTACATCCAGACTGAAAGACCAACAGAGAGTTTCCTTACCTTCACTACAAGCAAGATCTCAAGAACCTCATCTACCGATCATCAGCCTGATAATCCCAACCAATTTTCTGTTACCCCCACAAGAGGAATTGAGGTTTCATCGACAACAACAGCTCTCAAAGGCCTTCATGTACAAATAAATCCGCCTGTGACATCAGATCCCATTACAGAACAACCAACACTAGAGAATACATTAGAAGAAAAATCTGCAAATACAACCCCATCAAAGTCCTCTTTCAGTGAAACATCCCCTTGGACGACAGAAAGTCCATTTGTGCGAGACCCCACTATGCCAAAGAATAGTGAGAATGTTTTCAAAACAAGGTTACTAAATGAGTCTGATTCAGAAAATTCCAGAAACCTGCATACTAATGCCTACTGGTTGGTGGGAAACTGGACGGAGGTAAGTATTCCCCTCATCTTATGTTGTTTACAACTGTCGATGCAATATGGAAAAAGCAAAGCAAACAAATGTCCATTTTTGCTATTTGGATTATCAAAGGTTTATTTATTTATCAAGGTTAGAGACTACCCATTTTGCTCACAGAGCAAATCTGTGTGCAATGTTTTGCATTTAAACGCGGGAAACTACTTGTTAAGTAACAAATTATAACACTGGGAATTTCCGGGATGCTGTCACAAAGATTGATTATTTCCTATTTTGCACTTCACTGCAAATGTGTCTAATTAATTAATAAAGCAGCATGGACAATTTCAGGGCAATTGAATAATGCTGCACAGCTGTTGCTTATCTCTTTGAGGCTTTAGAAAAACAGACTCAGAACTTAGACTTAGATTTAGAATAACTTCATTGTCACTTTCAATGTACACTAATAGGCATATATTAAAATGAAATTCCATTGCATACAGCTCTCAAAGGGTCTCCACCTCCAATATACACTACATGAACATGATAGATAGATAGATAGATAGATAGATAGATAGATAGATAGATAGATAGATAGATAGATA
>NW_020769310.1:8666559-8693796 GCF_900518735.1 Pseudonaja textilis | reverse complement strand
GCTGCTGCATACTCTGCTTGGGGGTTTATCCCCAAAACACTAACATTCATTGCTTCCAGAAGCCTTATATTGCTTCAACCATAACTGGATGGTGCTATTAAGATACTTCAGTCGCTAGTTTTGGGAGTTTTTAGGCAGGTCCACTTTTTTGTCGTATTTGCAGGCGTTGTCCTGCCATCTGTTGGCCAGAAAGAACAGTGAAAGCTGGAAGACAATCCAAGTAGATTCATACCAGTGATTTCAAGGTGTAGTAGTTAAATAAGCAGCATTTATTCATAGGCTGTACTTTCAGGCATCTTGACCATATGTCAGTATCCAAAAGGCTCCCATTGATAATATATTGGAAATGGCCTTCTAGAAATATATCAATTTTCTTGAATCAGGAAAGAATGTCAAGTGATCTGGCTCGACCAGGAGTGGGGCTGCTGGGGGTTCGCAGCGGTTTGGGAGAACCCCCAAATCCTACTCCTGGCTAGCCCCACCCACCCCTCCTCTCCCCGGAGTCCCCAGGTGGGCATGGAGGCTCAAGGAGGGCAAAAAACGGGCCTCCCAGAAGTTCCGGAAGGCCAGAAACGGGCCTGTTTCTGGTTTCCAGAGAGCCTCCGTAGCCCTTGGAGGCTGTTTTTTGTCCTCTCAGAGGCTTGAGGACAAAAACGCTGGCCCCCACCGCCCATGCTGCAAGAGGTCGACTAGGCCACAAACGCCCACCCAGTAACGGGGCAGAGAACCGTTTCCTAAAGTTTTTGAAGCCCACCCCTGGGCACCCCTTTTTGTATTGAAAAAAACTGCAAAAATATTCTCTTTGGAGATCTTTCTTTCCACCCAGGAAAACAGGAGAGTTTCAATTATAAGAGAAGAAACCTTATAATCGTCTCCTTGTAATTTCAATGCTACTTCTGCCCAGGTAAATTGCATTAAAGGAAATGCAACTGAAAAATGGCTAAGACCTCTGTCAGGAAACCCCGTATATTCTCAACGTTTTGTCGAAAAGCAATGACAGTTCAATTTACAGCCGAAGGTGTAGAAAACGGATTTACAAATTGAGCTGTGTTTACTGCTTTGGGGGAGGGGGGGGGGGCTTGCATTAAATACAGAAGGAAACTGTTTTTGTATATAGCTAATCCTATTCTAGCTATTCAGGAAAAGCTTTGTCATTTAATGTAATTGCCATTTGCTATTTAGAATTTCCCAGCTCATAAAATAGAATGGCATTTTTTCCAGCTTAATTTATGAAGTGCTTACATTTGCAAAGGTTTGCAAAGGGGGCAGATATATTACAAGTATTTTATATGGTCATGCTGGAACATTGTGATGCGTATATTTCCCATCTACGTCCAAAGGAACATGTGGTCTCTATTTTTTGTCCCTTCTGTTATCTATCCAGCTTAAAACCCATTGCCCCCTTTTCTCTCTTCCAGCCTTTTTCTTCAAAACTTTACAGATGAAAGCAAGTCAGGGATCATTCTTATAATTTGCATCCTAATGCAGATTATTTTTTGCTTTTTTGAACACAAAAAAAACGCTATTTTCTACGTGCTTGTAAGAAGATTCAATGAAATTTCTTGTTTTCTGACAGCATGGAGAAAGCTTAAGGGAGAGTTATGAGTCACTATGAAATCATCAAATAATACATCATGCCTGAATGAGCAGTATTATCTGTGGGTAGTGATCTTGGCTCTCTTAATTAAGCGTTTGTTCCGGATCTCAGCATTTATATTGTACTAGTGTAGTCATGGACTATTGGCAACTGAAGACTACAGAAATGTGTGTAAGATCTTGAAGTAAAATGCACATGCATGCACGCAAACTAACTGCATTCCGTACAGAAGGGAAAAAAATCTCTTAGTATCAAAATGGTTTTTAAGAAGTGTTTCCTAGAGGGACTGGCCGAGCACCATTCACTATAAAGAATGTGAAAATTGATAATGGAGAAATGATCATCATCCATTCATCTCCTTTTAACGATCCCATAGTCCATTGCGGGGTGGAGTCTGGGCAACTGAATGGAGCTGAGTGTTTACTGACCGGATGCCCTTCCTGTCACCACTGCGGAGTTTTGTTCAGCAGATATATTCTCATTGTCCCCAGAGAGAAAAATATCTGCCTCTTACCTAGGATTGAACTCACAACCTCCTGATTGTGAGGTGAGAGCTCCACCTTTAGGCCACTACACCACTCTAATGGAGAAATGATGATGTATTTAAATTAGATTAAATGACATTATAACTACTATCTTTCTCAGCTCTTGTCATGATCTTTCCTGAAAACCCATAAATGGGGTTGATTCTCACACTCCGTACTGCATAACATCAGATAGATGCAGGAGAAACAGTTAACGATTGCTGTGTAAGAGGAGACATCATTTATTCAACTTTAAGCAGGATGTGATCCTATTTTAAATCTCAGAAGTGTAGGTAATCTAACTGTTTACAACAGAACCGACCTGATGCAGGGAGATATTGGGAGAGTTTTGATGTTCTGCATTAGATTATATTGTAAATCAGTGTTTGTCCAACTTGTGGACTTTTAAAATGTGTGGACTTCAACTCCCAGAATTTCCTAGCCTTCTTAAAGTTGCCAAGTTTGGCAAACTTTTGTAAATGAAACAGAAGAACGAACAGGAATTGTAACACCCCACCACCACCACACCTCCCCAAAAAACCCATGGGCACGATCTCTTTGTCGAAAATCAGAAGGCATTTTTAACCAAATTTATTCTGTGAAGAAAAACAGTGAAGAGGTTTGATCTGAATCCCTGATTAGCCTTTACTCTGGATCTTAAGATACAGAAGCTTTTATCCAGTTGCTAATCAAAATAATCTCCCTCATCCTACAAATATTTTCAGTTTCATCTCTTATCTGAATTCTGAACCTATAAATGTGTAGGATTTATTTCAAAGACAGGATAGTACAAAACTTTATCTCTCTCGAAACTAACATAGGAGAGAATGAGAAAGCTAGCTCTAACTGGAGGTAAAGAAGCAAAGGATTTGGTTAAAATTCTTCTTCAGCATTTTTGCTGTGGTCGTGCTTTAGCTGCAGTAGCCTTTCTACTGTTTCAGGCACAGTACGTTCACCGTGAATTTTGTTGTCTCTCGTACGGATATTCACAGTCCCACAGGCCTTCTCTTTCTCACCAACAACTAAAAGGCAGATAGAGAGAAAGAAAGTGAAGAAAAACGTCAGAAAAGGAGATGCAATGCATTGCTATAAAATACTCAGGAATGCTTGAGATTTTGAATTTGGACAACCTAGAACTATGGCGCCTATGGTTTGACTTAAGCATAGTTTATAAAATAATCTGCTTTAATGTGCTACCAATCAATGACTTTTCCGCCTTCAACTGCAACAATACAAGAGCACACAATAGATATAAACTTAATGTACATCACTCCAAATCTGATTGCAGGAAGTACGACTTCAGCTACAGAATGGTCAATACCTAGAATGCACTACCTGACTCTGTTTGTTACATCCTCTAACCCCTACTCCTTAAACTTCAAACTAACCACTATTGACCTCACCCCCTTCCTAAGAGGTCTGTAAGGGGCGTGCATAAGCACACGATCGTGCCTACCGTCCCTGTCCTATTGTACCCAATTATCCGATTTTCCTGTATTTATACTTATGTTTATTATCTTGTAAGCTATTGACAAATAATAAAAATAAAATGATGGTGCCTTCACTATTGTACTGAGCCACGGTGGCACAGTGGTCGGAGTGCAGTACTGCAGGCTACTTCTGCTGCCTGCTGGCTGCCTGCAATTTGGCAGTTCAAATCTCACCAGGCTCAAGGTTGGCTCAGCCTTCCATCTTTCCGAGGTGGGTAAAATGAGGACCCAGATTGTTGGGGGAAATATGCTGACTCTGTAAACCGCTTATAGAGAGGGCTGTAAAGCACTGTGAAGCAGTATATAAGTCTAAGTGCTATTGCTATTATGGGCAAAAAAGGATCCTTGTCATTACCATCATAACAGTATGGAAAAACGATAAGAGTTTCCTTCTATACAATTCTGAATATGATGTACGGAAAAAAAATCTACCAATAAAATGTACTGTTTGGGGAGGGTTTGTGCGGAAAAGAGTAAGGAATCTATCAAGATAATTCATACAAAGGAAAAATAATCTGTAAAATATTGACAATGGTCATTTGAAAAAAGCACTGAAAATTAGAAGACTAAAAGTTGAATCAGAATTAGAAGTTTCTAAATTAGAAGAGTGGAAGTTAAATGTGATCATTTAACGCAGTGTTTCTCAAAATTGACAACGATGTGGACTTCAATTCCCAGAATGCTTCAAGGCAGAATTCTAGAAGCTGCACTCCATACAGCTTAGAAATGCCAAGTTTGAGAAACACTTAATCTCATTTTAAGAGATTAAGACTGGAAATAAAATTGTTGGCTTAAGGGGACAATAAATACTTTCTGGCATTTTATCAGGAGCAGCTTATATTAGAAATATTTGGAATTGCTGTATTACTGTTTCTCTGCCCTTCTGACTCCACTGTTCTTATGACAACTGCAGTATAGATATGTGACTCAAAAGAAATCTAAAGAACAGCATGCAGAAAATCCACTGCTGATATGCAGCTCTATGACAGAAATAGCATCAACTGGATTTCATTACCAAATTAATAGCAGGAAATCAACAATTGATTATTGTGCATTTAAAGTAGGATTTGCATGCTATTTGTATTTCAAAGCATTTACACACAAGCAAAATATATGCAAATTCATGAAGTAGGATTGGCCTATTTACACTTGCTCCCCTCTCTCAAATAAAGTCATGAGAAAGGTGTTAAAATAGAAAGGAAAAACCATATAGCATCAGAATAATAGACAGAATTGCAGAGTTGGAAGGTACCTTGTAGGTCATCTAGTCCAACCTCCCCATCCAGCAGGAGACCATACACCATTTCTGAGGGTGTGTGTGTGTAACAATTGTGTTTGATGTTGTTTATGTACTTTGGTATGAAAACAGCATGACATTTTTGTTAGTTCTTTCATTACCAGTGTTTCTCAACCGTGGCAACCTTAAGACAGGTGAACTCCAACTCAACAAATATGTCAACTTTTACAGAGTTTATTTAATACACACATGTTCATTTTTAATGTTTTTTTAACTATATATTTTCTATATTTTAGCTTTAAAATTATTAATTGCATTTCACCCTTCTTATGTTGGTCTACGACAATAATAAAGATTCGATTGATGCAACTCTTAAAGTTAAATAAAGTCTACCATGGACCTCACCCCATTCTTAAGAGGTCCTTAAAAGGGCCGTGCATAAGCGCACCAGCGTGTCTACCCTGAGTTACTGTCCCCATTTATCTGTATTTACTTCCTTTGTTCATGTTATGTTCATACCTATACTTGTTATCTTATACATGTTTGACAAACAAAAACTTGACAGGTGGATTCTGGGAGTTGAAGTCCACCTGCCTTAAAATCACCACGGTCAAGAAACACCGAACTGGAGAACAGCTTCCAGTATAGCACAGCTCTCAGCATTTTCCATCAATCTGAGAAGCCAGCGGAGCAATTGGCGAAGGTCTATTGCTACAAATGAAGACCTAGTGCAATTTAATAGCTATACAGGCCAGGAAGCTCAGATTTGTTCTAAAAGTGGCACTCATTAAAAGGAGAACTCGTGCATCTAAATAAACGTGCTTTCCTTGCATGTCAGAATGCTGCTGGCAAAACAGCAACTTCGTACATTAACGTGCAGGCAACCACTAATTAGCTTCTGGATGATGCTTTAAAGCGGATATTGCTCAAATGGAGCTAGACATATACACACTGCACAGAGACACTTTTACCTAAAATAAAATTGTACTGAGCAAGCTGAGCGTTTCTGATCTTCTTATTCAGAGTGCAACCAGGGTCCACGTCAACATCCACCCTTAAACCAGCATCATGGAACTGTTGCTTCACCTTTGGGAGAACCAAATCAACAAAGTTTTAGGATTATGCATGAAGCAAACATCTGGAAGGAAATACATTTGGGGGCTTTGCAATTCTCCAAATCAAAATAGCAAGCTTTGTTTCCACCAATATGACATTTGAATAGTCAAGAGAGTCTGTTATCAAATTAACACTTAGAAGTTAAGCCCTACAATATTTATGTAGTAAGTATTCGCAATAGCATGTTTTTCAAAGATAGATGCAGACAGGAAAACAAATTGTAATTCGGATCTAGATTCATTTCTCAAGAACATAGTAGTAAAGTTTTGCCATTGGAAACATTACATACATGCAGAAACACACATATAACTGCACAGTCATAAACAAAGAAGTTTTCCCCCATGTCATCACTCTGCTAAACAACTAATTCCCAAAACACTGTCTTATGCCCTGGACAGGGCTGTCAAATTCCCTGCCTGCGGGCCGGATGCATCATGTGCTGGCCATGACCACACCTGGTTAGCGAAGGGGAAAAAAGTCCCGATATGTTATGACACCGTTGTGACCACGTTGAGTTGACACTCCTGCCCTAGGATATCGAGCCATGTCGTATGGCTGTATTACGATTATCCTTTTCGTCATTCCTATTGCCTACTCCTTAGGACTATCGCTTTGTTGTTTCTATCTTATGATTTATGTTGGTTGCTTTTATTTAGTATCTTATGACTATCACTGAGTGTTGTATCTTATGATTTATGATGATCGTATTATGATCATGATTACTTGTTGCTTGTATGTACACTAAAGCTTATGTACTGTACTACTGTACTCTATTCCTATTCTCTATCCAAAACCCCAAGCAGAATTGCACACTTAAATAGACAAATCTCCCCAGATATCCCTCTCTATTGGACAGCTAGGAACCCACTTCTCAGTTCCCCTTTAACAGATGTTCACTTTCAAAATAGATTTGTAAGGAATTAAAACATTGGTCAAACTGTGAGCTACATACAAAATGTTCCTTTGCAATGCAAATAGTTTGCATCTGTTCTTCTGTGGATTTTGTTTACATGTCCTAAAAGGACTTCTGGATTTTAGTCTCGGACAGCATAGAATCCATCTATGCTGCTCTCAAAAAGCAAGACTTTTTCTCTCCAAGAAGTTTGCCGTTCTCTTTTTTGATATGTTCACATCTTTAGAGATTCCTAAGTTGATTTTGCGTATAGGAGAAAATAAAAATTGAAATGTACCTTTTGTGCATATTCCTCACATGTTGGTCCAACTGGTATTACCATCACTTGCTGAGGAGATAACCAGAGTGGCCTTGGACAAAAGAGAAACAACAGAAGTCACTGCTATATGTTTAAAGAGAACAGCAAATTCCTGCTAACTTTAGGGTGGGCTAGCAACAATGACCTTCTGCACTGCTATTAATTGTATTTCTTAGAATGTGTACAAATGGGCTCCAAAACTGTGCATTTCTTACAGTATCAGAAAAAAAGAATTATTCTTCGTAATTCAGAATAGGTCAGATCCTGATTTGATATCCTAGTTACCAACTAACTGAGATTGAACAAATTTTCTAGGTCAAAACGCAACAGGTTTCTTACATGGCTTTAATAAGACAATGTCGTAAGTTACTTTTTTTAGCACTGTTTTAACTTTGAATGGGTGCTAAACAAATGGTTGTAAGTCAAGGACGACCTGTAACTCAACTATATAGAAATTTGAATAAGAGCTGCAGAGGGATTGGAAGGCCACCTGTTCTCTAATAGTTATGGCTTCCAAAGAATTAAAAATCCCCCACTGGGTGGTTGACAGATTCACAAGCTGCTTGTAGACTCAAGCAAAACCAGATCTCACTAAATCCTCCATTGCAGTCTGGCTGTAAGGCAAAAAAACTTTTCCCTCCGTTTGAGAGCAGCTGTAGCTAAATCTGCAAGCTGGAAATGTGGTTAATCTTAATCCTGGCAAATTGAAACTGCTCATGGTTTGAAGTTCACAAGCTTCCGACAACTACTGAAATCAGTTTGTTGACCAAGATGTGAGCTGTTTAGAAGTCACAGCCAAGTGCCTCTCAATAGCTGCACAGAGGAGAGGGAAAGAGGAAAGGGAAAATCCAGAAAAAAGTTATTTTCCATGTTACATTTCTCAACTCATTTCTCATCTTTCCTACTATCTCCTACTGGTTTCTTATGAATTATCCATTGTTCTTTGTAATTTATGATTAATGATTGTAACTATGTCCTATGACTTACTGTTTAGATGTACGCTGACAGCCTACGCACCGAAGACAAATTCCTTGTGTGTTCTATCACACTTGGCCAAAAAAAAAAGAATTCTATTCTATTCTAAAAATGTTGAATTTATTGCAATGTCTAAACGCAGCCCCTTTATTTAGGGTTGCTGTTGTGGGGAAAATAGCAAGCAGGGACATTATATATACCATCTGTAATTGTATGGGGTGCGATATAAAAGTCTGTAGAGATTCTCAGTCATCCAGGTCACGATTGCCCCAAAGGTGCTTTTTCAAGAGGTAACTGGACTTTCTTTCTTTTTTTTTCTTTTGAAGACGTTTTGCTTCTCATCCAAAAAAGCTTCTTTAGCTCTGACACAGGATAGTGGGGAATGGAAGGATTTATTGTCTGCAAGGAATATAAATCTTTCCATTTCCAACTATCCTGTCAGAGCTAAGAAGCTTCTTGGATGAGAAGCGAAATATCTTCAAAAGAAAAAAAACAAGAAAGTCCAATTGTCTCTTGAAAAAGCACCTTTGGGAGTACGATATAATAATAATTATAACTGACAGTTACGGTTTCATATTTTTGTGTACAGGTAGTCCTCGACTTATGACTACAATGAAGCCCAAAATTTCTGTTGATGAGCAAGATAGTTGTTAACTGAGTTGTGCCCCATTTTACACCTTTTTTTGCCACAGTTACTTAACCCATTATGCAGTTGTTAAGTAAATCTGGGTTTCCTCCATTGACTTCGCTTGTCGGAAGCCAGTTGTGAAGGTTATGCATGATTATCACATGACCCCAGGACAGTGCCACTGTCATAAATACATCCACTCGTCAAATCACCCAAATTTTGATCACTTCCCCATCAGAATGTTGAAATGGTAAGTGCGAAAACTGGTCATGAGTCCCATTTTTTTCCAGTGCTGTTGTAACTTTGAACTAAATGAATGGTTTTAAGTCAAGGACTACCTGTACAAAATAACAATACAATACCATTTGCCTCCATAGTTTTCAGTCAGGATAGCAATCATCCTCTCCACTGATCCCAAAATGGCACGATGTATAATCACCGGTCTCGTTTTGTCATTGCCATCATGGCTAGAAGATAAAATCAGTGTAATTTTCAAAACCCAGTTAACTAGATGAGAATTATAAAATGAAGAATTAAAAAAAAAACATAGGATCTACTTACCTCATGTATGTGAGGTTAAATCTCAGAGGGAGCTGGAAATCCAACTGGATGGTGGCACATTGATGGTACCTCCCGATGGCATCTTTGATCTGGATATCAATCTTTTGGGAGGTAAAAAGGAAGAGGATTAAGACAAACAAACATGGACAGAATTCTTACAAACATTGAAGAAGTGAAGAAGCTTTGTGGATAAGAAGTGAAATATCTTCAAAAATAAAGGAAGATGAGTCATTAACTCCTTCATTTAACGGTACGGTGCCTATATCTGGCTTATTTTATTTATTTCATTTCGTTTCACAATTTTTGTAATCAGCAGCCAAGCAAAAGGTTTCCTAAGATATTTCATTAGGAATTTTTTTTTTAACTATCTTGCTTTACAATCTAGTTCATCTTGGTACGAAAATGGTAAAGAACTGTCTTTGTCTCTAAATTATACAGGAATAGGTGTGTTCCCCACATTTTCATTTTGCAAAGTGTCAGTAGAAGACTATCAAGCACTGTACTTGTCAGGCCCGCAAAACAATGAAATGTGTTGATACTTCAAAGCTGAGTTCTTCATTGTTTTCTACAGACAGAATCTTGCCAGATGAAAGATTCTGCCATATACTCTGAGGACGATTAGGGTGGGACTGTCTTCACCCTATTTATCTCATATAAAATATCACCACATTGCATCGCACATACAAATCTGTTACATGCAATTCTTATATATACAATTCTGTTTAGCTAATACCAAACAGAATTGTATATAGAAGAGTCTAGTCTAGTGTTTGTTTTTAATATAGTTCATGTTGGAGAAGACCTGCTCACATACTTATGTAGATTCGAAACAGGCATATCTCTGATTTTCTGCACAATTTCACTCTTGTTTTTGAAGTCTGCAAATAGATGTTCTGAAATCTTAATGATTCTTTTATAATCTCCGTCTGTAAACAGCTTCCCATGCCTGACTATTTCCTGAGCAGCCACAAAACTAGCATATGTTGTTGAATTAAATGTTCTGTTTTCTTCTGAAACTTTTCTTTTCTTGGATTTATCCATGGCTGGCCTACTGAGGGTCGAAAAGCTCAATAAATAGCATGCCGGCATGTGGCACATATTGGCAATTATGACGCATATTTTGAGTGACAGGAAGCCGCAGCCGAGGTGGGCTTCAAAGATTTTAGCAAAGGGTTCTCTGCCCATTTGCTGGGTGGGTGTGGCCTAGTCGGCCTCCTGCACCACGGTAGGGGAGCATTTTTGCTCTCCCCGGGCTCCGGAGGCTTTCCTTGAGCCTCTGGGGAAGGTGAAAATGGCCTCCCCAAGCTACGGAGACTCTCTGGAAGCCAGAAACGGGCCCATTTCCAGTCTTCCTGAGCTTCTGGGAGGCCCTTTTTTCACCCTCCCTGAGCCCCCGTGCGTGCCTTGCATGTATCTGCATCCAAATGAAGCCACGTGGGGACTCCTGGGAGGGTGGGTGAGGCCAGCCAGGAGTGGGATTTGGGGGTTCTCCGAACTGCACAGAATCTTAGCTAGGGGTTCTTCTGAACTCCTGCGAGCCCCCAGCAGCCTACCCTTGGCCGCAGCAGAGGGATAAAAGAGCCACATGTGGCTCCAGAGCTGTGGGTTGCCGACCCCTGGTCTAGTCCAATATTTCTCAACCTTGGTCGCTTAAAGATGTGTGGACTTCAACTCCCAGAATTCCCCAGCCAGTGTTGCTGGCTGAAGAATTCTGGGAGTTGAAGTCCACACATTTTCAAGTGGCCAAGGTTGAGAAACACTCCATTCCTCAGATCAGCTGCCCTGATAAGCATGACTTATTCAACAGGCAAATAGGAAGGCTAAGAATACATGAGCTAGCTTGTCACACACATACACCAACCTGTCCCCATTTCATGGTACAGGAGTAAGTAGATAACTTTTTTCACCCTCCCACCTGAATATTCTGCTAAATAACCTCAGAGCCCTGAAGGGAATCATGAGATAATGAGAGTCAAGCCCAGCTAAGCAAACAGTACACAGTTTCTCTAATAAAACAAATTACAAAAACAACTTCATGGAAAATGGAAGAGTGTTTTAAAATATTCTCTTAAGGTGATTTACTAACCTTTGGCCCATAGAAAGCTCCATCTCCAGGGTTCAGTTCCCATTTCTCTCCAAACTCATTCAGGCTATTTTCAAGTTGCTAGTGGAAAATGATATGCCAAATATTAATGGATTTGTTCTAAGCAAAATAATTTGTTGTTTCTCTTCTTCACAACTCAAACATTAGAGGAATTTACTTCTTACTTTTGTGAGTGTGTGTGTGTGTGTATGTTTGCATATCCAAGTCAGTGATAACCCTGGTAACTGCTTTACTTCTGTTTTACTTTGTTAACTGCCTTAAGTCTCAAGAAGCTGGCAATATATACAACTCTATATCAGTAAATACTGTATTCACCTAGCTAGGCTGAATCATAGTGCTATCCTATTATCTGGAAGCTCTCTTCCTTCCAATCTCAGAATCTCTTAAGGTGGACTAAAAATATGCTGAGCATCAGTTAACTATATACTTAACATGTGCTTTTAGACTAAACTTACTTATATTATCCACTAAAATTATTTTGCCTGGCAATGGATTCTGCAGTCTGAATTATAGCCAAGTAGGAGAACCATTTAAATCTATAGTATCCCAAAGTTCATGGCATCCTATGGCTATGATAGCCAAAGATCAGAAGGAATCACCTCCATGCTATAGTTCACAAAATTAATAAAAGTTGTCAGTCCAAAAAGTTGTGTTAGATTTATCCAGTTCACACGGTCAGTTTTTAGACCAGAGGTCTCCAAACTTGGCAACTTTAAGACTTATGGAATTCAATTCTCAGAATTCTAGGAGTTGAAGTCCACAAGTTTTAAAGTTGTCAAGTTTGGAGACCTCTGTTTTAGACCCTTCAACCTTCATTCTAACAGCTCTTTTCTTTCCTGCTGCCTTTAATCTATATGGAACTTGTGCATCTAATGTTATAGGGGAAAAATTCACATAATGTGTTCTTTTTTCATCCTCTTTGAGAAAAGTTATTTGAGGACATCAGGGGCTGCAGATTCAGCACAATTTAACCCCCAAACTACAAATTGGAAATTATATATTTGGATACAGCTTGCTTAGACTGATTTACGTAGGCCTGTTTACTACATTATTATAGGAAATAAATGAACAACCACTATATTTAGGACACAAATATACCTTTTCAGCTTCATTCCACACTTCAATATCTCCAAGGAACTTTTCAGGACGGGTAGAGAGGTGAAGTTTGAAGGAAAAACCAAAGACATCATACACAGCGCGCAAGAATTCCAGGCAACTTTTGATCTCCCCTTCAATCTGTCCATGAAATAAAAAGACCCAATGCAGTCAATATCCATTCGTTTTTATAACACTATTTTTCCTTAAATTACCCTAGATCAGGGGTGTTAAATTCGATTTCACTGAGGGACGCATCAAGATTGTGTTTTACCTTGGGGGCGATATGGCACGGCAAGGGGGCGTGACCAGTTTGACGTCACTCATGTCAGGGCCGCCAGTGGCCCAAGCACTCCGCATCTGGCCCTCCCAAGCTCTGTTTTAGCTGGCAGACACACTGTGGGCCAGTCCTTCACTGTTTCCAGGGCAGCCCCGCGACCCAGATCTAAGCACCCCGCAGGCCGGATCCAGCCCTCAGCCCTTGAGTTTGACACCCTTGCCCTAGATCATTTCCCACCTGCTCCATGGCACAAAATATGTGAGCATCATCTTGCTGGAATCGCCTCACTCGGGTGAGACCGGTCAGCGTTCCAGACAGTTCGTTACGGTGCAGAACTCCAAAGTCAGCCAGACGCAGAGGCAGCTCCCTCCATGATCTTGGCCGATGATCAAACATAAGACTGAAGAAAGTAAGACAAATTGTTGACATTTGACTGGGATGACACTGCTGAGAATAGCCACATGAAGAATCAAAAGCAGTCTTGAAAAGCAAACGCTTTTCTACAAATCTACCAGTTTTCCCCAACTGGAAACTTTCCCTTTCCTGCTCCTTCTGCCAGCTCCCTCTCCATCTCCTCCGACTCATCTGACTCAACTGCCATCTCCTCTGGCAGTCAACAAATCACAACATCATTAAAAGAGACATCACATGACTGCAGTAGACTGATTTATAGCCTCACTTCTTCAGCAGTTAAGCGAGTCACATGTGGCCATTAAACAAGACACCACTGTCATCATGACTTGAGATTTTACCGCCAGCTTATCCATCAATTCTGTTTGTTGGAAGCCATTTGTGAAGCACGCAAACAGTGTTTGCGGGATTGCAGAAAATTGTAATGGTGGTAAATTCCTGTTGGATGGAAAGTGCCTGATTCTTGATCATGTGACCACAAGAATGTTGCAATGGTTCTAAGTGTGAGGACCAGTTCTAAAGTCCATTCTTTTCAACGCTGTTGTAATTTTAATCACTAAACAGGACAGATATTAAGACAAGTCTTTCTGTAATTTACTTTAATATTCAGAACAAAAATCTGACTTTTAAAAAAAAACATCTTTTCCCTTCTTCCCCACTCAAATTTTACCTTCTTGAATCTCTACTATCCTCACTCATCTTACTAACAGATTCTCAAGATGTTAGCTTTATCTTTCCCAACTAAACTATACTGTGTTTGTGGCAATGTATACACAGATTTATAAACAGAAAACTGGGATTGTCCCTTGTGCTGACAGTTGTGTGCTTTCCAAAGGTATCAGACAGAAGAGAAGCAGCTAGCCAAGCACCGTATCAGACGGGGAGATACATGTTTACCTAAACACAGGGGTAGGAGTCTACCAGTTCGGACCAGTTCTATAGAACCGGTTGTTATGATTCTGTGCAGTTCGGAGAACCGGCAAATTGTGCCACTGGCTGGCCCCTCCCCTCCCCTCAAATTTCTTGCTTTCTAGCTAATCTAAATCACTGTTGTACTGCTTTGCCTTCACCCAAAAGGCTTCCCTGAGGCCCAGTCAGGAGTGGTATTCAGTGGGGTTGAAGGGTGAGGGAGAAGTGACCTGAGAGCAGAGCTGAACCTTCCTGAGGGCTGAAGCTTCTATTTTTCAGTGCAGACTCAGGCAGCAGATTGCAGAAAGGTAGATCTGTGAGTGAATCTGTGGTACAAAGCAACTTAATCTGCTTTGCCTGATTTTGGATAGAAGTTGCTCTCTTTTTTATATAAAAAAAATCAATATTTACATAAATATTTATAATATTTACATATAAGCCACACCCACCCAGTCACATGACCACCAAGCCACACCCACAAATTAGGCCATGCCCACAGAACCGGTTGTCAAGAAATTTGAATCCCACCCCTGCCTAAACAGACATGTGTCAGTTATTAAATTGATCGCAGCCACAGCAACGAAGCATTGCTATATGGGCTTTTGGTGACAAATATCTGCAAGCATGTTCCAAGAGTAAGGTATTAAATTCTAGACCAAAGCAGAATAGGAAGAGGTGGGGGGGAAAGAGAGCAATTAATCTAAAAGTTGGCATAAATCCAGTACCAGTGTCCAGGACAGTTCATGGGCTTCAGAGCGAAGATCTCCTTTTCCACCTCAAACGAAAACATGTTGTCGCTGTAATGCTGCCAATGGCCAGAGGTCACCCAAAGCTTGCTGTTGTAGATGTTTGGAGACACAACTTCTTGGAAGCCTCGCTTTCGATACTCGCTCTGAAAAATCAAAGAGCCAAAGCCACATTTAGCAGAGAGAATCATGCACAGGTAGTCCTACGATCACAATGAGGTCATTTTCGTTGCTAAGTGAGACAATTGTTCAGTGAGCTTTGCCCCATTTTAGGACCTTTCGTCCCACACTTGTTACGGGAATCCCTGAAGTTAAGTTAGTAGCACGGCTATTAACCGAAAACGGCTTCCCCATTGACTCAGAAGGGCGCAAAAGTTGATCACGTGATCCTGGGACATTCCATCCAGCATAAATATGAGCCGGCTGCCAAGCATCAGAATTTGGACCATGTGATCACGAGGATGTTGCAATGGTCACACGTGTGAAAAATGGTCATTAAGTCAACTTTTTTCCTTGCCGACATAACTTCAAACAGTCACTAAACAAATGGGTCGTAAACCAAGGACTATCTGTGCATAATTAAAGCAATTTTCTCCTAACCAATACAGATACATTCTACATTACAATCAATAATCTATAGTCATTAACATATAAAAGAAAATGTCTTTTATTTTATGTTTTTAAAATTTGAAAACTTTTAATAAAGTTTATTTTTTTTAAAAAGAAATGTGTATTCTTTTATTGTGACCAATGAGCCATACTCAGAATTAAAACGATTAAATCCACAGGTAGTCAGTCCCTGCTTACATTACTATGTCATTTAGCGACCGTTTATAACCATATTAAACCATTTTTGTGACCAATCCTTTGATTATGCCTCCTGTCACAGCATCCCATAGTTACATGATCGCTATTTGCTTACTTTCCAACCAGTTTTGTTTTGCTTAATAGCCAAATGGGAAGTCACATCATAAGCCTCTTCCGGTCACATGATTTTCTGCTTTGTGACTGAAGCATTTAATGACAGAACTGCTACCACTTGTGGTCATTAACTGAAGACCACCTGCACTACGGTAATCAGGGATGCATTCTTTGAACACATGTCTTCACTACTGCTACAGTAAATTTGGCCACAGTCTTAATGCCCCAGTCTCACCTTTCTATAGCTTTTCTCGCCTGCCTCTGAGTTCCTTGGCTTCTCCCCACTCTCGCCCCAAACCATTTCTATCACATCCATGCTTTGGATCGGATCGCCCAGTGGTGGGATTCAAAAACTTTTGACCACCGGTTCGGTGGGCGTGGCTTAGCGGGCACACTTTGCGTGCGTGCACACACTTTATGTGCATGCGCATACCAAACACACGCTTTGCGCAGAAGCGTTCCAACTCACCTTCTGCAAGCCTACACTCTCCCGGTCGCTTCAGCAGCAGCTGCGCAGCGCTATTCTGTGCCTTGCAAAGCATCCGCGCTTCAAAAGCAGAAGATAAAAGGAGGGCAGGTGGGCCCAACAGCAGAGCGGCAGAGAGAAACGGTTCAGTCTCCGCTGCTCATCGCCGCTACTGGTTTGGCTGAACCGGGCCAAAGCGGTAGAATGCCACCACTGGGAACGCCTCAAAAACGTTATTCCACACATGGAATAGTTCATGCACGGAATATTTTGCATATTCATAATAATACCATATTCTGCAAGTTCCGCAAGTATTACCACGAACAATTAGAGATAATTACCAGCTGTGTTCTACAATCATGAGGGGTAATAAAACGTGACGGCTGGGGGATTCTGGGAGTTGAAGTCTACCCACCTTCAAGTTGCCAAGGTTGAGAAATAGTGGTCTATAGACTGGCTAGGCATTTAATCAGCTCCAAATTAATAGAAATGTGTGTAAATGAGTGGATTCTATTGCTCACAAGCTGCCAATTGTCAAGATATTTGGGGCGCTCGCTGGAGCCCTACAGACTTGTACAATTTATGACGTATCTATTTATGACATATCATAAGTTCAGGCTTATGAAATAGCCTATGAAAATTTTTTTCCCCATCTTTAGAAGGGAATACAGGAGGCATCTTATGTTCTTTGCCTGCTGAGTAAACTGTGGCCACAAGAAGAACAGATCTATTCTGTAAGTTCATTGACCAAGACAGCATGATTTTAATAAGCCTGTACATTGTGTAGAAACCTTAATGCAGCCAGGGTCATTTCTGCTGCAGCAAAACTTCTAGAAGAAGAATTGAACCAAAAGCAATAGCATTTAGACTTATATACCGCTTTATAGTGCTTCACAGCCCTCTTTAAGCAGTTTCAGAGTCAGTCTATTGCCCCCAACAATTTGGGTCCTCATTTTACCCACCTGGGAAGGATGGAAGGCTGAGTCAACCTTGAGCCTGGTGGGATCTGAACTGCCAAATTGCAGGCAGCTGGCTGTCAGCAGAAGTAGCCTGCAGTACTGCACTCTAACCACTGCTCCACCATAGCTCAAGGAGTGCTGCTGATACCACAGAGGTGAATTGTTATGACTTACCCTGATATATTCTATCAGTGTATTATAGATGTAAGCGCCCTTCGGAAGGAAGAAACAGCTCCCAGGACTCAGTTCATGGAAGAAAAAGAGTTCTTGATCCTTTGGGATTTAAAAAAAAAATCAGTTTTCCTATTTATTTCCTTACCACATTTGCACTATTCTTGGAGAATATTCAGATGAACAATTTCTTTCTAAGATCACATGTATTGTTCACTTAATAATCAAAGACTCTGTGTGTCCCACAAACTGCTAAAACCAAGTGCATCACAAATAATAAAATGTAATTAAGGAACAAGTAAAACCACTAAAAATCCCTTAAACCATAAATAAAGTTGGCAGCATCCCCAATACTGATATACTACACCCTAAAACCAGTCTTGCAACCTGACTGAAAGCGATGTGGAGAAATTGTTTAATGTAACAAAGAAGAATGAGAAATGTTTTTTTTTTAAAAAAAAGCATATGCACTATTTGAGCAGAAATTCCTCTTACCCGTCCAATTTTCCTGTGATCCCGGTTCTTAGCCTCTTCTTGGAACTTTTCCCATTCTTTCAGCATTTTTGCATCAGGGAAGGAGATGCCATAAACCCTTTGCAAGGTTTCCATATCAGACTTTCCTTCCCAATAAGTAGAAGAATTCTGGAATTATAGAAAAGATTCAGTAACAAATAGTATTATTACGGAGCCACTCTAATTACTGAGGTTCACATATATGCTACATATCAATCTATGTTTAAACATATATATTTGCCACAATTCAGAAAAAAAATTAGGGTATCTTATTATGTGCAAATCTAACTCTTAAATAACAGGTTGATGAAAGGGAACATGAAAACATGTAAACTAGTGTGCAACAATAAACACAGCTACCAATTCTGAAAGAACCATGGAATGAGTTTAACAAAAATTTTAAAATGAAGTACTTTCTTTATTACAGCTGCAATAAGGAAAAATGATAAAGGGGCTCAATTTATTCACGTATAAGACCCGCTGATTTCAATGAAACCAAAGTATTCCCAGGTGTTTTAATAGTTACACTGCTCTACTTCATTTCAATAAGAGACAGAACTTTTAAAAACATTTTTACACTGCAGTGATTTCAAACTAAATGCCAATGATTCTAATAAACTTGAAACCAAATGCATCTTTCCGTGGAAGTTTTGACTGGATTTTAAAAACTCAACTAGAAAATTTGCCCCAAAGCTCTCATTTTGAGGATCTAGCTGCATATATTATAATTACAGGATGAAATTTAATTTCTTACCTTATGTATTTTTAAGGCCTTTATTTTCCCAGTATGTCTGACGTGGGGCCCTCTACAAAGATCAATCAAAGGGCCACACCTAAAAGATAATGATAGGATTCAGTTTCTTGAAATTGTATCATAAACACTGACTACTTATTTTTATTAAAAGGAAAGTGAATGTGCAGCAATCATCCACTAACAATATCAAGACTGACATTCTTATAAAATAAAACAGTAGATTACTGCATATCATGGTTTTCTTTGGAACTGTGTCCTCCTGCCCACAGAGAAAACAGAGGAAGATAAATGGTCAGACAATATCATGAGGGATTGCAGCCATGTTTTTCAACCATAACAGCTTTAAGAGGTGTGGACTTCAAACTCCAGAATTCCCATGGCTTATCTTAGTTACCATGATTGCAAAACACTGGATTAAGGTATGCAATGGAGATAAATTGTTCCAATTGACCATATGGTGGTGTTATGACTGGGAAGACATTCCATGCTAGGTATTTTGTGAAAGGGCCTCTAATATACTTTCCAAATTAAAAGTGAGACAATTTTGTTTAAAACTGGGGACCCTACAGTTAATAATAGAAAATCTAGGCTAGGTGGGATGTTTGTCTTTTATTTTACCTGTATACAGTAGTAGTTGGAGTGGTGACTTTTTCATTTAAAATCCGACACTTGAATTTGTTGTACTGTTTGAAAAGACAATTTTAAAAAATATATAGAATTAATGTTAATTTTAAGATACAATTTCTTGTGCCTGTAATTTGATGTTGAAACAAATAATCTATTTACCCGCAAGAGACATATCTGTTGTTTGAAAAATAGTCTAATGAAGGCTAGTTTTTCATGCATTTGTGCTTTCCACAAAACTTCCACTATGAATTTAATCATACATTTCCACTTGCATTGCATTCATACTAATGTATTCAAAAGGCCTGGAAACCATTAAGATTCTCACTTATCGTCTCAGAATCCTATAAGACAGCATTACAGGGGTAATCCTTGACGTATCACTATAATGGACTCTGTCGATTATGGTCATATATTGCAACAATTGTAAAGAGGGTTTTTGCTATAGTTTGCTGTGGGTGTGGTTCTTCCAAAAACTGATCACATGATTGCAGGATGTTGCAAACAGCTGTAGCTGCAGCCATATTGCAAGTGGCCAAAGTTCAGTCGTGTGACTTCTGAGTGGGCCTGACCATCAGAACTTCAAATCTGGGTTCTAAGTCCCTCTTTTAAAGTTGACCAAAACGTTGAACAGTTGTTAAGCATTCTACTATCCAAGTAGTTGCAACTATCAAATTGGGAGGTGGTAAGCAATAATTATTGTTGAAATGTCTTTGAATATTAGTTGCTGGGTTTGGTAGTTAGGCTGTTGGTTTGAGCTCCAAGCTTGGCAATTTGGTTGCAAACGTTTCAGTGCCATTCGAGGCGACATCGTCCGTGTGCTTTGAGTTGTGTCTCAAACTCAAAACACACTGACGATGTCGCCTCTAATGGTGGCAAAATGTTTGCAACCAAATTTCCAAGCTTGGAGCTCAAACCAACAGCGTAATAATTGTTGTCCAATGTTTCCTACTTCAAGTCATTTTACAACTTTGAAAATGAAGGGGGTTTATATACAAAGCCATACTGTAGAGTTTGCACAGAGGAGATTCATTAAGGGAAAATTCATTAAGGGGAAAGACTGAATTCTGACCATATTTCTTGCTTAGATCCCTGCAGCTTTCTTGTAAAAACCAGCCCTGCGTTTACACTTAATTTCATAGCATTAAGCCATTACAAGGTTTGCAATGTAAGGATTCTAGATTTAATGGGAAAAGGGGATGTATAAGCCAGTAAAGCAGGATTTACAACCTTGGCAACTTTAAGACACATGGCTTTCAATTTTATGTCTGGCTGGGGAATTCTGGGAGTTGAAGTCTACACATCTTAAAGTTGCCAAGACTGGAAAACCCTTCAATAAAGGAAGGCCTATTTTGCAGACATGACATCCCACATTCAACATGAGGTCCAAGTAATGGAACTAGAAATAATGTAATAGTTTAAACAGAGGAAAAGGATGGATTCAATCAGCCTCTGGTGACACTCAAGGTTACAAAAACTGAGATGCTAAAGACACCAACTGAATCATAAAAATCAGTTGAAATATGTCATATGATTAGAGAAAGTGTTGCAAAAGTACCTAAATGCTCCGCTAGTAACTAAAGTTGGCATGAGAGCGTATTTTAGTGTCTACCTTAAACATTTCAAGCAAAGTTTCCTTCTTTACTTCCAGTCGCTCAAAAAGTTGTTTCTCTTTCATGATTTTCTTGCACAAGACTTCTATGGCAGGAAAGTCATTGCTGGACACACCCCTGAAACAAACAAAGACGGATCAATATCAATTGTACTTATTGTTGTCTGACTTCTGGGTTTTTGTTTTGCTTCTTATACAGTCATCACTAAAAGCAAATTGCCAGGTCAAGAGGGCTGCCCTGCACTGAAGGAGGAGGTAGAAAGAAAATCCTATTAGTTTGGAAACCTCCATCATTAAAGCAACAAATGTGTATTTTATTTTAAATCGTTTACAGGCAGCATCTGGCGAAAAACCAGAAACAATAAACTTTGCAGATAAAAGATTTATAACCATTTGTAGGAAGAAAAATCCTTATTAAACATCCCACCCAGAAAAACACCAAACTAGTCATAAAAAATGATGCAGAGATAAAGTCACAGCTGTTCAAGGAATCCCCTTATAAGAAAGGCACAGAAAATATCTGAGTTGCTAAGTTTTTGTAAAGAGTTGCATAAGTGAATCTGAAGAACTCATGTTGGAAGCCGATGTAGGTAGTCCTTGACTTACTTTATTTAGTGACCACTTGAAGTTACAACAGTGTTGAAAAAACTACTTACAACTGGTCCTCTCACTTACTACCAACATGGTGTCCCTGCAGTCATGTGATTGTAATTCAGGAGCTTGGCACCTGTCACACCCATCATCAATCGTTGCGGAGTGCTGCAGTCATGTGATCACTACCTAGAACATTCCAAGATGGCTTCCAACATGCAAAGTCAAGGGGGAAAACTGGCAGGGAAAGTCACAAGTCTTAGGCATGTGACATCTCAATGAAAAGCCACACTGCTTAACAATAAATTATATTCCCTATTGTGGTCATTAGTCAAGGACTACCTGTCATTACATCCTAATCTCAATCAGCCAGGAAAATAGGATTTAACTCTTTTTCTCCTCATTTACCTCTTTTTCACCTCACACACAGACATAAACATATACACACAGAAAGCTTACCCATCTTCAAGGAACATATCATAGTAAAATCCATTCTCTATTGGTGGGCCATAACACAAGCAACCACCGTATATTCTTTCCATGGCTTCGCCCATTATGTGAGCACTAGAATGCCAGTAAACCTAACAGAAGGGAAAAGATAAAGAGAGCAGATCAGGCCTGTATTTGTAGACTCCAATTAATGCTATGCTGTCAAATTTAAGTCTGCCAATGTAATTTCCTACCACCCTGAGACATTCATGAATTATCAGATAACAGTTTATTCTCATTGACAAAAAACAACAACAGGAAAACCCCAGGCCAATCATGGCCACCAAATGATGACCCTTCCTTCTGCAAACTTCAATAAACCCAAAGTTCTCCTTCCTCTCTATTTGTACTAGGAACGTTGCTGTGTTGTTTATTTACTGTACAGTCAGTTGTCAATCCATTTTGGGGCTTGACTCAATATATTAAAATCAATACTTGGGGGGAGACCACACAAGTAGATGGCCATACAGAAGTATACCCTGGAAGTCTCTCCATCCAAGCACAAACTAGGCCTGGCTTAGCTTCCATTCCTGGATGGGTTAGCCATCTGCTTCCACCTGCTGAGGCTGTTCCTTTAATACAACTGAATTGATGACTTACTGCTTGAGCTTCTTCATCATCAAACTTGAGTAATTCCAAGGAACAGTCTTTCTCCAGAGGACGATCAAGATCCCAAACCATTTTATCCACTCGAGCAATAACTGTGTTGTCTGCCAAACCTTGACTAAAAGTGCGAAACAGTAGTCATGTAAGTTGTTGGTACATATTAACACTATTATTATTTTTTATTGCTTGTTTATTCTCAACGGCAACAGGAGAAAAAATCCCCAAACACATTTTCATTATCTAAATATTATTTTATAAGGTAGTATAATCTGATGTCAGGGAATTATTTATGTATATGTTTGTATGTATCTTTTTCCAGTGCAAAGGTATTTCTGGAACGTGCAATGAGACAAATTTTGAAAAATTATTCAAACTGAATAAGTATAATATATCAGAATAGGACTACTCATCAGATGTCACAAACATGCAAGATGACATCAAAAACTTATTGATCACAACAAATGAGACACTGATATGTTCTCTAAGTCAGTGGCCCCCAACGTGTTGGGCACCAGGGACCAGTTCCATGGAGAAAGATTTTTCCATGGGGCCAGAGGGGGCATGGTTTTGCATGTTTTGCACGGACCGGTTTCTGGCATGCCGTGGATCCAGTCCACGGACCAGGAATTGGGGACCCCTGCTCTGAGTGTCCCTGGACCTTGTAAAATGCTTTCTAATGTTTTCTTGTTCAATGCATTCTCTCAGTATTTTTCATGGCAGTGTTACCTAGTTTTCATAGGCCGTTTGTTGCCATTTCTCACTTTGCATGTTTGTGACATCCGATGAGATGAGTAGTCCTATTCTGATAAATTCCTAATAATATACTTATTATTTGACAACTTTTTAAAAATCATAATACTTCCTAAAATACAAATGACAACAAATTGCCCTGAACAAATATAATTTGATAAGTAAATTCTACTGAGACTCTACACTGGCTATGTATCTGATTTCAGATTAAATTAGAAAGGAAACTAATGCTGAAGTACAAAATAAAATACACAAATAAAAAGCAACATCTGGACTATATACTGGGGGGGGGGGGGTGTGTGACACCTAACTGTCACACTTCTGATCTCTTCCTAACTATAATGCCAGAAATGTCCACATGACACCAACAAGATCAGAAACAACATAGCTAGATTTTTTTAAAATTACATAATTATCTTATTTAAGTGTTGTTTCCTCAAAAATACTTTCCCTGAGCTGTACAAAGTAGCACAGAATACGTAGGTCTTGTATTACCATTGATCACTGTGTTACATTTAAATAAAAAACCATTAACATCGGTGTATTCCTGTGTACAGCATGTAGAGAAGTCATTAAGATGTTCCCTCAATACAGAAAAATGGGGTGCTACAAATGACTGAGAAGAACATGGTTAGCAAATGATTAAAAATTAAATGCAGACGTCTATGAATGATAAATGCAATACGAATTTTCTAAAGTTAAATATACCTGATTCCACAGGCAATTTGGTATGGTGTAGTCTTCCAGGATTCAGCATCAATTTGTTTGCCATCAGGTAAGGTCACTTTAATGGGCTTACTGTCTTTAGCAGCACGCTCTGCTAGAAGAGCATCGTGTTCTGCTTTAAGTTTGTGGTACATTTCCAAGCGTTGGTTAATATAGTCAGGCCATGGACTAAGCTGCATGGGATCGAGAAAGGTAAAGAAAACTAAATATTCTGGAGCCTACATTTATTAAGTACCTTCAGTTTCCCATATCTTGGCAGTCTAAAGAATTTTATATATCAATAAAGGAGAATATTGGTAGCTCGGGGTTGAAATTGGATATATAAAATTGAAGGTCCCTGGTGGTCTCTGAGCTTTGTTGTTGTCTCGAAGATGTTTTATTACCAAACTAGGTAACATCATCAGTGCATCTAGAGCTTGTGTAATGAAACGTCTGCAAGAAAACAACTAAGCTCAGAGAGCACCAAGGACCCATCCATTTTATATATCCCTCTTCCCCCCAAAAGGAGACCTTTCAGCAAGTTTGAAGGAAATCTTGAGGTTTACGACCATAAAATAATTTGATTTGAGGTTTACAAAACTTCCAAGAAGAAATAAACCTCAAGAATGGCTCCTTTCTCCACTCCAAAGCTCTATAATGACTAACCATGTCATTAAGTGCAATGGACACAGAATGCTGAAGGATTCTTAAAAGAATGGTGGGCGATTGTAACAGAAACGCCCCAATGAGCAACTTCTTGGTAATGATCTCATGCATTGTGCATAAAATGTTTCAAAAGTGTTAAATGCACTAAAGACACTGAGTATTAATATGAATACAATCACACATTGAGTTAGAATTAGCTGTTTTAACCAAATAAATTTCTTGTATTGATAAGCACAAATTGCTAAGTAGCAAATGCTGGGTGAAATCTTGAATCTGTGTGCAATATTTCTAAGTTTCTGAAAGATATTCGGTCATCTAATGATGGAAACAAACTTTGGGACTTGTTGTTCTGATCCAAGGTGGTTTTGAAATATTGTCTAATAATCCCCCAGAGACGTATATTTAGAAAAATAAAGGATCTGCATATATCCCTGCAGTGTCCAGCACATTTCAATTAAGCCACCTTTCAAAGCTATACCCATATATACAAATATGCTATAGATATATCCAAATTTTTATGTATTTTTAAAAATTACATGAGTAAACCTGTAGAAATTGGGACAGGAAGCTATCATTTAACGGCTGCCTTGTTTAATAACCATGTGCAGTTACAACAGTGGTGAAAAAGTAACTTTTGAGACCAATCCTTGTCTTTGTGATGTTTACAGGTCTGTAAAACAAAGGAATCCTGAAGTAAGTTCATAGGCATAGTTGCTTTGCTTAACAATCAAGTTGCCAGTTCCAACTGTGGTTGCTAAAACCATGACTACCTGTACAGGTATCTTCTCGTAAGGTTCTTAAGATAAGTTGAGGCAGTTAGGATTGGGGAAGGGAAGAAGAAAATGGAAGGGGAAATTAACTACTTGCTTGTTTTTTATTGTTTTGAATTGAAGACAAAATCATGAGCAGAAAAAGTAGACGTGTAAGTATAATATTTAATGAATTCAGGAAATTTAATTTCCTAATAAACACATTCAAGGTCCAAATATTAGTGACTGTATAATGTTTAATGCGTATGTTAAATAAAGAAGAGACAAACCTCAGAGCGACTGCTGTCACCAGTTCCTTCCATGTTTTTCTTCTCCCCAGGAACTCTCTTCTCCTTCTCAACCAGAATCTAAAAGAACAAATGAAAGTGATCAAACCACATAATTCAAAGTGTTCATAAATCAGAACCCTGTTCAAAAACACTACGAACTTCAAGGAATTTTTTTTTTACTAATGAAATGAAGAGTACAAATGCATGCAAACTAATATAAAATCTTAGCTATTTTCATTAGCTAGGGACAGCTTTCTTAATAAATCAAAAGAAAAGATAACACATTACAGATATGAATGTGCAGCTCTCACTTTTTAAGAAGCCCAAAGAAATGTCCAAGTTAGTTCTAAGCATGGCATCAGTCAGAAACTCACGTAGAAAAACATTTTGTATATTGAAGTAAATGTCAGTAATAAATCTGACATGCTTAGGTTTTTTAGGGTTAAACTGTGTCCTGGTTTTTAAAATAACTTCATATAAAGATTACTAGAACGATATCTCAGCTATCACATTTGAATTTCCCTTGTTCTAACATAAATAAAAGAATACCTAGACATGGGTCTTGAAATCGTTTGAGGATTTAAGGTGATGTAAATGAGATTCAGATGAATTTAACTCTGAATCGAAGTATAAAAATGGGCAATTTTGGGGGGATATGCTGGGTTACACTTTAGAGTAATGTAATTATGACAGTAGATGTGGAATTGAGAGGTAAACCCCGCTGCTTTTCTATATGTGTGTGCAACATCAGCCCATATACAAAAGGATCAGAGGTAGTATCTCAATGTTCCATCTGATTGTGATTGCAGATTTAGGCATCTTCAAGTCAAAATAATGTAAAATAAAGGAAGATATGGAAGTGAAATAGCCCCCCAAAGGAGGAACTGGATTAGACCATGATATTGCAAAAAGCTAGGGCAAGGAAAACTGAAACTGACTAACTGCAGAACTATTTTTGTGGTCTCTAACTTCATAGGAAAGTTATTGACAGGAAGTTATTGAAACTGATAACAAAAGTTGGGTTGAAAATATTTTGAAATTCAGCTAATGAAAAAAAATCAACATAACTAGATGTTGCAACTTTTCTACTGAACATGAATAATCAACTCCAACACAATTAGAAATAAATTATATGACTTAGCTGACAAGATGGCAGGAGAGTAGCTCTATTTTTAGCCACCTCTTCAAACATTTCTACTATTAAAAACTGGAAGCTATATTTGAATGATGTAGGAAATGAGATATAATTCTGATTTAATATTCTGATAATATGATTTACAAGTCATATTTTTATCCTGGAACAATCGCAGCTTGAAAACCAGTGAACTCTCATTTTTGGATGTCAATGGAATTTAAATGGGAAAGAAGAGGAGGAGGAGAAAGGTGAGAAGGTGAAGAAGAGATCAGCTTTTTCCGTTCATGTTTTAAACCATGAGTTATTACTGCAATATATTTAGCACTGCCTAAAATTGCAATTAAAACATCTC
>NW_020769310.1:8588315-8666549 GCF_900518735.1 Pseudonaja textilis | reverse complement strand
CACATGATTTCCCCAAAAAGCTCACCACCCATTATCCAAGAAGAGAAAATGAAAGTAGGAATAAACTCACAGGAAGAAAAATAATAAAATAAAATAAAAATCGAAGCCCTTTCCCTCGATTTCAATCATTTGAAATTCTGCTTGTCACTTTTAAAGCAACAAGAACAATAATAATAATAAATATAAGATGCCTAAAAAGCTCACCACCCGTGACTCGGGAAGAGAAAACGAAAGCACTGTTAAGAATTAAACTCAAAGGGAGAAAAACAAAATAACATTTCTTTCAATCGATCTCATTTAGACGTGGGTTTCAGTAGGCCAGTCTCTCCCCTCCGGGATCTCCCAACCTGCCCCACCTGCCTGATCCTTCAGCAGCCTTATGGGAGTTGTAATCCAGCACCCAGAGAGGTCAGGAGCAAGGGGAGAGGCCACAAGAGAAGGCAAAAGAGTAAAGGGACCCTAGGAAAAGTCGCGCCGCCGGTCCGCTTCACCAGACCGGCGTGGTTGCCTTTTGGAGAAGCCGGCGCGGACTGAGAACCCAAATAAGGCCGACCGCCAGAGGAGCCGGGGAACCGAAGTCGGGCCCGGGAAAGGACACTCGTGGGGGGGCTGCTGCTTACCTGCTGCTCGGCCGCCTCCATCCCTTCGACTACGCAGAATGAACCTGTCCGCAGGACTACTACTGTCAAGCGCGCCCGGGAAGCAGCGAGGAAACGCCGTCTGATGCAATGTGCTATGCCAGATTGCGCGCAGCTCTCCGCCCCTCGGCATCCGAGAGGGACGGCCTTTCCTGGGCGGAGCTTCGGGGCGGTGCAAGCCCGGCGCCGGGTCGCTGCGACCGGCCTCAGCGGCTCGGGCCGCGCCCGGAAAGTCCCCCTGCCGATTTCCCGCCTTGCAAGCGGCGCCCTTCAGATAGGAAGGAAGGAAGGAGTGGCGTTCCCAGGATCCGCCAGCGCTCAGGCAGCGCTTTTTTGGGAGGTGCGCTTCTCGCTTGTCGGGCGGGCGCCGGGGTTTGAGGCTTATCCGTGCTGAAGGTTGAGAAACAAGCCAACATGCCGATTGCAGATTGGGAAAAATGCCATTTCGACGGCAAAAGGAGGAGGTGGGAGCACAGGAAGGTCATCCTCAACTTACGACCACAACTGAGCCCAAAGTTTCTGTGGCTAAATGAGACATTTGTGAAGTGAGTTTTGCCCCACTTTACGACTTTTCTCGTCACCTTTGTGAAGTGAATCACTGCCTTGTTTACTTAATAACCCCGTTGTTAAGTGAATCCGGCTTCCCCATTGACTTTGCTTGTCAAAAGGCCCCGGGACACTGCCAACCGTCATAAATGTGAGTCAGTTGTCAAGCATCTGTTGGAAGAAATATCCATCTGGTTCAGTCCCAGGTGGGAGAGAAAGACACTGGAAACACGGAGGCTGTTTGGAAAGATGGCTTCTTGATGGACATGGGTTTGAGGTCCTGGGCAGTTGACCATATGGAGTAGACAGTGAGGGTTATTTCTACCCTCTCTTGGGCCTTGCCCTTGAGCTTCCTGTTCCTATGCAGGAATATGTATTCTATTGGCTGTAGTCGGACTCCCATGGGGCCATGTGGGGTCAGTTCGGCTGAGATAAGTTTGGTTGAAGCCTGGAGGGTGATGCAGTGTCCCAGGTGATTTCACAATGCAGTGAGCTCTGCTGCTAGATAATCCTATTATGTCCTAGAGCAGGGGTCTCCAACCTTGGCAGCTTTAAGACTTGTGGACTTCCAACTCCCAGAATTCCACAGGCAGCAAAGCTATTTCATTTTGTATTTTCTATTTCACAAGAAGAGTTCTCCACTCCTCGTTGCAGAAAACCTTATGCCACCAGACTTGAAATTCTAGATCTAGACAACCTAGAACTACGATGCTTTAGGTCTGATCTAAGTATAGTACATAAAATTACATATTGCAATGTCCTACCTGTCAATGAATACTTCCGCTTCATCCATAACAATACAAGAGCACACAATGGATACAAACTGAATATAAACCGCACAAAACTTGATTGCAGGAAATACGACTTCAGCAACAGAGTGATCAACGTCTGGAATACTCTACCTGACTCTGTGGTTTCTTCCCCGAACCCCCAAAACTTTAACCTTAGCCTGTCTACTATTGACCTCACCCCTTTCCTAAGAGGTCTGTAGGGGGCGTGCATAATTGCACCTACGTGCCTACTGTCCCTGTCCTATTGTTTCTTTTCTTTTTTTTCTTATTCATATCCATTTCATGTATTCATACTGTATTTCCCCATGTATAAGCCACCCCTTTTTTCCAAAATTTTCAAGCCCAAAAAGTAGGGGGGTGGCATATACAAAGCAGGTACACTTTTTATACGTGAAAAATGCATAAAATAATAAAGTAGGAATAAACTGGTTTTCCAGCAGTATGCTATACTTTTTTGTAAAAATTGTAAGTGACGATACGATTACGAGTGCGAGTACGCGATAGAAATGCATACGCTAGGCATCGGCCTGAATGCTTCGTTCCTACTCTCGTTCCGATGCGGATTGCTAGCGTCGCCCGCACCGCTTTCGGCGTCATGACCGAAGTTGTAGATCTAGACGTCGAATTTTGTTTCTTTGTAAATTTTCTTTCTTCATAACTTGTTTCTCTAATAAAATATTTTTTTCAAAACTTCACAGTCCAAAAATTGGGGGGGTGGCTTATACAAAGGGGGTGCTTATACATGGGGAAATACGGTAATTATGTTTATACTTATATCTGTTATCTTATAATCGCTTGACAAAATAAAATAAATAAAGTCGCCAAGGTTGGAGGCCCCTGTCCTAGAGGGTCATGTCGTAATCCCATCACCCTGGAGCTGAAGGTCTTTTGTCTTGTAGATAGGCTGGCTCAGTCCTTCTCAATGGGCACCAAATATCTCCTGAAGCTTTCTGTCTCCCTTAAGATTTCTATTTTTCCTTTAGGGGAAATATAATATTGTACCCTTTTAAATATTTCTTTCATTCTTCTAGGAGGGGTGACTTCCCTCACATCCAAATGTAAATCATGTGACCATGGGGAATTCTACAATGGTCATGAGTCACTTTTTTCAGTGCCATTATGAACAGTCACTAAGTGCATTGTTATAAGTCAAGGACTACCTGTATTGACTTGTGTGTCCTAATAAATCTCTGCCAAAGCAAATCAGCTTTACAGAACCACGAAGTAAACCATTCTAAATTAAGTGAGAGGCTTAGGCAGGGATTCCCCCATTAATGTTTAACACAACTCTGATTTCTTCTGGTTATTTTTTTAACCGCTGCACTGATTTCTAAACAGATGAGTACTGGTATTCCTCGATTTACGACCACAATAAAGCCCACATTTTTTCTTGCTAAGCTATGCATTTGTAAAGCGAACTTTGTCCTATTTTATGACCTTTCCTGCTACAGTTGTTAAACGAATCAGTACAGCTATTAAATTAGTGACCTGGTTGTTAAGTAAATCTGGCTTCTCTATTGACTTGGTTGTCATAAAAAGTGATCACAGGACCCCAGAACACTGCAACCGTCATAAATATGAATCAGTTGCCAAGTAGCTGAATTTTGATCATGGCGACAATCATAAGTGTGAAAAACAGTCATAGTTCACTTTTTTCAGTGCTTTTGTAGCTTTGAACAGTCATTAAACGAGCTGTTGTAAGTTGAGGACTACCTGTAATGTTTTCCATAAAAGTTTGGGTAGATTGAACACAGCTGTTCAAACTTGCCCCACAATATACAGTAAAGAATTTTTTTCCCTATATATCTTTGCCTCTATCTAGTGACTGCTGGGATTTTTGCAATCTAAAACATAATTACAGGATTAGGAATCCATAGATTTGGATTTTTTATCCTTTGCAATTTTAAGATTTGTTCATTTCAATTTCTAGAATCTAGGCAAATAAGTTATAAATGTCCAATTTGTTATCCTCATCATTTTCTGGACTACAAAGAATTGGCCTGCTACATCGGAAAGTAAAGATTCCCAGTGTTACCATTTAAAGCAGACTAGTGGTTTTTGAGAGCCAATTTGGTGCAGTGGCTACAGCACCATGCTAGAAACAGGGAGACTGAGAGTTCTAGTCCTGCCTTGGGCACTAAACCAGATGGGTGACATTGGACCAATCACTTTCTCTCATTTCTAGGAAGGAGGCAATGGCAAGCCACTTCTGAGAAAGATTGGTCATGATTGGTTCACGATTCAACCTTTTGATACCTTTGGCCTGGATGATTTGAGTCTTCATCAGCACGCTTTTGAGAAACCTTGCCAAGGAAACTTGGCAAGTCCAGGCAGAAAATTGGACAAGCAGGGACTTGTCTAGGCAGCCTCCAAGAATTGGCCACGATTGAATGGAAGAAAAAGAAAGTGGTGTTCAGTTAGTATAGGTATCATGTTTCCCTGAAAATATGACCTACCCTGAAAAGAAGCCTTAGCCAGATTTTCACGCCTGTGCATAATATAAATCCTACCCCCCCAAAAAATAAGCCTTAATTAAACCCTGCCCACCATCTGGTTGTATGAGGTGGGGCGAGGTGCATGCATAAAAATCAAGGTTGGAGCTGTCCCACACGCTCTGCACACACTTACCTTAGGATTACCACAGCCAGGCCTCCCACACCCCGACACCTGCTCCCCAACTTCTTCTGCAGCTGCTTGCAACCAGATGCCACGTGGTGCACCCCACTGGTGTTGCCGCTCACGGCAGGGCGCCCCATAGCTCATCACGCCCATGCCACTGCTCACAGCAGGATGCCATGAGGCTTACGCCAATGCCGCCATTTGCAACGGTGCTGCTACTTGCATGCGCAATGGCACAATGTGCCATGGCAGCCTCCTGCCACGAGCGGTGATACCGCTGCAATCAGCCATGTGGCGTCTGGCCACGAGTGCCCGCAGAAGAAGTCAGGCAGCAGTGCGACAGGTGTCGGAGCGTGGGAGGCCTAGCTGCGGTGATCCTAAGGTAAGCAGGTAAGTCATTCCCTGAAAATAAGACATGGTGCTTATTTGGGGGCCTAAAAGAAAATAAGATTGGGTCTTATTTTCAGGGAAACACAGGTAGTCCACGGCTTATGACCATAATTGAGCCGAAGCAGGTCACAGTGTGATTTTTACAACTTTTTTTTGCAACAATTGTTAAGCAAACAGGCAATTGTTAAGAAAATCCATTTTCTAGAGTGGGCATTTTTTGCCAGAAACCAGAAATAAATGTCGGTTTCTGGCAAAAAAAAAAAGTCATAAATCACAGTCACATGACTGTGGAATGCTGCAAAATGCCATAAAGATGTGGCAACTGCTGAGCACCCAAAATGTGATCACGTGACTGCAGGATTATGTGGCTGGACCGTTGGAATTTAAAATTTGGGGTCAACCTGCTGGGATCCATCATAACTTTGAACGGTCGCTAAGCAACCAATCCTAAATGGAGGTCTACCATTATTCTAAATAACCAGCCGCCTGTGCAGGGGAGGTGTTTCAAAATCTGAAAGATGCTGCATGCCCGTCACAGTACTATTTTTTTTACAAAGAAGGCGGAGCTTGGATGACAATGCCACACCCTCCTTCTTGCAGATTACTCATCCCTGGATGCTCTCAATGGCGCCTTTTTTTCTTTCCCAGCTGAACTGTGGGATTCTGCTCTTTTTCCTTCTACCTTGTGAAGAAAAGAGATTGCTTTCAAAATATGGGCAGGGAGAGGAAGAAGAATTCATAACGCTAATGTATTAGCGAGAGAGAAGGAAAAGTAAGCTGTGATGGAATAATGGCAGTTTTAAGAGAGATGGGCTACTTCTATCCGGGTATCAGAATAACAGTTGGAAGGGACCTTGGAGGCCCTTCTAATCTAACCCTCTACTGAGGCAGGAAACCCTACACCAGAGTTCTCCAACCTTGGTGACTTTAAGGCTGGTGGACTACAACTCCCAGAATTCCCCAGCCAGCTGATTCTGGGAGTTGTAGTCCACCAGCCTTAAAGTCACCAAGGTTGGAGACTCCTGCCCTACACCATTTCAGACAAATTGTTGTCCAATCTCTTCCTAACAACTTCCAGTGTTGGAGCATCTACAACTTCTGGAGGCAAGTTGTTCCACTAGTTTATTGTTCTCACTCCTAAGAAATTTTTTAGTTCTAGATTAGTTCTCTCTATCTCACCCTGTACACACAGAGTGACAACTTCAGGTTGTTTCACCTATGGGCTAAAAAGTGAGATGAAGACAATATGTGCTGCTAACGAGTTGCATATAAATTTTGTAGCTATTTGATATTGCTTGCAATATCCAAGGATGTGTTGAGGGACTGGTAATAGATGCTGCTGTCTAGTGAGTCACACCCAGTATGAGTTGTGAAGTAGACCATATCACAATGCATTCATCAGATGTAACCCAAAAGCAAATAGCATTGTCATTAATCCAAACTAGATTAGATAAATTATGAAGCAAGAACCAAGTTCATTTTTCACTTTAAATATTTTAAATATGAAATAGGCAGTGTTCATTAGTGTGCAAATAGATACTTAATTTTAGAAATTGCTGTTTCACTCAAAATTGCATAGTTATGATTGTGGTACAACAAAAATATAAGCATAAAAGTGATTCTGTAGATTAATCATCTACATACCGTGTTTCTCCAACAATACGGCCTCCCCCAATAGGAAATGTCAGCATGATTTATAGGCATAAAATCAAATTAAGCCCCTTCCCCCCAAATTAAGTCCTATATTAAACATGCAAACTGGGGGGGAATGGTGGGTGGGGGCTTGCTGTTAGGAAGTACTTTGGTTGCATACCCAGATATGGTGCTGCCTGTGTTGACCTCGGCGTTGCTGGGGCACTTCGTATTGGGAGACCTTCCACCACCATTGCTTTCTCTTCTCTCCATGCTGCTGTGGCGTTTAAAGCAACGCCGCGGCATTTGGCGCAGCCATGCGTGGCCAACCAGGGCTCCTCCCTGCAACCAGAGCCCGGCGGAGACACTCAGCTTCAGGTGCTCCTATCGTCGCCTTCCCTTCGCCTTCGAAGGCAAAGCCAATTCTTTTAAAAATGACACCCTACTACTGGTACGACAAAGACTCCCCTGCCCCAGAGGACAGCCCAACCCCACGTGGGGAGGCGAATCTCCCAGGGCCGCAGCGCAGGATCGGCCCACCCCAGGAGAAACGCCCAGCCGCCATCCCTGCCTGGCGCCAGGCAGAGTGCGAACAGCTTTGCCTGGGGCACCCAGCGCAGCTGACAGGTGGGCCCTCCTGCCCGGCAGCAGAGCTCTCACCAAGGCAGCGAGCGCCTCCCTGCCAGACCCTCTGCTCATCCTGCCAGAGCCGTGCGGACTGAGCAGAGCTGGGAAAGCGAGCCACGGGTGCACACCCACCTGCCAACCGAAAGAGCCGGGCCAACCTGAGCTTGGCTTCCTTCCCAAGTCCCTCAAAGCCCGAACCTGAAGGGGCCACTGGGAGAGGCTGCCCGAGGCAATGATAGTGCCCACCCGTCCGCGGACAGGGATGCGAGGCGACAGCAGCGCTACTTCCCTAGCCGGTGGGTCCGGCAGAGAGAGCTCAAAGCCGTCCGTCCTTTCCACCCCTCGTCCAGCCCGTCCCCATGCATCTCCAAACGTGCTGGCAGCTCCAAACGCTGCAGCGGCATGGGCATCGAGCAGAGGCGCTCACTCAGTGGGGCTCAGCTCGGAGGAGGACGCGGCGCAGGCCATCGCCTTGCCTCCCTGTCCAGGGAAAGCAATGGTGGCAGAAGGTTTCCCAATATGAAGTGCCCCACCGATGCCGAAGTCAACATCCAAGCCGTCGCTGCCCGCCCGCCCGAGGATGCAAGGGGGGGGAATTAAGTCACCCCCGAAAAGAAGGCCTAGACGTTTTTGGGGGGGGTCAAAAAAAAATAAGGCCCGGCCTTATTTTGTGAGAAACACTGTAGTACACTCACTTTCAATGAACATCTTCATAATTATTTTCTTTTTTCTGAAATTATCTCTGTTCTGATTATATTTATGGAAATGTGATTTTATGTTTGTTGGATCTAATGATAAAAAAATCGAGTTTGTATTTTCTGTTTTTGAGTTTGTTTTTACCTTTTTCTTTTCTAATAATTCATTTTTATTGTATTTTGCAAAAGTATTTGTCTATGACAGATTAGAAATTAAGCAAAAAAAAAACCCTGGTCTTTATATAGTTTCAGAAGTGCTGCTCTAGCACATTGTTGCTGAATATATTAATGAGCAACAGTAGAACACAGCACAACAGTTTTTCAGTAATTTTCTTTTTTTGAGAAAGCAACTCATGTATAATAAAAGAAACACAAGGATCAATTAATTAAATCTCTTAAATTAAATTATCTCTTTTCTATCCAGACATGAGTTCTCACATTCATAGCCAAAAATCTTTTTTTTTTCTTCCGGCATCTATATAGGCAGTAATATGTTACAAGAAAAAATGTTTTTTACTCAAACTCATTAATTCATATTTAATTCATTCATATTTGGACTGAAAAAGGACTCCTTCCTTCCTTCCTTCCTTCCTTCCTTCCTTCCTGATTTTAAAGAAACATTAAATGAATTAAGTGGATTTTGGAATTGAGTATATTGTAAACAAATCTGACAGAGTCAAAATAGTATTTAGCCAGGAGATGGCAGCAAACTTACACGTTTCAGAAATAATAGTTTTTTTTTTTTTTAATGACCATGGTTATAACTGAGACATTTTCTTTTTCCATTCACAATATATCTAAAAAATAGTGACCAGATTTGAATAAATGTATCCTTCATTGGTAATTTTTCAATGCTTTTTGTGGAAAGATTTGTTTTTTTTTATTCAGAACTATTTTCCACATATTTAAATACCAATGATTCAATAAAAATGTATTTGAATTTCCCAGAGTCCTCGCGATAACAAACCTGATAAAGTAACATCAGGAGGCTACTCACTTTCTTATTTAGTTTATTTATATATCAAATTTGGAGACCATTCATCCCCCTCACACACACAGTGACAATTAAAATATAAAAACCAAATGAATAATTATATTGCAGTAGAGCTTTCAAAGCACTAATCAATCCCAAGGTTGCATACTCCTCTGCAAATAACAGAATAGGAAGGGACTTCGGAGGCTGTCTAGTCCAACCCCTTGCTCAAACAGGAAACGCTACCATTTTAGACAAATGGTTGTCCAATCTCTTCTTAAAACTTCCAGTGTTGGAGCACCTACAACTTCTGAAGGCAAGTCAGTGATTAGTTAAACTACTGATTAATTCTTCTAACTGTCAGAAAATTTCTCCTTAGTTCTAGCTTGGATCTGTCCTTGATTGGTTTCCACCCATTGATTCCTGCCCTGCCTTCAAGTGCTTTGGAGAATGGGTTGATCTCTTCTTTGTGGCAGTCTCTTAAATATTGGGACGCTGCTATCATGTCATTCCCTAGCCCTTCTTTTCATTAAACTAGACAATTCCTGCAACTGTTCTTCGTATGTTTTAGCCTCCAGTCCCATAATCATCTATGTTGCTCTTCTCTGTACTCTTTACAGAGTCTCAACATCTTTTTTATATTGTGGCGACCAAAATTGGATGCAATATTCCAAGCTGCCCAACAAGTCAGTAGAGCCAGGACTTCAGACATTTCCAGGAGTCCAGGAGAGAAAGAATGGTTCTGTTCCTGGACCTTACCAGTCAATATTCTTTAACTGATGGAGTCCGTAAGAAACCCTCCCTGTCTGACTGGGTGGGACAGGCCAATGTACTGAGAAAAAGGTTCCATGCCATGTAGGGTTTTAAAGGTCATAACCAGAGGTGGTATTCAGCAGGTTCTGACCAGTTCTAGAGAACCGGTAGCGGAAATTTTGAGTAGTTCGGAGAACCGCAAGTACCACCTCTGACTGGCCCCGCCCCCATCTATTCTCTGCCTCCCGAGTCCCAGTTGATTGGGTCTTCTTTTGTTGCCCTGCCCAGGAGAACAGAGCTGGAAAGCAGGTTAGTGGGGTGCGGAAAGAATGGGATTTTGCAGTATCCTTCCCCTGCCACGCCCACCGAGCCACGCCTACAAAACCAGTAGTAAAAAAAAATGAATCTCACCACTGATCATAACCGACACCTTGAAGTCAACCCAGAAGCAAACTGGCACCCAATGCAGCTCATACAGCAAAGGTGCTACATGCGCCAACCTCAGGGCACTCAAGATTGCTTATTTTTTGATACCAGCTGAAGCTTCCAGATACTTTTAAAGGATAGCCCAATGTGGAGTGGTTTGCAACCGATACCATTATTCTGTACCAATGTGTGTGCCTTAGAAATTATGGACTTTGGACGGTTATATTTTGACTATAAAAGATCACCTCAATGAGCAAAAAGTGATTGTGTTGAGTGCATGGATGCTATTTATTTGACAAAAATGATTTCTGTTTATTAATTTCTGAGACACACACACAAGTATGCATTTGTGCCAGTTTCTAGGCATGGCAGTGATATTTACACAATCCACCCAGTGTGTGGCACCAGGGGAATAAAAAAATAGCCCAGTTTATCCAGGAGAAACCACAGCTCGCAAGCACAGAAGGGGCAGCGTTTTGTATAGGTGAAATGTCCTGGGTCAAATCCTTGGGTACAGACTGGCACAAGTATGAGACTGTATCTGTTTCTCCTACTTGGGGATCTGGTTTGTTTGGTCTCTCGTTAAATTTACTTTAAAATTGTGGTTGGAAAAATCGACTGGAATTAGAATGTTATGGAGTTCAGATTCTTCTTAAAACCAGCTGAAAAGAAGCCAGCCATGAAAATACAATCCAAAGTAATTATGGTGTGAAAAGTAGAATTTACTGTGCCAGAAAAAGGCCAAGAACTTGAAATGAGAGTAATGAAATGTGGAAAATGGAATAAAAGATCACAAAATCAGTATGGCCTATACAGTTTTGAAGAACTCCATCCCCCAAGGAATGTCAACTATTTCCATTGTTAAATTCAATTTATACATCCTAGAAAGAAAAAGAAAAAACTCTTCTAGCAAGGGAAGACCATTTAAGCACATAAAAGCAAATTAATGTTTCCAATTGGCCTTTCCAGAATGTGGACATCATCAGGAGATTCAGAAATAGGACATGATGGCAGATGGGCTTTTCAAACCCAACGATTAGTTGATACAATTACAAGATTTTTGGCATAAGGAAATTAGTTACTTCCATGTGTATACTATCTCAACAATTTAATCCGAGATATATAAATTCTTGGTTTGGAAAGATTAGAATTAAATTGGGGGGAAGAGAGAGGTTTTAGAAAACCCACAGAGTAGTCTGAAAAATGGAGTGTATGTGTTCTAAAGGATTAGGAATCACTGTAGAAAGTTTGTTCTAAGATTAAGCACAGCTTTCTTAACTGCAGTGAAAAAGAAAAAAAGAGGAATGAAGCTATAAGCCTGGGGTATAATGTGATATATTGGATCTTAAGAACCATGATGGCGCAGTTAAGAGCCCTAGTGGTACAATGGTCAAAATTCAGTATTGCAGGCTAATTCTGCTGACTGCCAGCTGCTGGCAGTTCGATTCTCACCGGCTCAAGGTTGACTCAGCCTTCCATCCTTCTGAGGTAAAATGAGGACCCAGATTGTTGGGGGCAATATGCTGACTCTCTAAACTGCTTAGAGAGGGCTGAAAAGCACTTGAAGCGGCATATAAGTCAATGTGCTATTGCTAGGGTATCTGCCCTGTGGACTTGTGGACTTCAGCTCTCAAAATTCCCCAGCCAGCATGACTTTTCCCTACAAGGGCAACCCCAAAAGACAGAAAAAAAAATGACTGATCTAAGGTCAACAGAGAGATGTTGTCTCCTCTTTTCCCTAATCTTTTGGGAAAGATTGGGAGCGGGATGGCTCACCAATTCAAGATGTTGAGCTTATCAGCTGGAAAGCTGACTGCCTGGGTTCGAGATCTGAGTGCTGCAAGACAGGGTGAACTCCTGTTACTTGCCCCAGCTCTTGCCCACCTAGCAGTTCTAAAACATGGAAATGCAAGTAGATAAATAGGTACCACTTCAATGGGAAGGTAGCAGTGTTCTGTACCCCTTTAGCTTTTAGTCATGCTAGCCACATGATCACTGAAGTGTCTTTGGACAATGCTGGCTCCCTTGGCTAAGAAACAGACAAGTACTACCCCTTAAGAGTCAGACATGATTGTACAGGGGAAACTTTTACCTTTACCTGGGATAAATTAAAATTTCTGCATAGGCCATGCCTCATTTCTAGCTTTGAATTCTTTTACCCTCCTAGAACATGGCTCAACCAAGATCCCAAACACACAAATTCACAGGCCGTGTCATTTTGTTATGACTGTCCTCTACATAAATGCTATTATAGAAAAGAAAAACAACTGGTTGAAGAAAGGAGAAGGAATGCAGTACCCATCTTTGCCTGCTGCATTAGATTAGAGGAGGAGAGGAGAGATGATTAAGACCAAACTATATGTTATACTACACACCAATGTGTGCCATGGATTTATGTTCTAAATGAAAAGCAGCCTTAGAGGAATGCAGTTTTAAGTATATGTGTGTGTTTAGGGACGGATTCAATTCTTTCTCTCACGAACTGTTCTGCTGCTCACAATAGTCTGTGAATTGCTTTCCCTTTTAGAGGATGCCAGAAGAGCAATCACAAGCAAGTTTAAGCATCTGGAACCCCCAAAGATAAAAAAAAAATAGCTGGAAGGAAAAATCACAGTGAAAAAATAGATGCATAAATTCCACAGGCTGCTGACCAGATCTTTGTTTGTTTGTTTTTTGCTTATTTATTTAAATAAAAAAGGCCCACTGAGGCTTCATTGTACACATTTGTGCCACATATAGTTTGACTCCTTCTGTACATCCCTTGTTCTTCTTTAGCTGACCCCATTCCAAGCTTCTAAGAATGGTTGAGGAATTCTGTCCTCTGCGTCCCACACTGATGGCAGTGTGTCTTCTTATCTTCCTTTCCTTTGGCTGAACCAGCTTCTGGCAGGTCAGTTCTCAACATCCTTCCCTCCTCCAAGTGTTTCAGCTCCCATCTTAACCAGGACCAGAGACACTGAACTGCAGTGTCGGATAGGTTGATGAGACCAGGAACTTGATAAGACTTTGTCCTGATACCTGCCTTTGGTGGGTTGTCATTTCCTGATTTGTAGGAAGTCTTTAATGCAAAACTGTATAGTGGCATTGTGGGAAATGAAATAGCAGGTTTCCAGGGAAGGACTCAATTCTGCCATTTTCACAGGTAAACTAAATAGAAATCTACAAATATGTTGATGGTCACAACAGGCTAATTTTGATGCCCCCCTCAAAATTTGCACAACCCAACACCTCAACTGCCCGCTTCACAGATTGGAATCCACCTGTGAAATCTCCAAGATCCTTCCAAATATATCGTTCACAACTAATGAAAACTTCTGGTGTTCTTGGCTTCCAAAACCTAAATTGGCAATGACAGCCATGCCAGAATACTTTGAATTAATCGTCTGTCATGGTCAACAACTTCACAGGATTATTCTGAAGATCAAAGAGGATAAGATGACCACCTAGCCATTTTAATTACTCTTGAAATAGAACAGAGCAAGAATTCTGTAGATCTAGTTGAGCTTCTGTCAACATGAGTTGTTCCAGTTATAAGTCATAAATTTCCCTACTGCGTAAGAACTGCCAAAATGTTTTTATCAGATGACTGATCATATATATTATTCTCCTTTATCCCCCTCCATTTTAAAGTAGTGCCTTGTCTGTGCATTTTTGTTATAATCTATTTTTCTGAATAAAAACTCTTCTCCCCAACCCCACCACTGGGAAAACAAAAAAACCCAGCATTTTAAATTAACAAAGGAGCAATAAAAATAAAGGGAAGAAAATATTTCTTTATTGGAAAACATCTGTTTGTCTTTAATGTGGTTATAAAAATTTGCAAGGCATCACTAAGCAATGCCTTCTGCATTTACAATTCCACTTTATTTTCCATCCATCTATAGGACTTCGGGAATTCTGCTGCAAATACCACAACTGTGTTTGTAGATGAAGTTTGTTTTCCCTCTGACCTAAATTTCAGCAAGAATTAGAAAACCAAATTAAAGAAAAGCATCTACAGAATGGCACATCTGTTGAGGCTGCTTGAGGACATTTGCATGATAAATGTTTACATTTTTGGACATGGGAATTCTGCAGTGAAACTGGATGTCTACCTCTGCGTGCCAGTGCCCAGCGTGTTTTCTCAGCTTATGGCTGTTAGATTGTTGTCTTGAAACTCTGAATAAAGCAAAAGTTCAGCCTTGTTTGCTCAAGGGGGCACAGAATGCATCTCAACAGTAGAACCACTTTAAGCATTTCTTATGTGGTCACTCGTACTGAGAAGATTACCGCGAGGCAAACCATACAATTTCAAATTTTGTTTTGCTGGGTTTCACCTAAAATTCACATCATGAGACCTATAAAACAACTAAAAGACAAGGAACAAGCCATCTGTTTACATGTTCCTTCTTATTTTCATTTATGTAAATGTTTTTAGTATCTTTTTATATCACAAAGTTAAACATTAAAATACAAATTAACATAAAAGGGAAAAGGAGAAGGAAATAACAAAACAAATTTACAGGGACCAAAAATGTAATCAACAAACAAATTTATAACATTATAAAGTTGAGCTCCAACTTTCTTTTGGTGCAGAGATAATGACAATTCAACAACTTCTCTCTAAATTTAAGCAAATAATGCCAATATCTTAAAATATTAATAATCAATTTTCTAAAATGCCACAATGTCATGGAATCATCAAAGTCGTGCTTCTTAAAATCAATGAAGAAAGATGTCCTAAGTTAGTAAGTCTTCTATTTTGGGTAAGTCTTTACTGCTTACTATGGTATAATGGGAATTGCAGTATCATGACATGCATGATCAAATTCTTATGTTAGATGATAGCAATACATGTTATTCATGTTAGATTGTAGTCACCATATTATACAATGTATAAGAGATGAAATTCTTCAGATTCCAGATATTGTTTTCTTATACATTTCTTCTGCTATTCTGCTCTTTTAATCTGTCCCAGGCCTAACATTGATTGCCCAGCTCATTTAATGGTTGTAACCATTCATTTCATAGCCATTTAAATCCTAAAATCCTCTGGTGCTTAGCCAAACCTCGGCGAGATCTGATCCAGAAAAATCCCAGAATTTTCTACAGAGACTAGATGCCTGGGAATTCAATCATTAGATAATGTGATCCCCAGAAGGCTTTCTATTAAAGGCTGTTAATGCAATTTTTTAAAAAAAAATCACATCCCTTTTATCTCAGCATTCCTTACATTTCTTACTGTCTGTCTTTGAGATGAGCATTGATTTTCATTTTCATTTCTAGTGTAGCCAGAGGCATTTGCAAGAGTGGTGGAATAGGAATTGTAATGTGCATTGTGGCAGAAGCCTTCACTTTTTTTATACATACGTTGTGTGATGTACATAAGAGTAAAGTCTAAGAAGATAATAGCAATAACAATTAGACTTACTATATACTGCTTCTCAGTGTTTTTACAGCCCTCTCTAAGCAATTTACAGCATCAGCATATTTCTCCCAATAATCTGGGTCCTCATTTTATTGACCTTGGAAGGATGAAAGGATGAAAGGCTGAGTCAACTTTGAGCCGGTCAGGATCAAACTGCTGGCAGTCGGCATATTAATCTGCAATACTGCATTCTAACCACTGTGCCACCATGGCTCATCAGTGATAACCATGTGATTACTGACCAACAAACCAGATGGGTTGTAAATGTTAAGATGTCTGGGTATGTGGGTATGAATATAAGTATGGATGTATGGGTATATATGTGTCTATGCTTGCACATAGGCCCTCAAGTCAGTGTTAACTCTGGTAATTTCCTAGATAAATCCCTGCAGTTATCTTGGCAGGATTTCAGAAGTGGTTTGCCACTGTTAGCTTTTTAGGGCTGAGAGAGAGTGACTGGCCCAAAGTTGGTTTCATGCTAAAGGCAGGACTAGAAATCATGGTCTTTGTCATAGCATTATGTTTGTTGTTGATTGATTGATTGCACCCATGGGGTGCTTAGATCTGGCCCACGGGGTGCTTAGATCTGGCCCACGGGGGTGCTTAGATCTGGCCCATGGGGTGCTTAGGTCTGGCCCACAGGGTGCTTAGATCTGGCCCATGCACCACGGGGTGCTTAGATCTGGCCCACGGGGTGCTTAGATCTGGCCCATGCCCCACGGGGTGCTTAGATTTGGCCCATGTGGTGCTTAGATCTGGCCCACAGGGTGCTTAGATCTGGCCCGCAGGGTGCTTAGATCTGGCCCACGGGGTGCTTAGATCTGGCCCATGGGACGGCCCTGGAAACAATGAAGGACCAGCCTGCCAGTGAAAATGGAGCTTGCGAGGACAACAGGCAGCCTTCCCAAGCTACGTTTTCACTGGCAGAGGGTTGCAGGAGCCCGTCGCAGATGAAAACAGAGCTTGGGAGCCCATATTTGCTGGCAGAGCGCCCGGGCCATCACAGGTGCCCCCGACACGAGTGATGTTGAGCTTGCCACGCCCACCCGTCCCCTGAAGTGAAAAACAACTCTGATATGGCCCTCAATGAAATCGAGTTTGACACCCCTGTCCTAAGTCAAAGGCTACTTGTACTTCGATCTTTCGTAGTTTCACATTTCATTTCCAGAAGAATTTTTATTTCTTTCAAAATAAAATCCCCCTTTCTATTTTGACTATGGCTGTTTTGCTTTGGAACATATGTGTTCCTGACTAGAGGGAAATACAGTTAGGTATATCTTCTGTAAAAAAAGAGGGAATAATAGTTGCTCTTCCTCTTGGCCTTCACTTTCCTCAGCCTGTAGATGGAGCTCCATTGCAGCAAATTCTTACTTTCTTTGACATGAAAAGTAAATTCAACATCCCTTGTCATATGAAAGAATGCTATACATTCCAGGAATAAAAGGACTGGACCTCATCGCTTTGAAGCCAACGTCTGCATTCCTCTCAGTTTTAAAAGATCTGGACGACACTCAATGAACACTAGAGTAAATGTAAAGTATGTATAAAATCAGGATGCATAAAATACATTGATGTGGTGGTTAAGGCATCAGGCTACAAAGTGGGAGGGTGGGAGTTCTAATCCTTCCTTGTGCACAAAGCCAGCTGGGTAGACTTGGGCCAGTCTTTCTCTTTCTCTGTCCAAGAAAGGAGCTGATCAATTCAAGGTGGTGAACATATTGATCAGTGGTGGGATTCAATTTTTTTTTACTACCGGCTTGGTGGGAGTGGCAGGGGATGGATACTGTAAAATCTCCAGTCAGAGGTGGGATTGGCCGGTTCTCCGAACTACTCAAAATTTCCACTACCAGTTCTCCAGAAGTGGTCAGAACCTGCTGAATACCACCTTTAATATAGATACTCCTGCCTTCTTCCCCCCACCCCAACAACAATCCTGTGAGTTGGTTTGGGATGAGAAAAAATGAATGGGCCCAAAGTCAGTCAGCTGGCTTTCATGCCTAAGGCGAGACTAGAACTCATACCCTCTTGTGTTCTAGGCCAGTCACTGCAACAAACTGGTTCTCTAATGATTTCACACTCTGATTGATTGGTGGATTGACTGACTGATCAGATGCATACACTACCCAGTTCACTGTCTAAATACAGGGGTGGGATTCTTTCAGTTCGGGCGAACCACTACCTCCGAAGATCAGCTGGGAGCGAACTGATTTGCTCTGACATTCATGTGGGCCTGCCCGCCTGCTCGTGCGCTGTCCTGATGTTTATCATCCCAGCTGATCAGCACGGAGGAGTGGATTGCCGCTCCTCAGCTGTGTTACTCCCACAAAGTAACATAGCAGGTAAGGATTTTTGCATTGCTGTTCACGTGTGCGCAGCGAAAAGCATGATCACCGAACCAGTTGTTATACCTGTAGCATCCCACCCCTGTCTAAACATATCAGCAAATGTGAAAGCTGCTAAGTGCAGGAGGTTGAACAAAAGAAGACGACGTATATGGATTTAATTTGCATCTTCTGCCTTGGAATTCAAGATGGTTCAGCTTAAAAGCATCATCAGTAAGTCAATGTCATTTCCGTCTGATTTCACTTTCCGTGACTGTTTCTCCTTCTATGTGCCTTTTTGTTCGTGACTGATTGATTATGTGCCATTGCGTCATTTTTATCTTCTATTGACCACAAAGATATTATCCATAATGACTGTTCCCAATCGGGCCTTTTAGGTCTCTCAACAGTGCAGCCATGGTCACTGTAACTGAATCCATCCACTTTGTTCTTGGTCATCAACTTATTTACTAAGCCTGTATTACTATTATTCCTCTACTATTAGATTATAATAACACTTCCTTGTACCTATCTCTTCCCACTTATGACTATAACCGTGTTGCTTGTTATCTTTACAATTTATATTGTTTTATTTGTTTCCTAGTATGATTTGATTGCTTATTAGTAACCTATGACTATCAGTAAGTGTTGTATCTTATATGATTCTTGATGAATGAATTTTTTTCCTTTATGTACACTGAGAGTATATGCACCAAAGACAAATTCATTGTGTGTCCAATCACACTTGGCCAATAAAGAATTCTATTCTATTCTATTCTATTCTATTCTATTCTATTCTATTCTATTCTATTCTATTCTATTCTATTCATCTCCTTCCTTCCACTTTTCCCAGCATTACAGCATTTTCTAGACAGCTAGGGTTGTTGCTGTTTTGGGTTGGGTTTTTTTGCATAATGTATCAAAATATCATAATTTGAGCCTGGTCATTTGTGCCTTGAGTGAGCACTCTGAATTGATTCGTTTGATGATAGCAATAGCACTTAGACTTATATACCGCTTCACAGTGCGGTTTACAGAGTCAGCCTATTGCCCCCTAACAATCTGGGTCCTCGATGATCCATTTTTGTACATGCTTTCCTCCATTTATGTCATGCTGTGCACACATCACTTTGGTCCCTACTTTTTCTGTGGTAACATTTTGTGTTGTAAACCCCACTGCAGAATTCTAACAAATGCATATTTTGGCATGGATGCAGATTTTTGGTTAGGGTTAAGATTGGATATCCAGGACAACAAATCAACAAATGTTTAGAAAATTTCAGATTAGACAAATTTCAAATTAGACAGGGTGCCTGTGCTGTCTCATCCTGTGGCTGAATCCATTCCAAGTACAAATAACATTCCTTGATAATTTCTCGTCTAGCCACTGAGTAGATTCTGAGATGCTTGATGTAAGTGAGCTCGCCATATTGGATCCATTGCTGATGACAAAAGGGGCCCATTCAATCAAATTAACACAAAAATGGAGAATATGGGTTATCCTTGACTTACAAGCATTCATTTAGCATCTGAATCTGCAACAGCATGGGGAGAAAAGTTACTTTTAACCAATATTCTCCCTTAACAACGGTTTCAGCATTCCCACAGCTAAAGGTAAAGGTTCCCCTCGCTCATATGTGCTAGTCGTTTCCGGCTCTAGAGGGCGGTGCTCATCTCTGTTACAAAACTGATGAGCCAGCGCTGTCCGAAGACTTCTCCGTGGTCATGTGGCCGGCATGACTAAATGCCAAAGGTGCACGGAACGCTGTTATCTTCCCACCAAAGTGATCCCTATTTTTCTACTTGCATTTTTACATGCTTTCGAACTGCTAGGTTGACAGAAGATGGGACAAGTAGCGGGAGCTCACTCTTACGTAGTGCTAGGGATTCAAACCGCCTAACTGCTGAACTTTCTGATCGGCAAACTCAGCGTCTTAGCCACTGGGCCACCACGTCCCACAGCTACAGAATCAAAATTTGGACGACACTTTGCAACCAGCATGTATTTCCAACTGTTGCCATGCCCCACGGTTAATGATTGTCATTGGAGACCTTCCCAGCCAGCTCCCAACAAGCAAAATCAATGTTTAGAAAATGTTGAGAAAAGCAAGACTCACTAAACGAACTTGTAACTCACTGAACAACTACAGTGATTTGCTTAACGACTGTGACAAAAGAAAGGTTGAAAAATTAGATGTGACTCCCTTATCAACAGCCTTCCTTAGGTTGGGAACTGAAATTCTAGTTCCAATTGTAGCCATAAGTCGAAGACTTAACTGTGGTTGGTGGTATTAACATTCAATTTGATACAGCGTTAAACACCAAATGCAGCAATTCCTAGAATATTGATGGGTTGAGCAGTGTACAAATGAAATAAAGATGTTAAATAAATAAGTCACATATCCACAAGTGAAGACTTGCATACTTGAGGCTTCAATCTTTTGAATCATCTTCATTGTTATTAATGCAGTAAAAGAGAGAATGCAAATTAACATCTGGGGATAATTTGTATTACAAATGAAAGCAAGAATGCATTCCAGACAAATTGCTCCCACCCGCCTTTGATAAGCAAGAGAAAGCTAATACAGTTATATTTCCCTTTGCCTTGGAATATTTCAGTTATGTGAAAAATGAAAAACAAAACCCGAAACAAAACAGCCATACAGACACATCTAAATAAAATTATTTTAAGTAGCTAAACAAGCAGTCTGGCCCTAGTTATCTAAAATCTGTCTGAAGTTACATAGGTATATGAGATAACACGAGAATGAGTAAGTAGTATTTGATAGGTAATGTCTTCCCCTTGATATACATTCAACGGTATGTGCCAAGAAAATCAAGATGGCAGCTATGATCATGTGATTGAAGGCTCCTCTACTTTCTCATATGTTTTTTTCTCTCTCTACTAAAATAATAAGGCGATTACATTCTGGTTTCTTTCCTTCGATAAGTGGCATTGTTCCTATGTATTCACAATACTGTAAGGATATTACTGTACTAACTGTTTTTTTTAAAAAAAATAACCTTTCGTGTTACTGAAAAATTTGACTGCTTTGATACATAAGGGATAGGAAAAAAATTGTCAGATGTGGTTTCCTTCCAGTTCTCTTTTTGTTCATTTCATCCCATTTTGAATGTTTTCTAAAAGTTCTTGAAGAAGATGGCTTTGTAACATGCCTGTTTCGGTCCTAACCTGCACATTTTTGCAAACACTTTTCCATAATTCACATTGGAGAAACCAGTTTAGTAAATTGTTCCTGGGGTTTTTGACCATTTTTGCCACAGATGTTAACTGAGTCATTGCAGTGGTTAAATGAAACATGATGTTGTTAAGCGAATACAGCTTCCCCTTCCCATTGACTTTGCTTGTTGGAAGCCTGCTGGGAAGCTATGCATAAGGCACTTTTTTTTAGTACCAATATTACTTCGAACAGTTGCTAAACAACTGGTTGTAAGTCAAGGACTACCTGTACATCTATGATTGCTTGATGTATTTAACATGAAAGGATGAATTAAACTGAACTTCAGTAACGCATACTTTAACTGGTCTTTAGGGAAATAGGGCAAGTTTTTAACATTAGACAGCAGCTTCATTCTCATCCCAGTTAAACTGAAGTTTCTGGTTTGCAATTTTTTTCAGAGCATGTATGTACTATATGCTGCTTTAATCAAAGAAAGTAACAGGAAGGATCTCACATTGAAAGCTTGTCACAAAGATCTAGAGTGGTCATTGCTGGCCAAGTTATAGACTAACATTTCACTGATTCATACAATCAACCATCTACTGATTCATTCATGCTGAAGTGGCCTTAATTGCTCTGAAATAAGCTCAAGTAATAACATTTTAATGTGTTGTTTAGACTGTCAAATATGCATTCGTATGGAAGTAGAAACTTTAGTTTTAATTTAGACTGAAACACTGCCATTCTTTCAAGTCCACTTTGAAGTGAAGTTTTCTTACCAAATAATTAGATCAAGTTGCCCAAGAAATTTGTCTTTAGTTTTATAATTCTGTGTTTTGAGATTGAGAAACACTGCTATGATTCACAATATCTGGTTATGAAAACCAAATGTATAACTGAATCCTAGCAATTGAATGAAGAGGCTATCTTGAAGTGGGAAAACAGCACCCTTTCCAAAAATTGTTTTTCTATTCAAAACTGCCCCTTCAAACTGCTTTTCTCATGAGATTCCCAACAGTATGAATTACTGATCTGGTCATTCAATTATAATTTTCAGCCGGGCATAAGATGACAAGAAGCATTCATATTTCTAAACCATCACTTGATATTTGAAACTCTAGTACAGGGGTGTCAAATTGGCAGCCCGTGGGCCAGACGCATCACATGTAGGCCACGCCCACCCCAGCTCCATGAAGGGGGGGAAATGTAGCAAAACATCACGTGATAGCAACATGATGCCACAAGTTTGATACACGTGCTCTAGTACAGTGGCCCCCAACCTTTTTTGTACCACGGACTGGTACCGGCATCACAAAATGATCCACGGACCGGTATCGGCATCAGCACGCATGACCAAGGCAAGGCGAGCTGAGTGACCAGCCAGCCAGCTGTCCCCCGCTTCTCCCCGCCACCTTCAACTCCTCCTTTGTACCTTCTTGCGGTCGATGGGCTTTTCGGGCTCTTTTTTAATCTCCTTCTGAGTAACGCAAGACTCCACCGCCATCAGGATGGCTCTTCGTTCGAAGCCGCCACCCACCTCTTCGACAAAACTAAGGTGCAAGGATTCCTTCAGCACCCAAATGCCAGCCGACAAGCTCACCCGGAAGCACTTTCTCAAGCGCCGTTGAAACAAGATGGCGGCGCCCAAGCAAAATAGGTGGCCCGGTACAAAATGGTCCACGGACCGATACCGGTCCGGGGCCCGGTGGTTGGGGACCACTGCTCTAGTAGAATTCCACTAGAATTCACACATCACATTCACTTGTAACATGGTTTGCTAGGTTGTACCTTATTCAATAAATGCTGAACGAACTGCTGTTTATTGAATATCTACATTTGGTTTGGTAAATATAGACCCTCAAAATGCACCCCCAAAATATGGTCACATTATTTATGATTATGTTTATTTACAAATAGTCCCTGACTTTGATTCAGAAGAAGCTTCTTGGATGAGAAGTGAAATGTCTTCAAAGAAAAACAAGAATGTCCAGTTGCCTTTTGAAAAAACACCTTTGGGATTAAGCTGGTCTTAATGCTTCAGCCAAGTTATAGGACACCATATGATCCTATTTTTGAAATGTTCACATTTTCATTTGCAGAGCATTATCTCTTACAGAACATTGTCAGGCACAAATGTTTGGAAATTCTGTGAGAGGCACGCCCAATGAGCAAACTGTCCTACTAGGACAATCCTAGATTACTTTATTCAGTTTCAGTGATCTTAGTCATAACTAAATCTGTAGTCTACTGTGATCACAAAGTGAAACAAATTATTCTGAATTAAGGCAATGAAAAATCTTGGAAAGTTGTTCCACTTTGAGGAAAGCGTGAACACCTCATCCTTTTTCCAAAAGGCAACTGGACTTTCTTGGTATTTTTCTTTGAAAATGGTTAGTTTCTTATCCAAGAAGCTTCTTCAGTTCTGAATGGGAAGTGAAACATTTTCAAAGAAAAATCCAGGAACGTCCAGGTGCCTTTGGGGGAAAAAAACAGCATCTTTGGGGTGTTCCACTGAGAATAGATCCCTTCTAAGATTGAACCAAAATATGGGTACTACTTTGCTTTGCTCTGCTTCTCAGCCCCTTTTCAACACAGCTTCTTTGGCTGTAGTCACCAAACTTTGATGAACAAGCATGGTGGGAGGTTCCATCTGTCTTTTCCAGTCCTATAATTTTTTGATTTACTTTCTCTACCATGCTGTCTCCAAGAAGATGTGTTTTGAGTTTAGTAAGTATGATGGAATGTACTCTGGATTCCTAGGAGAGAGGGGCTTTATTTCAATCCAGAGGACCAAGAGACAGCAAAGTTTAGATTGTTTGGTTGGGAGAAAAAGAGCTAAGGTAGCCTCTTCTTAGCAATTCTCAGAATATATCTTTGAAGATGGAAGTAGTTGTTTTACTTTGGTAAGATTTCTCTCTATCGGTGAACAATAAAGGAAAGTAATTCTACATGTCTTGGTTTTGGGGGCCTGACAGCAAGAGATTAAAAAGAGACAAGAGACTCCAATGCAACATGAATGGCTTCGTTGGTGCAAATTGTGAGGATTCTCTTTGCTTGACATCTCTTCAACACGAATCCCTTCATTAACACAACCTGGGCATGCCTTGTAAAAGTCTACTCTGAAGTCTGTCCATCTTCTCCATTGATTCACATCAGGGTTGGATACAGATATAATGCATTAATATACAACTGATGATGCAGTTCCATGTAGAATCTATTGAACAAGGGTTCAAAATGTTCCAAATGTGGAACAGCCTATCTGATTCTTTGTACCTTTATCTGAAACTCATAATATCACGGGAATTCCATTTCATGTTGTTTTGAATGTTTTATGATTGGCTTGTTCTTTTTTTTTAAACAACACCACCCAGCTATAAAAACTTAGAAAAGCACATTAGCCAATAAAACACCAGGCAAAAGATTTATTTCTACTTCCATTAACTGGAACTAGTTAAGGCAGAAGACGGATGAGAAAGAATAAAAGCACACGTTCAAAGACAATGTCATCTAAAATACTGTTTCCTGCTAGAATATGAGTTGATTGCTCCATTTAAAAATCTGTTATGAGATTGTATTCATGGGTTGTAATTTAATAGGTTTATCCATTGTGCATCTCACTTTCTGCCTGAATTACCTTTTATGGTTCTACAGTACTTAGTTTGTAAGGCACATAACTGCTCAAAAACTTCTCTCTTAAAACCCACATTGATATGGATTAGAGCTGCTGTTCCAAGATGTATCCTGGAAACGAAGGCTATTAATGTATTTTGCATGTGGTTTGAATGATACTTTTATTTCCTGCTTCTATTTTCTTGCTTTGTCCTTAACAAATATAATGTACAGCATTTGTTACACATCTGTGCTTATAGATTTTAGGTCGTGTGATTTATTTATTTAATTATATTTTTAAAAGTGAGTGAAGATTTTCACAAGTTTGTAGCCTTCACCCACAGTGTAGATCAATGTGCAGATTTCTGTATAGTGTCTAAAAATCCAAGTCCATGCATTGTGATTCTTTATAACAAGTTATTTCATTTTTCAAGGTTTTTGTAGTCTTCTAAGATGGAAGGAATCTTAGAAGCAGTGCTACAGTCTAGTCCCTTGATTTATGAACCACAATTGAGATAAGAATTTCTATTAAGCAAGGTGTTAAGTGAGTTGGCCTGATTTTACTATTTTTTTTTACTCAGGTTGTACACAAACCACTGCAGTTGCTAAGTGAATCACACGGTTGTTAAGTGAATCTGGCTTCCCCCTTGACTTTCTTTGTTGGCTGGGAAGGTTGCAAGTGGCAACCCCAGGATGCTGCAATACAAGCGCCTGAATTTTGATCAAGAGATAGTGGGAATGCTGCAACTGCCACAACTTACTTTTTCAGTGATGTAACTTCGAAACAGTCTCTAAACGAATGGTTGTAAATGGAAGACTACCTGGTATTGAAAAGTATCTCAAAAGGCCATTCTGACTGGTGCAGGAACTTTCAGACCCAACCCCTGAAGACTTCCAGAAACGGGAGATATATCTTTTTATAAGGCAAGACTTAGACTAACTTTATTGTCACTTTGAATGTACACTAATCGGCATACATTAAAACGACATTTCGTTGCATACAGCTCTCAAAGGGTCTCCATCTCCAATCTACACTATACAACCATGACAGAATAAATAAATAAATGCAAAATTATGCATATTATATGACACAGAGAAACAACACAGTCTAGTTTGGATGTATATACAGACATGCGAGAAAAACGAATCTTGCAAGTTTACCAGACGGATGACATAGGGAACAAAGCTGTTACAGAATCTGGTAGTCCTGCTAGAAATATACTTCGAAACTGGTTGACAGCTCTCTCACTACTGCCTTACTATATTTGACTGCTACAACCAAAGCCTTGCTGTCTTTCTCAACCTGTAGCTTCACCTCTCTTAGGAAGTGTCTTGTTCTTTGATCTCTACTTCCTTTCTGCAATTTTGCTTTAAGAGTCTATTCCACTGCTGGAATGGGTAGAGTTTTATATTCCTTGTCTGTTTTTTATTTTAATCCCAAACTGTTTATCAAGTCTCTCCCTCAAATGTTTTAACGCTTTAATCCGCCCAGAGCGCTTTGATTCCGCACGATGCAAAAGCAGATTCTCTACCGCAGAGAGATTCCTCGTCGCTCGCAAGGGATCCGACTCCACGTTTGGCCCAAGGCCCAGCACCTTGCCTTGTTTCCCAGGCAGGACGCTCAGGATTAGAACAGACTAGAATAGAGCTGGAAGGGGCCTGGGAGGTCTTCTAGTCCAGCCCCCTGCTCAAGCAGGATCCTCACCCCACTCCACGGGAGGATGAAGAGCGCCAATGTTGTCCCCCCCCCGCGCAAGCAGGGCCGCGCAATGCCTGGCCGTCGGAGTTCGGCGCCTGGATCCCCCGACTCCCCTCCAGCCTCCCAAGAACAAAAGCGGCGGAAAAACCCGAGGGCACAAAGGCAGCGTGTGAACGCGGGGCGGGGAGGAGCCAAGAAGGAGAGCGCGGGGGGGGGGGGGGGGGGGGGGGGCGCGGCCAGCCAAGGCAAGGGACGTTTGGGCATGGCTCCTCCCCAGCCGCCCTCCCCCGAAGCGCAAACCCGGCCTCGCCGCGCCGCGTGTGTGGCGACCGGGCGCGCGGGCTGAAGCCGCAGTATTTAAACAGAGGCTATGAGGCCGGGAGCGGCAAGGACGGTCGACCCAGCTCGCTCGGGAGGCAGAGAGATTGGGGAGGCGGGTGGGGACGGCAGCGGAGGGGAAGAGGAGGAGGAGGAAGGCGAAGAAGCGGAGGAGGATGCTGGCGCCTCCCTTGGTTCTGATACCCCTACGGTTACATGGAGGACGGGGCGCGGGAAAGTTGTAGTGGGGCTGCAGACCGTCCCTTCCCAAAGGCGCGAAGCAAATCCACCATCCCCTATTCCTGACTAGCACCAAGAGGCGAGAGGGAGCAGGCGCCCCTCCCGAGCCAGGAGCCCTCCAAACTTTTCCGCCTCGTTCGTTCGCTCCTCGTTCGCGTTCTGAAGCGACCGTTGCGCTTGGCGCGCCTCAGGCTCTCGGCCGCTTAATTAAAGAAAGAAAGAAAGAAAAGAGAAATTAACGCCCTCTCCGCCTTGCCACCATGCCTTCTTCCTTTCCCTTCCTCAGCTGCTGCTTCTGCAGCCTGGCAGCTTGGCTGCTCTTGGCCGCCCCCGCCCCCGGCAGCGGCGCTCCGGGCGCGGAGAAGGAGGCGGCGGCGGTGGCCGAGGAAGAGACCGCGCTCCGGGTGCTGGTGCTGCTGCCCAAGGACGACGCGTACCTGTTCTCGCTGGCGCGGGTCAGGCCGGCCATCGAGTACGCGGTGCGGAGCCTGGAGGCCAACGGTTCCCTCCTGCCGGCGGGCTACAAGTTCCGCCTTTTCTACAGCGACTCGGATTGCGGCAACCGGGCGCTCTTCAGCCTGGTGGATATGATCACCTTGAAGCGGGAGTGGCCCGACCTGCTGCTGGGGCCGGTGTGCGACTACGCCGCCGCGCCGATAGCCCGGCTGGCTTCGCATTGGAACCTGCCTATGATCTCGGCCGGCGCGCTGGCCGCGGGCTTCAGCCCCAAGACGGGCGAGTACTCGCACCTGACCCGGGTGTCTCCGGGCTACGCCAAGATGGGCGAGATGTTCCTGGCGCTCTTCCGCCACCACAAGTGGAGCCGCGTCCTACTGGTTTACCACGAGGACAAGGAGCAGCGCAGCTGCTTCTTCGCCGCCGAGGGGGTCCACCTGGTCTTCCGCGAGGCCGGCTTGCACCCGGACGACTTCGCCTTCGAAGAGAGCGGCAAGTACGCGGAGGACGTGGTGCGCGCCATCCAGGGCGGCGAGAGAGGTGAGGGCTCGCGGGTTGAGGGGCGGCTGCGTGTGTGTGTGTGTGTGTGTGTCTCGTTCCCAGCTGGATCGCTCGCAGAGCTTTGCGCCCCGTGTCCGGTTTCTTAGCGGGGCTTCTGGGCTGCAAAACGGGGCGTCCGGTGAAACAGCGCGCAATCCAGGACGGGAGGGATCCCGGGGCCACAGTCCCACAACTCCACGCCGGATCCGTCGGTGAGGAGCGTGTGGATGGGGCTTGAATCAAGGATCGGCGCGCGGTGAATCACATGGCTTTGATCCGAATGAGCTCGGGAACCTGCCGTCCTCTCGATGGTTTCAGACCAGAACTCCCGTTCTTGATACACGCCAAATGTTTTCGGAGTTGTAGTCCAAAATATCTGGAGAGCATCGGGTTGCCTGCGGTTCATCTCCATTTTAAGCTTCGTGCTAAATTCATCCTGGGAGGGTGCCACCTCTAGCCGTATTTGCAGAGCTGGTTGCAAATATTTACTCAGAAGTAACTCGGACCGAGTTCAGTAGGTCAGACTTATTCCCAGGTAAGAGGACCCATAGCAATTGCAGCTTCTGCTGCCTCTGATCCGTCCTTGCAAATTCTCTATGGGGTAAGTCCTGTTCCTGCTGGAAGGAAGGAAGGAAGGAAGGAATTATGAATTACAGAAGGCTGAAATATGAACAGAGATGCATCTTGAACCAGATTCAAAGATCTCATTCAAATACACCTGAGAACTCATGGGATTCTCCTTTATCCTTCATCTGTTACTCTCTAGGGGTGCTGCATATGAAAAAAAAAGTTTGCTTATTAGACTTAAACACAATATGGTGTATTAATTTGAAATGTCTGTTTCAAAAAGAAGGAAAATGGAATTTATGACAAAAACAGGTAGCTGCTTTTTTTCATATAAAGGTATAAAGGTGTCTTGGTACCCAACTAAGGAGAAAACATCTAGTCAGTAGGAACATTGGTACAAAACAGGAACCCTAAAACTTCTACTATAGCAATATGCATATTATGAGAGAAGGAGCATAGCATGACCAAGTTACACCTTTCTCCCAAACAAGGCACTTTCCATTTAATTCTCATTCACTGAATTCACATAAATGCTGTCCCATGCATGGCTCAATGGGGTTCTCGATAGCTTGATGCCCTATAGCATATCAGATGATAGTATGCTGCCATAAAATACCACAAAGTATGACAGACTGTAGTAGATTTGTCCTATAACATCAAGTCCTGTGTATCAGCCCATTAAGTGTTCCTATTGGGTTGTGCATATAAATTCACTAATATGAATTCAGTGGAAAGTGCTTTGCTTGGGGAAAAGATGTAACTTGTGCACTGTAGCAACTCTGCAATTCTTATCAAGTGGAATAGTTATTCAAAAAAGGCCAGAGACTGTCAGCATGTCAAAATTTGTACTTGATATTAGTATTTGATTTACATATTTATTTTTCATTTACATTCAATTTAATGTGTGTTCTGTTAGAGTAAGTAAAGAACATGAAAAATGTCTTCAAAAGAGTTGTATAATTTGCCATAAATTACCTTGTACCTATAATTTTCAAAATCCCAATCCAGCACATTTTTGTTTTACTTATCTCCTGCATTTAATTTGTCCACGACAGAGATTGGTGGTGATCTTTCATCAATTTCTCAAGATGATTTACGAGAAAATATAAAAAGCAAAAGCATGCTGATTTTCATGCATTGCTGCCATATAGCTGCATCTAGTCCGCCCCGACACTACCCCAAATTAAGGGATTACAGGGTCATAAAATGGAAGGGGTTTTTTGTTACATATCTTTCGTGTTTACATTCTTATAAAATGAAGAGTGATCGCCAATAAGATTGACTATTTATTCACTTGCTTGAAATTAAGGGTGCAGGTGGATTATAATATTTATTCATTTATTTAAAAAAAATAACTGTTTCTGTATGTTGCTCCAATCATATAACTCTGATCCATACAAAGTTGGAATCTGTTATTATTTTTCTGGTTTATACTTTTTATAAAGTGCCTGCATATATAGGTACAATTGGTACAATTCTAACTACAAATTAAGAAGCTCAAAAACACCAATCGATGGCGATCTCAGTAAATAGTTTCAAGAAGCCAATTCTTAAGAAGCCAAGTTTAATTTTATCTTTGTAAGGAGGAAGGAAATAGTACTTTTGAGGTATTGTAAGGAATTGCAATAGGATAATATACACATGCAAGTTGCTGTAAATTACTGTGTAGATGTGTATTAACTCCTTCATATACTTTTTCCTTTATAGTGCATTTCCTAATGTTTCTGTAGCTTGGGAAATAATAGAATTGGAAATATTTGGAGCTGATCATTTAGAAAAGTGCTCTGGGGTTTATGTTAGCTTCATGTTAAACTATTACCTATGAACTGTGCTTCTCCATGACTACTATGAGTTTGATTGCACATAAGCAATGTACAAATGGATAATTGAGAATCCTAATTTAGGGAGTTATTCAAAGTGCATTCATCATTCATTTGACTGAATTCTTATTATGAATAATGTTAGGAAAACTGGTATATTTCCAATCCATTTTATAATGGATTCTGTTCATTTGTATCATTGCTCTTTTATTCGTTCATTAAACATGAGCATGCATGTTTGTTTATAGTTCTACTTAATAGCATCTAGATTGTATGAAACAAGTGGCTAAACATAAACAATTGCTATGAATTTCCACCTACAACAGAGATGGGGCAAGCCTATCATTGTCTGTAAGCTCAAATGAAACCCAGTCATTTCAGATAAAAATCAGCTCCTGCCTTTCTTTCCAAATTTTATTCATATCTATGGTATGCACTTGCTTTAGAAGTGCATAGTTTTCCCCCTTGTGACTGCTTTGTTACACAAGTGGAAATGCTTGCACATTTACAAGAAGTGCACTTAGATTATGATCTTTAAGCTCCTTTGCTCCCTGGTTTAAAACACAAGTGGTTGTTTGCAGATCCATATAGCTACATTAGCAATTTCCTAGAGATGAAATTTACCCCTATGAGACAACAAGACAGTAAAGCAGTCTATCTCGCCATGCCTCATCAAGAAGAAACCACAAAGTCCCAAGCAGAATCTTACTTTTAAAAAAAATGCTCCAGATGATCAGATAAGTCTGAGTTAACTTCAAAGTTATGTTCCTTTCCTTCCTATGTTACCACCTCAGAATTCCTGTTCCTCCCTTTGCTGTCTTCTCCTATTTCTATTTACTGTTTATATTTGTCAATGAAGAAATGAGCAGGATTTCCCTCCATTTCTTCCTGTGCTTCCGTTGGCTGTCTTCCCCCAAAGTTTAGCTCATTGTCTTGTTATTTACCTGCGTGGATGTCTTATCCAATCTGTTGCCCTCCAGATACGTTGGAGGACATCTCACCTGTAGCAGGGCTATGAACTGTGGATCATGATGATGCACAAGGATACCTTCTGGAAATTGTATTATTATTTGCTTCAAATATTTCTTTCACAATATCAGTCTTTATTTTTCTCACCCTGCCTCTGTTTTTCCTGTTTTTATTCAAAATAGGAAGTTGTTCTCTGGTAGGAGAACAAAAGTCATGGATGACTTTTGGACTCCTTTAGTTCAGTAGGACTAATAAGCAAGGAAGTCCGTGTGTTACAATAAATGGCGGGTTCTGCTGGATTGTTCGTGGCATGGACTTGTCAACCAATTGCCTGAAATAATAACAACCAGAACAGCCCTATTATTTTGTTGCAGCTGAAAACAAGGAGTAATTTGGGTTCACCAAAAGACTCAAGACATTTACTGAGGCATAAACAACCAATGAAGTGGACTGTAGTTCACAAAAACTTGTGCTGTAATAAATATGTTATTCTTTAAGCTCCCCTGGAGTCCTTGTGGTATTTATGAAATGTGGATCAAGTCACAAGGGTTGAATTCATAGCTGTCCTGATAAATACACAGTTGCCCTTAAAGAGATCCTACTCAGGAAATATGTTAAGCATTGCAGAGTAGGAGCCCATATCTGTAAAAAGAATATCCCAAACACAGGAATATAAGAAAGTTACAGTAGTATCTGACATATACCTTATGCCAGTGATGGCTAACCAGGGGTGGGATTCTACAGGTTCATACCTATTTGCTAGAACCAATTGTTAACATTCTAAGCAGTTCAGAGAACCGGTTGTTAGAAGAAATTACTGGCCTAATCCTGTAAGGAAGGCAGGAAGGAAACATTCTGGTGTTGCTTACAGAAACTGCCTCTCCATTAACCCTTATTACATTCTTGGCAGGACTAGACTTCCTGTCTCAGGAACGTCTCTGAAGTTTTTTTTCCTTCCTTTACTGGTACTTTGCTTGTGTGGAGTGACTATTCAAAGTTACAATGGCACTGAAAAAATGACTTAATGACCGTTTTTCACACTTACAACTGTTCCAGCATCCCCACAGTCATGAGAGGCCAGGCGAAGAGATGCGTGCCTCAATGTGAGTGATGTTGAGTTGGCCACACCCAGCCAATAACATGGCCATCAAGCCACGCCCACCACCTAAGCCATGCCCACAGAACCAGTTATTAAAAAATTTGAATCCCACCTCTGGTTACAACTGAAAAAAGGTAGACAAAATAGACCAAGAAAAGCTTTGAATCTTCATGCTTAAGTGTCTGGATAATTTTTTTTCATTTCTGCGAAGTTTGAAGCACAGACCATGGAATAATTGGACCACGCTTGTAAACTTTTGCAAATATGACAGCACTTGGCAGAATCAATCGTTGCCACTGTGTGGGTTCCTCCAGAGGAAGATCTAGGTGTTCAAATGACATCTGAATTTATCATAGAATCATAAAATTAAAACTGATCTCAAACATAACCTTTGTCCAATTTCTGTTTGGGGTCAGATCTGCTAAAGCATTTTTGTTAGCCGGTGTCTTTGAACACTTCCAAGGAAGAGGAACACAGCCGCTTCTGAGGCAACCAGTTCTTGCCATGAGAAAATTTCCCCTGATGGCTGTATGGAATACCTGTAATCTCAATTCATTGGTTTTGCCTGGCTTTAATGTCACTTGTATGACATTCCTTTAGATATCTGAATACTATTACTATACTGCCACACACACACACACACACACACCGGTCTTCTCTTTTGCTGGTTAAACATACCTGTATAGTTCCTTCCATTGTTCCTTATAGCAGGCGTCCCCAATCTCCAGTCCAATGGGCCACAGCCCGTTCAGAACCGTGGCATGGAAGTGGTGGGTAAGCACACACATGCACAATGCTGCATTTGCAAAAGCAACATGTGCACAAAACTATCCCCCTCTCCTCCCCTGCTCACCCAATGCCGTCTCTGCTGGTCCACCGAGCCAGAAAGATTGGAGACTGCTGTCTTATAGCAATAGCACTTAGACTTATATACGGCTATACAGTGCTTTACAGCCCTCTCTAAGTGGTTTTTACAGAATCAGCATATTGTCCCCAACAATCTAGGTCCTCATTTTACCCACATCGGAAGGATGGAAGGCTGAGTCAACCTTGATCCTGGTGAGATTCTAACTGCCAAATTTCAGGCAGTCAATAGTCAGCAGAAGTGGCCTGCACTACAGCGCTCTAACCACTGCGCCCCCGAGGCTTATAGGACTTGGTTTCCACTCCTCTTTGTTATCTTGATGGTTCCTCTCTGAACTTGCTTTGATTTGTTGATGCCCTTTTAAAGCTGCAATGCCCAGAAGGACTGATCAAGGTAGAGGAGAGTAAGACAATGTGACAATGTGCCCAATGTGTTTTGATTTATGCTCCTGCTCCTTTATCTGAAGTCTGCACTTGCCTGTTCAACTATATCCCATGGTTCAAATTGCGATGTACAGAACACAACGCCCAGACCTCTTTCACGCATATTATTGCTAAACCAGGTCTCCTCCATCCTACTTGGTTGTTTCATTTTTTTTCTCCCCAGTTTCAAGACTTCATATTTTTCCCTGTTAAATTTTAACCTGTTCATTTTGACCTTGTGTTCAAGTCTATCTGGTGGGTTTTTTTTTAATCTTCTCTTTCTCTTCTAAAACATTAGCCATTCTTCTTAAGTGATCTGCAAATCTGGTGAAAATTCCCACAACTCCTTCTATCCAGGTTCACTGCAACTTTATATATAGCCCTTGGAACAGAGTACTTTGATACTCCACTTGGGGCTATTCTGATCTTGGTGGACTGTTTGATGGAGTACTCGGTGTGATCAGTCACATAGGAGTCCATCTAATAGTTGGATCATATAGTCCATATTTTGCCATTTTATTAATGAGAATATTCACATGATGATGATAATGTTACCCATTCAGTTGTGTTCAACTATTGCAGATTCCATAGGCCAGGTCTCTCCACATCTTCCAATCTTGCATTTTTGAGTTGTTCTATGCTCTGGCTGATGTCAGCTTTGATGATGTCCAGCCACCATGTTCTTTGCTGGCTTTTCCTTTTACCACTAACTCCTCCAAAAATAATTGCTCCCTCCAGTGAATTCTCCCTCACAACATGGCCAGAATAAGCGAGATGCAGTTTTTTGCCTTCCGGGTGACATGTCTGGTGGATATTCACAACATTTTATCACATGGTTTCTGAGATCCACTATGTTGAGAGCATGTCCTAAGACAGTAACTTGTTCAAAAAAGGAGATAAGGGTAATCTGGCATGCCTTGTTGATGACAATCCTGGGCCGGTTTTATAAATAGCCATTTTACCAAGTGCTCACAAATATGCAGTTTAATAAACTGCTGGAGGATTTTAGACATCATACCACCGAGGCCTATCATTTCCTGGGTCCTCCTCCTTCCCTTTTCTGCAGGCAGGGACAATAGTCTTCGGGGACCTCATCAGTTCTCCAGAAAGAAGTTCTCAGAGATTACAGTTAGTAGTTTTGCAATCGTCTCAAATAGTTTCGTTGATACCCTAAGATATAATTCTTCTGGCCCTAGAGACTTGACTTAGTTGAAGTTAGCAAAATATTCTTTTGCCCACCACTTTTGTAAATAGCATAAAGGTAAATACAGATAATACAGTGCCCACCAATTAAAGCAGGTATTTTTAATGTGAGCAGTTAATTATTCTTGGGGTTTTTTTATCATCTGAATCAAATACAGCAGTGATGTTGATGCTGAGGAAACCTCATTCCCAGCACCTCTTTACTTAAAAGTATAGAGGTAGTCCTCACCGTAGGATCACAATTTTGCCCCAAATTTATATTGCTAAGTGAGAAATTTGTAAAGTGAGTTTTGCCCCATTTTTATGACTATTCTTGCCACGTTTGTTAAGTGAATCACTGCAGTTGCTAAATTAGTAACTTGGTTGTTGAGAGAACCTGGTTTCCCCGTTGACTTGGGTTGTCCGAAGGTTGCAAAAGGAGATCACATGATCCCAGGACACGACAACCATTGTAAATGTGAGTCAGGTTGTCAGGCATCTGAATGTAAACCATGTGACTATGGGGATGCTACAATAGTCATAAGTGTGAAAAAATGGCCATGTTGCTTTTTTTCAGTGCCATTATACTTAATGGTGACAAAGCAAACCGTTGTAATTTGAGGACTACCTGTATCGTACATTATACATGCCTGTAGTTCAAGATGGGAGAGAGGATTTGATGGTGAACATGTGTCAGTTTGACAGGGGAATCTCTGGGTGCAATTCAAGGTGCTAGTTATCACTTTTAAAGCCCTACGTGGCATAGGGCTAGATTATTTGTGGAACGATCTTTGCATGAGGGTATCTGCCTGTCCCTTTAGACAGATAAGTAAAAACTCTCCAGATCCTTCTCTTAGGTGTTGCCATTTTGAAGGACCTAGGAAGTGTATTTTTTCTGTTAAAAAGACCTATGAAATATTATTCCCCTTAGAGACTCAGAAAGCCTCTACCCTTTTAACTTTCTGAAAAGCGCTTAAGAGCTGGCTTTTTAATTTATTTGTACCCGACCTTTTAGGGACGCAGTGGCTCAGTGGTTAAGATGCTGAGCTTGTCGATCGAAAGATTGGCAGTTCAGCGGTTTGAATCCCTAGCGCCATGTAACAGAGTGAGCTCCCATTACTTGTCCCAGCTTCTGCCAACCTAGCAGTTCGAAAGCATGTAAAAAATGCAAGTAGAAAAATAGGGACCTCCTTTGGTGGGAAGGTAACAGCGTTACATGCACCTTTGGCGTTTACTCATGCCAGCCACATGACCACGGAGACGTCTTCAGACAGCGCTGGCTCTTCAGCTTTGAAACGAAGATGAGCACCACTCTCTAGAGTCGGGAACAACTACCACATATGTGCAAAGGGAGCCTTTACCTTTTATCCCACCTTTATTATTTTTACAGTGAACAGTATTTTACAGTATTCAACACAACTTTCTCCTATTTCCCCCACAACAAACACCCTATGAGGTGGATTAAGCTAAGAGAGAGTGACTAGCCCAAAGTTTCCCAGCTGGCTTTCACGGCTAAGATGGGATTTGAACTCATGGCTTCTTTCTTTCTAGCCTAGGGTCTTACCACTAGGCCAAACTAGCTCTCCTTCCCACAAGCATTGGGCTAACTGGAGTTGGAAGCGAGTGTTGTGGTCTGCATTGGGGAAGTTTGGTTGTGGCACTGGGTTTTTCTGTTTTCTTGTATTGTTTATACATATTGTTTTATCCTTTGGCTGTAAGCCCCCTAGAGTTTGATTTTAAGATAGGTGGCTATAAAATGCTGTAAATAAATAAATTTGCAAACTGGAAGTTGCAGGGAGATAGTTAATTTCCTTTGCTCACACTGATGTTGCTGCCTCTCTTACCAGAGCTTACAAAATATTTCCTTGGCGTGAAGAGAAATGTAGGCATAGACAAGAAGATACAGAATTGTAATAAACCATGACTGACCTCAGAACCACTCTGTATCTCTCTATGCACGTAGATAATGAAATGGAGATTTCCCATTATGGGTGGACCTCTAGTTAGGACCACAATGAAGCCCAACATTCATGTTGCTAAGTGAAACACTTGTTTTCCCCCCATTTTTATGACTTTTCTTACCACAGTTGTTAAGTGAATCATTACAGTTGTTAAATTAGTAACCTAGTTGTTAAGTGAATCTGGTTTCCTCATTGACTTTGCTTGTCTGAAGGTCACAAAAGTGATCACATGACCCCAGGACACTGCAACTGTCATAAATATGAAGCCTCTGAATTTTGATCACATGATCCTGGAGAATGCTGCAAGGGTTGTAAGTGTGAAAACTGGTTCATAAGTCACTTTTTTCAGTGTCATCGTAACTTTGAGTGGTCACTAAATGAACTGTTGTAAATCAAGGTCTACCTGTATAATCTTCAGTTCCATCCCAAGATATTGTAGCATATTAAGTGGAATAATCTGGGGAAAGTGGGGGTTTTTATTGTTGTTTTTCAAACTAAGGACAGCTTCTTCTTGACCTAAACTGTTCCTTTTGTTGATCTACTTTCACATTTCTTAGGAATCAGCCTCCTTTTTAAGGGATTTTGGTTCTAGGAATGTTAAAACTCTAGGCGACTACCCAAAAGGAAATGTTGGAGGGACAGCAAAAAAATCTGATGCTTAACCTTTCATTCTTTTATAATGATGTTGTGCAGGGTAAGCGTCTGAGTGATGCTTCCTTTTGGCCCTTCTAAATAGGGATTTTCTCCCCTCCCTGTCAGTCTGCAAGATCCCACAAAGTATTAATAAATAACAAAAGCATTTTGAGGAAACTTGAGTGGTGACATGGTGCACATTTAGGAAAACAAACCAGCAAGAGAGGGGACAAACAGCATTTTACTGCTTCATATATACCAAAATAAAATATGTGCACTTAAGGTTAATGACAACATCTGCAAATCAAGTTGCAGGTGCTGATAGCAGATCTGTTAGGTTAAGCAAGCATCTGCCTTGCTTAATACTTCTTTTATATATTTCTTTTACAGTACTGCCCCAATCAAAATGGGACAGTGGAATGGGTACAGCAAAACAAAAACACAACGTGAAAACAAGATACAAATGAACCAATAAACTAGGGGTGTCAAAATTCGTTTTCATTGAGGGCCACATCAGGGTTGTGTTTGACCTCGGGGAGGCATGGCCACGGTGGGCATGCCAGCTCAACATCACTTGTGTCAGGGGCACCAGTAGTGGCCCGAGCGCTCTGCCAGCGGAAACGGGCTCCTGAGCTCCATTTTCAACTGTGACGGCCTCCTGCAACCCTCTGCCAGTGGAAACAGACTTCAGGAGGGCTGCCCGCGGCCCTCACGAGCTCCATTTTTACTGGCAGAAGCACCGTGGGCTGATCCTTCACTTTTTCCAGGGCGGCACCATGGGCCAGATCTAAGCACCCCATGGGCCGGATCTGCCCCCCGGGCCTTGAGTTTGACACCCTTGCAATAAACCATCTGGTTAACCAGGATTTCTGTTAATGACCAGGCCAGATGGACAGAATTGGGTTCAGCAAGCCATTGCCCAATTTATCCTGGTGCTGAACATCAGAGGGCTCCCAAAGGAATAGCCATCACTTTCAGGTCGTGTCTCTTAGCGCCCAATGCAGCAATTTCAAAATTAGGGTCCTTCTGGCTTGGTGGCATTGTTTTATGAAGGATTTAGCCACTGCTTTTGTACCAGTTGTAGCTTCCATGTTGCCTCCAGTGGCATTCCTATATCTAGGACACTTGCTCTACTCTAGTCCAACTAGATATGACTCTTATTGTCAGGTAGGATCATAAATTGCTGCACCAGCAAAGTCAGAGAAAGCCTTTCCTTGCTGTTGCTTCTACTTGTTGCTTAAACAAGTGAGAGTCCAGGAGAATTCCAAGTCACTAATTCACTATTTTACTATTCATAGTAACTATGGAGACTAATATTAATAGATCTTTTTGATGTTTGTTGACAACAAGCAACTTCATATTGGCTTCATATTTATTCTGGGGTTGTTTTGCCTCAGCAAGATTCTCACAGCTTCAGACTCAGCAGATCCTTCAGACTAGTAGGCTGTTCAATCTAAATGTTATGAAAATCCTCATCTTTATAACAGATAAATTGTCATGTAGTTAACCATGTTAAAGCCAAGCAATTGGGAGTCATTGAGCTGACAAGTCCCCAAAGTTTTTACTCAGGAGAAAACAAGTTCTAACAACCTATTTGGAGATCTAGTTCGTTTTTTTCCCAAAACCTACTTTTCCTTTGTCAATACCTTTAATCGTGGATATGAAAACTGAACAAAGCAGATTATAGTAGTGTTGATGTCTATATATCAAGGAGGTCCTAGATTGCAATATATTAAAATCTTAAAATAAAATACCTGCTTAACTCTTTTTTTCTTTTTGACTTCCTCGAAAAAGAAATACAGTAATAGGAAAATATTCTCTCTCCTATTGCAAAACAACAACAACAACATACGACCTTGAGTTTAAACATTACTCAGGAAGTCTCAGCAATATGCAGCAATGGTGATAGCATTTGTTCATAAATTGTCTGGATAAATAGATATCTAGACATCCAAATAAAGAGTTTTTAGAGATGATCTGCCAGTGATCTTGATATGGGTAACTATTTCAAACCTATCTTGGAGGTACATAGAAAAGGAGCTGCTAAAGAATTATTATCTAGGAAGACTTGTGTATGAATAAATGGAAACATCATCTAAAGAAAATGAAAATATTCTTTGAGGCAATATTATAACGCATGAAAATACGTGTTGAACAAATAATGGCTGGCTTCACACTCTCCTTTAAAAATCGTTCCCAAGTACCCAGTTGGCGGGTATGGCCAAAAATGTTTTTGTCCACTTTAAGGCTAAGTAAATTTCTGGGAACAGATTATGACAGTTTGAATCTGTTTTGAATCTGTCAGTTTAAAGTCTATTTTTTTAGAGCGAGGAAGAGGAATCATTTTCTGTGTTCCTTAAAACTGATGTAGTCTGATACCAGCAACATTTATATGGATTTTTTTCAGTCCATTATCTTTAACTCTTTTAATAAATTGGAAGTGCAAATTTCATGCTTTGAATACCTTATCCGAGCTTTGAATCTTCTTCCTCCTTTGTTTTTATTTCTGTCACATTTTGTCAAGTTTTGGAGAACTTGAAAGATCATGCATTATTTGTGTTCCTTTGGTTTACCCTAATATAGATTTATATATTGTTAGATTTACAATGTATTCTACCTTTTGTTTATAAATTCAAGGCAGCATATATAATATTTCTATTCATTGTTTACCACAATAATCTTATAAATTACTCTGAGAGAAGAGAAGGAAGTTGGCCCAAGTCATCAGTAAGCTTTCATGATTAAAGACCGTTTAGAAACCTGGATCATCCCAGTGTCAAATCTATTAGTTTCATCATTACACTGGATTTTAAGATATACATCATCAAGCAATTGTGCACTTAAAGATTAAATTGGAAAAGAGAAATTCTGAAAGAAGGCAATGGAAGAGCATTTCTGTACAGATATCAAAACAATCTACATACTGTGACAGGAATCAAGGTGAATTTCACAAAGTTGACCTTTCTAATAAAATTATTTATTATTATTTAGTTATTGTTGTACCTTATTGTTTTTCCTTTCCCCCACACCTCACCTTTCATCTCCCAAGATCTTGATTATTTCTGCCTAGCTGGGAAACAGCCTTTTCTGTCTGAAACCCCAGAGAGTCGCTGCTGGCTGGGTTATACTGGGCAAGGGAGGCTAAGTCGGGTCAAATAGCTGGTTGTGGTTACTGTTGGAATCCTAAATCCTTGGCAGATTTAAGAGGCATGGACTTCAACTCCCAGAATTCTCCAGCCAGTCCTCCTTTAAGCGTATAGCTAGATTTCATAAAATATGACATGTATATACAATAAATGTAAATTAAATATGATGTATAATATCCCTTATATATATTTGTGTGTGAATTCAGGAAAAAAAATTGTTCCCAATTGTTTATTTCTTTTAAGTAGATGAGTTTACCATAATTATTATGAGACTTTTTCTGAATCTTGTTAAGCATTATCTAGCCCACTAATGATGAACCTTTTGGGAAATCCCTAACAGGACTCTGTTGGCATATCACACCCTTGCCCCCCCAAAAGAGAAACAATTCTTTATCTCCCCTCCCCCTCATCAAGGCCACCCGAACAGCGGCACTCAGTGACAATGATGAGGCCAGCCCTAGATTTGAGGCCCAGGCCTCAACTTCAGCCCTAGCACAACCATTGCTACACAAAAAGGCCACTTCATTGCTGTTCCCAAGGAGCATAAGCTTCAGGGAACAACACAATTGCCCCAGTTGCCCAGTGCTCCCCAGAATATGTCATTCAACACTTATTTTCAGGTTGTGTTATCTCTCTGTTGAAGGCCCCTTCAGCCTACCAAAGGCTGCTTCAGGTTGCACAAGGCCTTCGTTCTTGAAGCAGCTTTAGAGAATGCTCTTCCATAGCCTCTGCAGCCTCCACAAACCACATGAAAGCATGCCTCATTCTCATGCAATTTTTGCAGGCTCCATAAGCCACACAAAAGCACCCTCCATTCTCTTGTGGCCTCCACAGCCTCCAAAATCACATGAGAATGGAATGTACTTTCAAGAATAGTTGGTGCCAGGTGATGGTAAATGCTGGCATATCACACAAAATGCTGTGACATGTTGCTTTTGACACATGTATCATGGGTTTACCATCACGGCTCTAGTCAGTGCTAAGCATTTTAAATGCTTTTAATTAACTAGTCAGATTGCATGCTGGTCACTATAAGGACAAGTGACATCCTTTGGATCTGCCCTTGGTAATCCACAGCTCCTTTAAGGAGATTCCACTGAGAATCCTTTGAGAGGCTTCAGGGCCTTCAACAGAGAGATAATACAACCTGAAAAAAAGTGGTGCATGGCAGATCCTGGGGAGCATTTGGCCATGGTGAGAAACGTATCATTCCCCAAGGCTTGTGCTCCTTGGGAATGACAATGAAGTGGCCTTTGTGTGTGGCAATGATAGTGCTTGGGTTGAAGCTGAGGTTTGGGCCTCAATTTTAGGGTTAGCCTCATTGCCACCAAGTGCTGCTATTCAGGGTGGCGTTGATGAAGGGATGAGAAGTATTTGTCTTTTATTTGTTTTGTGTGTGTGTGTGTGTGTGTGAGAGAGAGAGAGAGACAGACAGACAGACAGAGAGGCATACCAGCAGAGTCTATCCACCTTATTCATGGCCTTTCCTTCTTCTTACCCAACTTTGCCAAACATGTTTGTTTTTTTCTAGTCCCTCATCTGCTCATTTCACAGGTCCAAAGTATGCAGATTTCTGGAACAGTTCATCTTTATTAGTATTTATTTTATTTTGATGCTTGCATAAAATCAGGAACTTAATGTTGGTTAACTTAGGAACCGCTATCCTGTAAAAGTGTTGGTGAAAGTTGGCCTTTCATTGACTGTTTTTCACACTGAATACCCTGGTGTTGTGGATGTCCTTTGTATAGCCATGAATTAAAAACAAAAACAAAGCAACCAGAGGACCGTCTGTCATTGTCTCCAGCTTTTCAGAAATTTGACAGTCTGTTCCTGGTCTTTGAGGAATGGCTTCTTATCTCTGTTTTCCATTTATTTCCACCAGTTGTGATCATGTGTGCCAGCAGTGACGCAATACGGAACATCATGCTGGCTGCACATCGGCAAGGAATGACTAGCGGAGATCATGCTTTCTTCAATATTGAACTTTTCAACAGTTCATCATATGGTAATGTAATTTCTGTCTTCCACTGGATTGCAAGATTTTACTATAAACACGCTAACATTTTAGGGATGGTGTTAGTTTTTAAGCAAGTAATTGTAACCTTTCAAACAAGCATTTGAATTATGACATTTGGCAAAAAAAAAAGTAAGCAGATCCATGGTTAATACAGTGGAAGTTAATTTCGTTCATGGTTGCTTCCCATGCTGTTTTCAAAAAAATTAGCTATTCTGTAAAATGATTTACTTTGAGAAACACTTGTTTCTCTGAATCTTCTGTGAGTTCTTACAGCTGAGCCAGTCTGGTTTTGAATGTGCATTATTATGATGTAAGACTGCATCACACCCTGATTGGCTAGGCATCATTTGGTCTTCTTAAACTATAAGATGTTATAAAAGGCCCACCAGATGAATTTAACTCCTAGTTAACCGGCACAACTTTTCAATTTGCTTGGTAGCAAAATGTAAATGATTTGTGATTGTCTTTCAAGTTTTCAATTTAGCCTGTACTCCTGGACTTTCATAGTGGCCCGCTCCAGATGCTAACTAAGCCTGATCCTGCTTAGTTTCCAAGCCAAGAGAAAGGCAGGTGATGTCATCTGCTGAGACCTAAATTAGTATTGATTGATTGGTTAATTAAGTGCCATCAAATCAATGTTGTTTATTAGCAACCACATTGATTGTCTCCAACCTGCCCAAGATTTTCCAGTGGGGTGCTCTCATAGCATGTCCAAACTTTATTACCATAGTCTGGGCTTGTCATTTGTGCGTCAAGGGATAGCTCTGGGTTTGTTGTGGCAGCAGCCAGCAGAGCTGGCGGCAGACTCAAGACAGTGAGGAGGCTGGGGAGGAACATGGGCCACTCCTGGAAGGCTCTGATGAGTGCTCTGCGTCGGAGGCAGAGAAAGGGCCAGGGCCATCTGACAGATCAGCTGCCTTCAGAATCGGAGATCAGTGGGGCAGAAGAGCAGCTGGAGCCTGTTCCCAATGTGTGCATGCGCAAAGCTACCAGAAGAAGGGAACAGTTAAGGAACAAGGGTCAACTTGGCAGTAAAGGCTTAGGTGGATGGTGAATGGCCCCTCCCATAGGGAATAAAGAGGAGTGAAAGGGGAGTGGTGTTTGCAGGAAACAATTAGTTCAATTTATTAGGATGAAGATCTGTTTCTGACTTCTTGCCAAGTAATTTCTGCTATAGCGTGGCATTTGGAAGATATCAGCTTGGCAACTCTCCAAGCCTGATAAAGGTCTGTAGTTGTGAAATCTCATGAAAGACTGTTTGCCGGGACTTTGCTGGAGAGGAATTCTCTTTAACCTAAATAAAGGGTTTTATCAGGATGAAGAGGTCAGCAGCTGAGCCTACAGAAGGAAAGGCAACATGGCAAATGTCTCAGAAGGGATCCCCCCTAGTTTTATGCAGGGGTGGGATTCTACCGGTTCGGACTGGTTCGGGCGATTTGGATGTTAAAGTTATATCTGTTCGCCGAACTGGTATTTCAGTCGACCAGCTGGCCTGTGCCGCCCCTCCCAAGAGTCTCCACGTAGCCCTTTTTCAATGGAAGTAAGTGCAGAGTCCGAGCAGAGGCTCTGGGAGAGGGAAAAACGGGCCCTCCGGAAGTTGGGAAACACGTCTGTTTCTGGCTTCCGGGGGGCCTCCAGAGCCCGGGGGAGGCAGTTTTCGCCCTCCCAGAGGCCCGGAGAAAACCTCTGGACCCTTGGGAAGCAAAAAATGGCCCTCCCAGAAAAACCGGAAGTCACAAAACGGGCCTGTTTCTGGCTTCTGGAGTGCCTCCAGAGCCCAGGGGAGGCTGGTTTTGCCCTTCCAAAGGCCCGGGGGAAAACCTCTGGACCCTTGGGAGGGCGAAAACAGCCTTCCCCGAGCTCTAGAGGCCCACCGGAAGCCGGACACAGGAAGTTCTGGTAGGCCACACCCACTCAGCAAGCAGGCAGCAAATCTTTTGCTAAGATTTTTTTAATCCCACCCCTGGTTTTATGGAATATAAAGAGGAGAGGGAGCAAATATATTTTCAGATTTTCAAGATTAATACAACCTTGGGATAAAGATAGAGCTAGTACTTCTGGGTAGGTCTCTTGTCTGGACTACCTTGCAAGGCTGACATTTCCAGAAGTGTTTTAATTTACTTCCTTTCATTTCAGCCGGCATGGCTAATGGACATAAATCCCAGAAATAATTGGAAACATAATCAAACACATCTGGAGAACACTTAAGTTAGGGAAGACTGTATTTGTATGTAATAAGGCAAATTTTGAAAGTCACACCGGCTACTCATAAATACCCTGATCAGAACAGCACCATTTATTCTTTGCTATTTGCTGACCTCAGGCTGAGAATTACAGCTATTGTGCCCTTCAATATCGTGTTTGGGTTATACTTCTTAACTTGCATTACCGGAAATTAGCTGAGTGTTTAGCGAAAAAAATAGTTTAAATATTTGAGTTCTGTTTCATTTTTATTAGTTCCTTCTTTTAGTAGTAAGTTTCAGTGGAGTAATATCCATGGTGCAGTTTGAGAAGAGAGGTCATTTAACAAATAAAACTTCACTTGAAATAGCATTCTTGCACAGGAATCCCCCAAGGTAGCATGTTTAGATGCAGGAAGAACTTGCCATCTAAGCAAGTGTGTGTGCGGTTTGTGGGTCTTGCAAATTATTTAATGGACAATGTCCAAGGCTTGACTTTAGTGTTTAGCTTCATTGAAAGTTATTTCTAGGAAGTGAGCTTGTTTGCTTATGTATTTATTTATTTATTTATACCGTATTTATAAATTACCCTTCATTAAAATATATCACAAGTGTTTGTGTGTGTGTGTGTGTGCGTGTGCGTGTCTATGTGTACTTGCACATATATAAATAAATTGCATACCTATGTGACGCTATTACTTTGAGTACTTTGCAAAATAAATACCTTAGCAAAAATAATCATAAAATTAAAAGGCAGTGAAAATACAGTTTGGCATAAACTTACTGTCTTAAAATGTCCAGACAAATAATAACAAATTGATCAAAGCTGAAATGCTTGAAAAGACTGCTTTAGTTATGCTTCTGTAGGACAGGTGTTCTATTAACATTATGTCACAACCAAGAGAGCTCTCTTCTTGTCACATAATATGTACCAGCTGAACCATTTTTGGTTAGTGGTTAAGGCAGCAGGTTAGAAACTAGGAACCTGGGAGTTGCAGTCTTGCCTTAGATAACAAGCTAGCTGGGTGACCTTGGGCTACACTCTCAGCCCTAGGAAGGGGACAGTGGCAAACCATTTTGAGAAAACTGCAGATACTTGTCCAGACAGTTGCCAGGAGTCAAAAATAAACTTGATACCTCCAAATTGGCTTAAATAAGCTTTATCAAGGTATGCGATGTGTTCTACATGCCATGTGTTCTTGCTGTCTAATCCAAAAACTACTAGGTCACTGAGTGGTTTTTTTTTTTTTTGTCAGGTCAACCTGGTCTACCAAATTATGGGACAGAGCACACTGCTTCCGTTTTTGCCTTTCGGCCCAATCAAGCAGTGTTTACAGGCAGTCGCTTTTGCGACAAACTATTTTTGAACTGAATTTATGTTTTAGAGGTTAATACATCTACCTAATATACAAGTAGCCCAGGTTCAAATCCCAGAAGGCTAGTTGATGAGAGCTAAATAGCTTGAAATAGATCTGTACTAGTCTCCCTTTACTTCTTTGTTTGTAAAGCATAAATTCAATACTAGGTCACAGAATACTATGGCCATACTATTCCTATGGATCAGGCTGAACAGTTGTCCTGGAGAAAAACTATGTAGTGCTGCCCAAATTACCTGGCGACATTGGCTCCAGGAGTATTCCCAAGTTACACAGCTGATATTTTTCAACTTAATGGTCTCTTTTGCCTCAGCCAAATGATTAAAAAGTGCTATTTTTCTTTTGGACCAAATAAGCTTGGATTTTTAAAACAATGCTAAGTTAACATGGAGAATCCTTGACTTACAACCACAGTTAGGTCCACAATGTATGTGTCAACTCATAAAATATTTCTATGGTCTTTTTAGAGTTGCCAACAGAAAGGGAGAAGGGAGCATTGCAACCAAAAGTGCATTCCATAAATAGTTTTCAAAGATAGTAATTAGGGACTGAAGTTTCTGCCACGCAAAATTCTAACTGGAGAGCTTGATTGATGACTCTTGGCTAGGGATGTGTCCCATTGGAGAATATGAATTACGATACACCCAGGGGGTGGGGGGAAACCAGAATCAAGGGTGACAATGAATTATGTGTCTCAGAGTCGGCTATACCCAGGCAGTGCCGGACATGTTAACTCCCAATAAATCCTTTTGGAAGTTTGGCTCGAGACCCATGATTTAAATGGGGGTAACTGCCAGGATCTTAACAGTATGTTGTTAAGCAAAGTGGCTGCGGAGTGAGTTATCCCTATTTTTTTGACCTTTTATTGCTGCAGTTGTTAAGTGAATCATGTGTTCATTAAGCAAATCCAGCTTTCCTCATTGACTTTATTTATCAGAAGCTGGCTGGGGAAAGTCATACATGATAAATCACATGATCATAGGAGGCTGCAACAATCAGAAACACAGGTTGGTTGCCAAGCACCCAAATTTTGATCATGTGACCAGGGGATGCTGGTCACGTGATGTTGTAAGTGTGCAGATTGGTTGTAACTTACTTTTTATTTAGTGCTGTTGTAACTTCAAACGGTCACTAAAAGAGTGGTTGTAAGTTAAGGGCTGCCTCTAAATTGCAATGCCTTGGGTATTACATGTTAACAAGCCATAAACTAGTTGGGTTTACACATTTATTTTACTCCAAAAAGAGCAAACCATATAATGATTTAGCATGATATAAATCCAGAAATGAATTGTCTAAAATGCTTCTCCTTACAGTATATACAAATTGAATTGTTGAGTTTACAGATGTTTCTGGATATAGTCTTGCAAGCTTTGGAGTGCATGCCTTTTTTTTTTGAGTGACTGAACAGACAGAAATAAATAAGAATAGTAGCAGAATGGCAGTGTTGCAATATGGTTAACCATGTTGTCAGCATTAGCTTATGATTCTGTAACTAACAAGTAGTGTAATTAGTTCAGGCGGACATTATTTCAGCAATAGTGCATCTATGCATTAATTTAACATTTATTTGTATACCTTCGTCTCTAAGTGGTATCTCATAGTCATTCACAATCTTACTCTTTTACAAAAAAACCCAATAAATTAAAAAAGAAAAGTTTAAAGCATCAGGACAAGAAAACAAGATGAAAAAATTCATACAGCAATATGGTAGTGAAATTATGCTTTCTGTATAACTGCAGCTTTATTTCTCACATGGCTGGCAAGGTTTCCATGTCTAGATTAAAGTTATACATAATAAACTAAGAACAAGCATATAGTCCTGTAATACTAAGACCCTATCGATTTGTTGTGAGCTTTGCTGCCTGCTTATATGGTCCACTGTCTTAACAGAAAATAGCTCACATCAAAGAATTTTTGCAATAGCTGCATTGGATCTGCCCATTTCTGGCAGTTGATGTAAGAAACAACTCTTTACCACATGACAGACCTTGCTGGTGAGAATTATTTTAATTATGTATTTGATGGATTGTTGAGCCACCCAAGTCAAACAATGTGACTCTGGGTGGCGTAGAGCGAAAAGCAAACAATAAACCAAAGAAATAACCACATAACTTTCAAAACCCTAGCCAAAATATAAATTGATGGCCAAACATGATAATTAAACAACCCAAAGGGGATTCTATTCAACTGGATCCAAACATCTAAAGAAAAAGCCAGGTCTTAATAGCTTTTCTGAAAGCAAACACAGGTGGAGCTTTTGATGTGTTGGAGGCAAGATCATGCCAGAATACAGGAACAGCCACCAACAAAGCAACATTATAAATTCCATGAGATGACAAAATCTAAAAGAGAGATGGGTGTCAAACCCGATCATATCGCGGCCTGTTTCATGGCGTATCGGGATATTTTTTGCCCTTGCGGAGCCGGGGTGGGAGTGGCCTGCACAGGCTGTATGTGGCCTGTGGGCCATCAGTTTGACATGCCTGCTGTAGCATATTCTTCCTAGGGAGCGGATGTTCTTGGGAGAAGGAAGTTTCACAGGTAACCTATTCCTATGCTGTGTGAGCTTTAAAGGTGACAACCAGCAGCTTCGGTTGCATCCAAAAGCCTGCTGGAAGCTGATACAGCTTGTAGAGTAGCTGTTCCACAGGGGTATAAATGAACTATGCCCATATCTAGTTTACCACTGCTTTCTGGACCAACTATAGCAGTGGTGGCTAACCTTTTCGGCACCAAGTGCCAAAATGGGAGCGTGTGCGCATGTGCCAGGAACTGGAAGAACAGCACCCTGACATGCGTGTGGGAGCACCAGAAACCAGAAGCTTAGCTTCCCGGCACGCGCATGCGTGTTGGCCACCTGGTCTTCTGGTTTCTAACATGCATATGCATGCAAAGACCAGCTGGCCAGTGCACGCATGCACTCCAGGGAGCTGTTCTTCCAGTTTTCGGCACTCCCACGCGCACAAAAACCAGCTGGCCGGCACACATGTGTATGCCAGAACCCGCAAGAGCAACAGGCAGTGGCTGGCGTGCCTAGACAGGTGGGTCTGTGTGCCACTTCCAGCACGCATGGCATAGGTTCGCCATCATGGAACTATAGCTTCTGGATGTGGTCTTCAGGGACAGGGAACCCACCTCAAAGAAAGGAGGAGAACCAATGTCCTCCACTTCCAGCTCCCTCAACCAGTCCAGAAGGATGCCATGGTTGGTGGTATTGAAGGCCATAGAGAGATCAAGGAGAGCCAGGATGGACAGAGGCACAGCTGTCTATAAAACATGGCACACTGTATTTAGGAGGACCATTAAACCTTTTTGAACTTTCCAATTCAAAGAATGTTGAGATTCTGCCATGGCCAGTAGAAACGGTGTGGTAAAATTTAAGCATTGTGGATGGATCAGAGACCCAACTTTTTTTTTTTTCAGCTTGAATGGAATACGGTTTAATGGTTTTCAGAAGTACAGTGAGGCTATTAGGAAAAATCTTAATTTTCTCCCCAACTGTGTATTTGAAATTAGGAAGAAAGCAAGGGATTATCCTTGACTTCATAATAGAAGAAGTACTCAATTATCCAGATATTCTCTCTCATATTTACCCTCACTTGACCTGGATGGGATAATACTTTGGCAATAGGAACAAATGGCTGTTTTTCATACCTGGCCTCAATTGATTACAGCCTCAATTCATTCTGTTTTGACATTTGAATCTTGATATTTTTAGGCGTGTCTGGAGTTTTATGTCCAAAGGTATTAAAGAGACAGTGTGACCTTTTCTTTTAATTTTTTTTAAAGGACACTTTATCCCCATATTAAACTCAAAGCCTCTTCTCTGTTTGTTTCTGATTTTTTTTTTTTTTTGCAATGCATGGCCATCCACTGTCAATCCTGTGTTTTATTTTGCTTAATGTAGGAAATAATACACAAGGATTTTCCACTACTGAAGATAAAAAGATAGAATCGTTTCCTGTTTTTTTCCTCTATTTTTTCTTCTTAATCAGAGCAATTTAACCTTATAACCACCCAGAGTCGCCTTTTGGCAAGATGGGCAGCAATTAAATTAATAATAAATAAAATTTACAAGGTTAAAAAAAAACAGGTCACAAGTTTTGTTCTGGAATTCTCACAGCACATAATATTAAATTATCCCATCATTTGTCACTTTTTTTTAATTCTTTACTCGTCCCAAAGGATAGGTATGCTCCTTTCCATGCATGTTGTTTTTTCATCCTGAATTTTCTGCAAATAATTATCTTTCTCTTTTGAGGTCTTTACACAATTCCTTTTTAATGTAACTCTTTATTTCAAGAATCCGTATGAATTTATCTCATAAGAGGTAATTACAATTAAGGAACATTTAAGAGCTTAATGTCAATTCATAAAACATTTCTATGCCCATTTTATAGTTGCCAGCAGAAAGTGGGGGGGAGGAGTTTGAAAGAGCAGTGCTGTAGTTTGGAATCGAAAGTGCATTCCATTCATATTTTGCAGAGATTGCACCTAGGTGACTGAAGTTTCTGCCATGCAAATCTCTAATTGGAGAACATGATTGATGACTCTTGGCTATGGACATGTTTTGTTGGAGAATATGAATTATGATACACCCAGAGGGATGGGGAAAAACCAGGGTCAAGGGTGACAGTGAATTACATGTCTCAGAGTTAGCTATATCCAGAACATGCCAACATGTTAACTCCCAATAAATCCTTTGAAAGTTTGGCTCGCGACTCATGATTTAATTACGGTAACTGCTAGAATCCTGACGCTTTAATTGCACTGAGATGGACTGAAGATGCACCAACTCAAGTTAATACAATTAAAGTATATTTAGATGTTCATGGATTCTTTTCCTAGAGCAAGAAGGAGGAATCTATGGCCCACAGGCTACAGGCCATACAACGGAGTTCCCCATCTAGGTACTTCTTGGTTCATCTTTGCTAAATCAATGCAAAGCAACACATGGGAAAATACAGCCAAAGGAAAAGAGGAAAACAAGCTCTTTATAGTCCATAGTTTGGAACTGTAAATATTTTTATTTCTCCCTTAGGGAATGGTTCATGGAGGAGAGGAGACAAATATGATCTTGAAGCAAAGCAAGCATACTCATCCCTCCAGACAGTTACACTACTGAGGACAGTGAAACCCGAGTTTGAAAAGTTTTCTATGGAAGTAAAAAGTTCTGTTCAAAAACAAGGAATCTATCATGACGATTATGTAAGTACCTGACCAAGAGGATCGAGCTTTTAGCATCTCTAAAATACTATTTAAATTAAATCAGGGGTGACAGTGTGGTCTTTTCAAACTGAATCAAAATATCTTGAGTGTTCTCAGAATCTTCTATTAGTATCCTTGCTGTTGAAAATTGCTATTTGCTTGTTCACAGTCATTTTTAATAGTCGCTGTTATCAGTGAGATGGGGTGGCATAGAAATTTAATAAATAAATAAACTTTCTTTTCATTTATTTTCTAGAAATGGGACTTCTAAGGTATGACGTCATGAAAGGATAGAGCCCATAACCCATAGTGCTTTTCTAGTTCCATTTTGTTCTTTGTTTCTTTTTAATTTCAGGGTTACCAAATTTACTTGGGACATGTGTCTCCAGATACATCTTCAAACTTCTCAGTGGTCACTGAAGAACCTGTGCCAGAACATAAATCATAGGGGAGAAACTTATCTCAAATGCACTAGGTTCAAGGGAGATGTATGGGATGGTTTGTAATAGGTTGACAGAGATTTATGACTTCTGGTGCTTTTTCAAGAGAAGCAACAAAATGTTTCCTCTTCGTTTACACTATCATTATAATGTATGTATGTTTGTTTGTTTAAAAAAACTTTTTAAAGTATCCATTAATGGGTTTTTATGAAAATGAAACATGAGTTCCAATTAGTTTTGATCTTCTATACATAGATTTAAATCAAAAACTTAAAGAGTGTGCCTTTAGGATCAGGCATTCGTTGATGGATCTCAGCAATATGTAAAATAACAATAAAGTAGATTCCATAACTGTCTAGTAGTATGAGAGAACCGTTCTACTGTCCAAGAAGACACCGGTGAGTTCAGGCATTATGCTAAGTTACAGTGTGATTTGCTTGTTTGTGTTTTAATGATGTAAAGTGGTGTAAAGCAACTGGACTTCCTTTGTTTTGCTTCTCATCCAAAAAGCTTTATTGGTTCTGGATGAAGCTTTTTGAATGAGAAGTGAAATGTCTTCAAGAAAAAAGAAACGAAGAAAGTCCAGTTGCCTTTTAAAAAAGCACCTTTGGGGCAACCATGACCTGAATGACTGAGAATCTCCATAGATATGTTAACCATGCCCTAACTTCAGTGGGGGAATTCAATTTTTTTTTACGACAGGTTCTGTGGGCATGGCTTGGTGGGCATGGCAAGGGAAGGATACTGTAAAATCTCCAGTCAGAGGTGTATTTGCCAGTTCTCCAAACTACTCAAAATTTCCGCTACCGGTTCTCCAGAACTGGTCAGAACCTGCTGAATACCTCCTCTGCTTAACTTAATACAATATGTGAGCCAGGTCAGTAGGGGCTAGCTATTAGGAACTCAAGGCAAAAGATTGGAAAGTCAAGTGCATAGATTTAGAATCACTTACTTAAGAGTACCATGCGGGATATGCAGTGGAGCCATAGAAGGAAATTAGAGCTTGAAGAAAATGAAAGAATTAAGTTATAGGCTTAAGTGGAAAAGAGATTCTTACAGAAGAGAAATGGTCATTTCAGGTGAATAGAAATAAGATTTTAACAAATAAATATTGCAGTGTGATGTAAAATTATTTTAGTAGATGGCATATGCTTCTCATGGCAGATTAGTAGACAATGTATGATGTGAAAAAGGGAAATCCACTTGAAGTCAAGCTGAATTCCAGGTGATGTGATGGACACATCTACATAGTTTTCTTAGCAACAATATGGAAATTACCGTATTTATTATTTCCTTCTTTGGGGATATTTCTGTCAATACTCAGCCTAGCTTACAACCTTAGAATTACTTGGAAGTTCTTATGCAAGTTTTATGCAAGCTTTACTTGATATAGAAGGGTTACTGGCTAAGGAATTCTGGGAGTTGAAGTCCACAAGTCTTAAAGTTGCCAAGATTGGAGACCCCGAACTAGATGTTTCCACCATTTAATAGTTTCTACAGGTTCTATACATTATTGGAGCTCCTCTTGTGTTCATGAAAATAGAGCATTATATATTGGGTAAGTGTTTGATTTGCTTTGTGAAGTTATATGCCTTCATATCCTTCACACGTTGGACTATAATCTTAGCTCCTATGGCTTAAATTTAATCAGATACAAGGATAAGGATGGTAGGTTCATATTTGTGGATTTAAATGTATTTTTATTATTACTCGGTAATGAAGTGCAATAAAAATATAATAAGGGACATCCATATATGATACATATTTTAGATAATCATTTAGTAGAAAATTGACTCAATTACAGTGACAATAGGTGCATCGTTTGAAGATCTGAAGGATCACATTAGGAAGAGATTGTCCTGAACCAACTCTATTAATATGGTTCCTATGAGGTAACATTGACTTGATGTCACATAATCAGTAAACAAATGGTTTAAAGAATACTTCAATAAATAAAAATAAATAAATCTAATCAGTTGTGTGTTGCAATTAACATTGTTTTATCTCAGCCTTGTATTTTATCTCCCAAATATGCTGAATGACAGAGAAGATGGCTAAGATTTTAAAACAATATCCATATCAGAGTTTTTGCCTGTTTCAAGATGTATCCCTGTTAATTTCACATTCCCCATGAAAATAACCTCTTTGGGGCTTCTTCAGGTGTAAAGTTTTATGTCAGCCATGGGATGTCTTCCTTGAAAGTCTTTCATTTGCAGATAGTAGAGGAAATTGCTTGGAAGTTAAAACCACTTTATGTAGACTACACAAAAGATTACTCTGACACAATATATCTGTGAATTTCTGATGCTCCTCAAAATGCAAAATCACTTTCACTTGTAACCTTTCAAATCCGTCCCCTCCCTTTCTTTTGCAATAAAACAATCTGTGTTTAAATTAGCATAGCATCCAAAGAGAATTTAAAAGCTGTCCCAGGAACTGTGACTCTTTCTCCTGAGTCTTTCTTAGTAATCAAGAAAAATAGTTTTTCCTGCCTCTCAGCCAGAGACATTAGTATTTGTATAGAGACAGAACTGGCCACTTGGGACGTGCTTCTTTAAAAAGGGGGTTCAGTTAGATCTTGTTTTTCTAGCTGACTGGAAGATTGACTCAGCCTTCCATCCTTCCAAGGTTGGTAAAATGGGGACCCAGATTGTTGGGGCACAATATGCTGACTCCGTAAACTGCTTAGAAAGGGCTGTAAGGCACTGTGAAGCGGTATATAAGTGTAATTGCTATTCCTACCAGGATCTAATATAAATACACAAACTGGTAGAGAAAGGAAGCTAGAAATGAATCTACCTATAATTTTTACAGAAAGAAAAATATGGTACTTTGGAATCACATGTCTAACAATCCTAGGACACATATATTTACCTTCATTCATAAATCAGTAAAAGCCATTTACTGTACAATGCTGTAGATATATTGATACTACAGATAGGCCTCAATCTATGACTGTAATGGAGCCTGCCCATCAGGGCCATAAGTCATGATGGTTGTAAAATGGGCCATCCCTGAAACAACCCAATTTTGCAGACCTTCTCACAGCAATTGTTAAACAAAGGTTACAATCATTAAGCACAAGCCACAATCACCACAGTCATTAAGCAGACCAGTGGTTCACTATGACCTGGTTTTGCTGAAAAACAGAAGTAAATGCTGGTGTTCAGCAAAGAGGTAAAATTTTCGGACCACAAGGTGCTGTAAATGGCTGAAAATGCCAAGCACCTAAAATGTAATCATGTGACCACAGGAGGGGATGGGGTGCTGGAAGTTAGGAACTCAGTATAAGTACCCGTGGTCACAAGCCGAGGATTTACCTGCGTAGCTCCACTAGCATTAAAATTGTTTATTTTTATTTTGTTATATTAAATTTAAAAAGTGTCTTACATTATTATATTTTTTGTGATGCTGGTGTATGTTGAATACCACTTTGTTTCTGGCTCCATTGTGCTAAGTGGTAGGTCCACAGTGAATAAAATAACTATTATGAGTAAACTACAGGCATGTCAGTAACTATGTTAATACTTTAGATATCTGCACTGCCACATTCCTTCACTTGAAGTCTTCCAGGTGTGTTAGAACCAAAATTCTCAGAAATCCTACCCAAGTTATTCTTTGACTTTCCAGGAGGTTAAAGTTTCAAGACATCTGATGTAAGACCAGGTTGGGGAAAGGCAGAATTTACTTATTTATGTATTTATTGAATTTATTTGCCATCTATCTCATAAGGAAATGACTCTGGGCTGGAATACAGTCCCTTGGTCTCCAAGTTACAGCCCTTAAGGGCACATGAAACAAGGAATGAAAGTCGTTAGGTAAAGGCAGGACACAAACAAATTACTATGGCACAGACAAATAATTAACAAGCCTCGCCTTGATTCTAAAAACAGTTTGTACAAACTGTGATTCAAATAAGTGTGATTAGAAGGCTTGGTGTCAGATTTAAACTGTTTGATTTGGAACACTGAGGTCAATTTAACTGAGATCCCTAAGAGGACATGCTTGCCAATTGCCACTGTGCCTTCTAAAGAAAAATCAAGGGTCCCCCCCCCTCCCCCCAAATATAGCCATTTGGCTAATACCTTATTATTACTCTTTCATCAGACCACAGATTGTGGGGTAGTCAAATCTTGACATTAACATGTTTTTCTGACTGGCACAGTTCTCAGAACGTCCTTTGCTTCTATGCAGAATAGGAACACTGTATTCCTATGTTAAGCAAATGCAAATCTCAGCTGCAATTAGAGTAGATACCTGTTTTTAGCTCCTAGTGAAGGAGGCTACTTGTATCAGTCTCCCCATGTTATCCCCTGCTTTGTCAGTCAGCTAACAGTAGACAGAAGATGAACGTTGAACATTATTCATGTTATAAATATTTGCTGGGGGTCTTTATCTCCATCCGGATCTCCAGAGTTTATGACAGACAACACCCGTCTCATAAGGCGAATCCCATTTCCTCATTCTGCTCACATGGTTGAAACTATGAACTTTATTTTCATTTTTCATTTGAAGAATTGGAACATTTGATGGCAGAAATATTGGCTGAATGGCTAGGAAAGGAAAAAGATGATCTAATTAAAGAGTTTGATGAGGTATATAGGGTTAGCACAAGCTACGCCAGGCGTAACAACTGTCCAAGAGAAATTCATATCCGCTTCTCTAGGAGATGTCTGAGGGATTTAATTTTGAAAATGTCTAGGGAGGAAACAATATCATATAAAGGCAGAGAAATTAGGATTTTAAAACAAATTCCAAAGAGAGTGAGTATGATAAGACAAGATTATAAATTTTTAGCTAATGATTTAAATAAAGAAGGAATCCATTTTAAATAGTTAATCCCGGAAGGGATGTTAATTACATGGAAAGAGAGGAAAATCAAAATAGAATCGATAGAACAGGCCCAAGTTTTTCATCAACAGCTCACAGATAAGAATAGTCAACCCACCAAAGAAGAACCTAAAACAAGACCACAGGAGGTCCGATATTATCACAGAACCCAAAAGGAACGACTTTCTCCAATTTCAGGAAGAGAGAACATGGGAGAGAAGAGCAAATCCCACAACAACAACAACAACAAGAGAACCGAATCATTACTAGGCAAAAATCTAAGCAGAAGTAGATAAATGGTGGAGGGGAAGAAGTTGCTCTCCATCAATATAAACGGATTAAATTCATTATCAAAAAGAAAAAGGATATTCTCAAAACTTATTCAACATAACGCAGATATAATATGTCTTCAAGAGACACATATTTCGAAAAATGACGAAAGACATCTAATTTGTCCAAAATTAGGTAAACTTTTTACAGCACCGGCCGACAAACACAAGAAAAAAGGAATTGCAATTTATGTAAAACAAGATGTAAAGGCAGAATTAATCTGGTCGGATCCCGAAGGAAGAACTCTGATTATACAAGTTTGGATAAACCACATCACATTTTTACTTGTAGCAATCTATGCCCCAAATGATGACCAGGGGAAATTTTTTAAACACCTTCACCAAAAAATAGTAGGCTTTGAAAAAAGAAACATTTGCTTGATTGGCGATTTTAACTCCATTGCAGACTACCAGAAAGACCATAGTAATATGGGGAAAAACAAGAAGGGGAAAAGGGAACTTTCTGCGGCATGTAAGGAAATGTTGAGAGAGCTAAATTTAAAAGATCTATGGAGGGAACGGAATCTTGAAGGAAAACAATTTACATACTATTCTAACCCACATAAGACTTGGACCAGAATAGATATGGCTTGGATGGATTTGGACTTGGCTAATGAAATAAAAGAAATCAAAATTTTACCGAATGAATGGGCTGATCATAACCCAATACAGCTAATTTGGAGAGATAGGAGACGAAGAAAAAAAAGATGGACACTAAACAACCAAATTGTAAACGAAGAAGAGTATATTAATAAACTGAAAGAGGAGCTAAACTATTTTCTAAAAGATAATAATAATGAAACAACTTCAAAACAGAACATTTGGGATACTATGAAAGCAATTATAAGAGGCACAACAATTTCCTATAATGCTATGAGAAACAAGAGAATTTATGCCCAACAAAATGTGTTACAACAACAAATCCAAGACTTAGAAATACAATTACAAAAAACCCCTAAGATCCAAGGACTACAAAATCAGTTAATACTAGCCAAACATAAGCTGAATTTAATTGAACAAGATAAAATAGAAGTTAGCTTGAGAAGGTCCAAACAAAATTATTTTGAACACGCCAATAAATCAGGAAGATGGCTATCTTATAAACTTAAAAAAGAAAAAGAAAAGAGATTGATACACCAATTAATAGACGAGAAAGGCATCCCACAACATGAGATTGAGAAGAAAAAGGATATTATATTAAACTATTTTCAAAGATTATATAAAAAAGAAGAAATCAATGAGGATAAAATAAGAACTTATCTGGAGAATACGAATGATAAAACAATAGGGGAAGGAGACAAAGAATTACTAAATAAGGATATTACATGGTCTGAGTTAAAATCTGCAATGGAAAATCAATGTAATAATAAATCCCCTGGTCCAGATGGGATTCCAGTAGAATTGTATAAAGCCACAATAGATTTAGTAGGGCCTTTGATGCTGGAAGTGTTTAACGAAGTACTTTTGGCTGCCAAAATGCCAGACTCATGGAGGGAGGCGTTGATTGCGTTAATTCCGAAGGAGGATGTGGATGCCAGATATATCAACAATTATAGACCAATCTCACTTTTAAACGCCGATTATAAATTATTTACCTCAATTATAGCGAATAGAGTAAAACAAGTTTTAAATTTATACATTCATGAAGACCAAAATGGTTTCCTTCCATTCCACCAAATTAAAAACAATTTAAGAACCGTTATTGACGTCTTAGAATATTATGAAGCTCATCCAGAGAAACAATTTACACTCATGTTTCTAGATGCGGAGAAAGCATTCGATAACTTACATTGGCACTTTTTAATACAAAAAATCTATAACATGAATCTGGGCACTAAATTCGAGAATATTATCACAACAATTTACAATACCCAACAAGCCAATATACTAATTAATGGTGAACAAACAGGCCCACTAAGCATTGAAAAGGGCGTTAGACAGGGTTGCCCTCTCTCACCCCTCTTATTTATATTTGCTTTAGAATCATTGTTAACGCGGATAAGACAAAATTCTGAAATCCAAGGAGTTAGGGTCAAAGCAGAGGAATATAAATTACAGGCGTTTGCAGACGATATGGTTTTCTTCCTAGAGGATCCCATGGAAAAAGGACATAATCTAATAAAAGAACTAGAACAATATGGCTCAGTAGCAGGATTAAAGATTAACAGAAATAAGACGAAATTACTGACTAAAAATCTAACAGAGAACCAGAGGAAAGAATTAGAAAAAACCATGGGGATACAGGCAACAAAAAAGGTCAAATATTTAGGCATATGGTTAACACCACATAGTAAATCACTCAAAGAGAATAATTATGATAAACTGTTACAGCAAATTAAGAAAGATCTAGAATCTTGGAATAAGTTGCAGCTTTCTCTACTGGGCAGGATTGCCACAATCAAAATGAACATCCTACCAAAACTCCTTTACTTATTCCAGACAATCCCAATAAAATTACCAAAAATTTTTTTTGATGATATAAATAAGGTAACTCTTAAATTTATTTGGCAAGGGAAAAAAGCTAGAATCAGTATTAAGGCCTTACAAGATGCAAAAAGTAGAGGTGGGCTAGCGCTTCCAAACTGGGAATTATATTATTGGGCAGCCAATTTATTATGGTTAAAAGACTGGGTCAATTTACGGAACAAAAGAACTCTAGTCTTGGAAGGGCACGACCTTCAGAGAGGATGGCACGCATTTCTATGGGATGTGGGGAAAACTAAACAGGCGTACTTTCATAGACATCTTATTAGAGATTCACTATTAACTAATTGGAAAAAAATATGTAAAAAACATTATTTAAAAATTCCGATTTGGCTTTCAACAATGGAGGCAATGGTTCATCCCAACAATTTGGATATAACAAAAACGACTAAATATAAAGATTTATTAGACCCTTTAGGAAAATTAAGAACTCGACAGGACTTACAGGAACAGGGATTTAAAATTGATCAGTGGTTATATATACAAATCCATAGTAGATACAAACAAGATATCAAAGAGTTTGGAATCTATAGCAAATTACAACACTTAGATAAAATCTTATTAGGATCAAATAAAAAGAATATCTCTAAATTTTATAAATATTTATTGGAGGTAGAATTAGAGCAAGAGATAGTGAAAGGGAACATGATAATGTGGAGTAGGAATATTGGAAGAAGCATTACATTAACAGAATGGGAAAAGATCTGGAATAGAATCATTAAGATTATGAAATCTGCGGCGTACAAAGAAAATATGTATAAAATGTTATATAGATGGCACTTATCCCCTTCGAGGTTAGCGAAAATGAACCCAAACTCTAGTCCAAAATGTTGGAAATGTAAAAATATAGATGGAACCTACTTTCATATGTGGTGGACCTGTAAAGAAGCCCAGAAATACTGGCAAAAAATTAAAAAATGGCTGGAGGAGATAACCAAAGAACAAATCGAATACAAACCAGAGTTCTTCCTACTAGGGATCTCTGATAAACATTTTCCTAAAAAGACGAAATATATAATAATTCATATTCTAACTGCGGCCAGATTAGCATTTGCCCAGTGCTGGAAATCATCCTGTTTACCTACAGATCAATTGGTCATTCAGAAAATATGTGACTGCGCAGAAATGGACAATTTAACCATAGCTCTTAAAAATAAAGAGTCTTCAGCATTTGATAATAATTGGAATGCGTGGTATAATTGGTTATATCAGAGATAAACTGTTCAAGGAATAATGGGTAATTTAAGCATAAATAGTGATAAGATGTGTATATTTAAAGTAAGGTAGGAGAATTGGATCTTGCAGACTGTCAGAAAGAATATCTGTTTGGTTTTAACGTATTTTCTTTTTTCTTCCGTCTCTTTGTTTTTTTTTTTTCTCTTTTATATTTCTTTTTCTCCTTTTTCGGTCGCAAGACCGAGCGTTTTTTTTTTCTTTTCCTCTCTCTTTCTCTTCTTTTTTTCTCTCTGTTGCATATGTAATGTTGTTATGTTATTTTTTAATTGTAAATTCAATAAAATTTATATATATATATAAAAAAAAAGAAACTATGAACTTTATCTTGCTCTGTCTCCAAACTTAATAGCAGCTCCTGTGAGACCTAGCCAGTAGCAACGGAACGGTGGCCCCAAACCCCTGAAGAGCATCTACAAGTAGATAATGGAATTTTTGCACATAGATGTGTATAGTAGACTTGCATAACTGACTGGATGTATGCAAAACTGAAATGGATTATACTAGACTACAAGTAGACCTTGACTTATGATTGGTCATTTAGCTACTGGTCAAAGTTACGATGGACCTACCTGGGCTTACTTATCACCTGGATTTGAAGTTTTGACAGTCAGACCTTCCCTCCCTACAAGAGAATTTTGGATGCTTCGCAACTGACTTGCATTTACAGCCATTTGCAGCATCTCTGGTCACATGACTCTTTATGACAGTTTTTGGCTGAAAACTGACATTTACTTTTGGTAGTCAACACAACTGACCAGTAGCGAACCATGGGTTTGCTTTATGATTTGCTTAACAAACCCTGCAAAAAAGGTGATAAAAGGTTGTATTAGTTATGTGACTGATTTGCTTTACTACCATCACACCTTACTACAATTACAACTGTAATGTGTAGACTCCATTACAATCACAGCTCAAGGGCTACTTTGAGTTAATTTCTTGATTAGGCATCAATGCATTCCAAGAATGCTGCCAAAAATGGCCCTTCCTTTTGAGGTAGGATTTGCTCACAAGTGCCTCAGAATAAATTGCACTTCTGAGTTTGATTTCCAAATCAGATAATTTCAAAACAGGAAAAATATTAAAGCGAAACATTGTTGGTGCATTTAGCCACACTGTGTTCTATTATTACGTCTTACATCCTGAGAAAAGAGTCGTGGGAAATCGATTTATGGCACTTCTTCCGTGACTTGGTGCCTACATTTTGGAAGGGTTTTTTTCCCTCCAAAGCTCTGCTTAACAACCCACATGATTATTTAATGATCACATCTGGGAGAGCTAGAATTGCAATTGTTGAGATTCCTGGCTTTTATTATCTCTGCTTATGTCCCTACTTCATCTTTAGATGATGGCAGCTTCACCATAGTCTCATATATGGTTAAGATTTAGGTAAAGATAAACCAGGAATTAGGATTGCTGTCCTGTAGCTGATGCACCCCTCACTATTGGCCGCACTAGAAACTGCTCTTCACAAAACCATGAGCTGTGACACAGCCTGTCTTGTTCTGGCAAATTGATTACCGATGTGATAAGACGTGTACACTTCGTTTCGTTCATGAGAAAGAAAACAGGTAACTCACAACTGCCCATTCCAGTCACAAGTCATGACAGTCATAAAACAGTTCCTCTTCATGACTGACCTGATTTTACAAACTATTTTGCAATGGTCATTAAGTAAATGCCACGGTCATAAAACCAATGCTGAGTCATTAAGTGAACCGATTATGATTCACTATGGGCCAGTTTTGTTGAAAACCAGAAAGAAATGCCATTTTTTGGCAAAACGGTAATAAAATGTGGTCAGGTGACCATGGGATGCTGAAAAGAGCCGTAAATGTGGGCCAGGTGCCTGACATGCAGTCATGTGACCAGGGGGAGTGGTCATTGGAACTTTGGAACCAATTTGTAAGTACCTCCAAGGAGATACAAGGTAACTTTGAATGGTCAGTTGTAAATCAAGGACTGTCTATCAGAGGTCTCCAAACTTGGCAACTTTAAGACTTGTGGACCAACTCCCAGAATTCTCTAGCCAGCTATGCTATGCTAGTTGAACAGGTGTATGATTGTCTCATGTTCTGGATGATATTAATTCCTATAACAGTGTTGTTTCCTTTGCTTAATTTACTTATTCAAAGGTATATTGGATTAAGAGCCTGTCTAGCTAACAACTAGGTCTACATTTCATCAGTTAACCATTGTTTTACCCACTCTAGTCTTTGCTCCTAAAATTGCTCTCTATTTTAAAAAGTAAGCACCAAATGTTATATATAGTGCAGTGCAATAGTTAATTCCCAAGAAGGCAGTTTCATAATAAAGATTTCATTTATTTAAAGAAATCTGGCCAAAGTCACATCTTGTGTTTTAGAAGGTCTTATTGTGTTGCTGAGAAATGGAACCATAACAAAACTAATCTGATTTCCTCCAGATTATTTGTACCAATTGTGCCATTACAATTTGAGAGGTTTTTAATCTACAGATTTAAAGAGCCGTCTGAATAGAAGACAACCAGCAGATTTTCCTTGAAACAGAAGTAGCCAATTGTTTTTCTTCCTACATTACAGATTTAGAAGGACCATTTTTTAATCTTCCTTCCTTCTCTTCCTTTCTTTCTTTCCTCTTTCTTCTTTTTCTGTCTTGCTTGCTTGCACATTAAGAAAGATGGATATATTTACTGCTGATAAAGTGCAGTACCTCCTGCAAGTGAAATAAAACTTTGGAAAGATATTTGAATCTCACCAAATATTGGTTAGATCCATTAAGTGTGATAACCTGGTGACTTAAAGCTCTCTCAGTTGTTTCTGCATAACATGTTGAGTCCAGTGGAGTTTACATATTATATGAACCCTGTCCATTTGATAAATATGGGTCATTATGTTGTGTGAACACAGAAAATGGGTTGATTTGATGAATTAAAAATGTTATATGAACCCAACCAATGAGTTACACTGTTGGGAAGTGAAAGTACTTCCCCACATTTGTTCTTCATTACATAGCACTACTATTTAACGCAGGGGTCTTCAAACTTGACAGCTTTAAGACTTGTGGACTTCAACTCCCAGAATTCTTCCTCCAGTCGTGTTAGCTCAGGAATTCTGGGAGTTGGTCCACAAGTCTTAAATTTGCCAAGTTTGAAGATCCTTGATTTAAGGCTTCAGGAGGCTTCAGCTGATATGTTAAATATTGAAAAAGGGGGAAACTTTTCTCCCTTAATTATGTTATTCCTAACACAATTAAATTGTATACAATAACAAGTGTAGACAGTCTTCTTTGGAATATTTAGAACTTTGAGAAAATGCTGTCACAAAATGGATACCTGGAAGGATAATCAAGAGAACCAACTTGAACTAAGGAGAAATTTGCGGACAGTGAGAACAATCAGTGGAATGGCTTGCCTTCAGAACTTGTAAGTGCTCCAACACTGAAGGTTTTTAAGAAGAGATTAGACAACCACTTGTCTGAAATGGTATAGGGTTTCCTGCCTCAGCACAGAGTTGGACTAGAAGAACTCCCAGGTCCCTTCCAACCTGTTATTCTTAAGTTATTCTGTTATAATTATTTACAGAATGGTTGCCATGATTGCCAAGCCAACCCATTATCCACAAAGTAAACAAACACCTTATTCTCAGGAAGCTTCTTATCATTGGAATTATTAATAGTTTCTCTTCAGAGGCCAATAAAGTGCTGGCTGTAACCACTGGCCATTTATTGTTTTCTATGAATGCCGGTGGGGCCAATACCAGATCCAGAAAAAAGTATTGTACATACATTTCATGCAACCTGCCAGCTCTCCCTTTTGAAAATTAAAAGTATTTTTACAATGGGTATCCAGAATGTGATAAATAGCAAAGGAACAGTTTATGGGGATCTTGTTGTCTGTTTTTATTTTACAATGAACAATGTGCATAAAAAGTAAAGTGGTCCCAGGGCAAAAACAGATGCTGTCATATCTGATTGGCCAAAATTGTTTTTCAGCTAAGGTTCAGGCACAGACTGCTTTTTATTAAATAATTCTGAACTTTTGCATAAAATTGGCTTAGGCTTTACTTTTCAAAGTTTTTAATGCTACCTCTGTTAATAGTTGCAGGGGGTTGGGCTTAATAAATGGCCCTTTTATTTATGACTCAGTATTCTGAGCTGGGATGGTTTTATAACCTTGGCTATTTGGCCTTCTGAGGTTAGCAGGCAATCCATAGCTTGTTTTCCCTCCTCATTTAAAGCTAATGGGATTAATTAATTTAACACTGTTTTGGGGATGGAGAAATAAGTCACTTGTTAAGATCAATTCTTATTCCTCAGTGCCGAGGACAATCAGCAGCATCCTTTTATTAAATTACTTTATTCTCTCAAATAGCGAGTCAAAATAATGAGAATGTTATGTTTTATTTTTAAAAATGAACCAACTATTCCTCAATGAAAAAGGACATTTTTCTGAGATTAACTGCCTAAAACAGCTGGATGGATGAGTACCAAAATTAGCAAGCCCCTGAGCTGATCAATGATTTTTCACGCCAAACTCTCCACTTCCTCTGTCTTTTGTTTTCCTCTCTAGCTATCTATCTCTTTCCCATGTACAGAAAGAGAGTTTGGCATTATTGGAATTTGATTGGCCTACAGATGGGAGTTGCAAAATAAGGGTGAAATTGCATCTGTAAAACCACCGAAAGAGAACACTAAAACATAACGTGTTCACTGGGGTGTGCTGCACTAGCCTTTCCCCCAAAAGTCTGAGTTCATGACAGGCAGGCCTTTGTGTCCTCATTTGAATGCATCAGAAGTGAAAAGAAAGAAAATTTAAAAAGACTGTTGCTAGGGGATAATTTGTCCAAGTGAATAGGTCCATTCAGTATCTGGAGTGTTTTTTTTCTAATTGTCTCTCAGTGGGAGGAAGAGAAGGGGGAGGAAGCAAGTCAAAATGAGCTTTAAACTCATGAAGAAAAGAAGATTTTTTTTCATGGTAATTTACGTATTGCTGAGTGAACCAATCTGCTGATAATTATAAATTTGAGATTTGACCCCTACAGTCATTAAAATCCACAGAGTTTTCTTTGTTGACATCTTTAGAACAGTTAAGCCAGAGGTATTGCATGTTTTTCAACAATGAAGATAATAATGTGGCTCTGGGGTTTTTTTGTATTCTGCTATAAAGCTGTTGGTGTTTCTTTGTCCTTTGATATTTTGTTTATTTTAAAACAAAAAGTGGCTTATCCACACTAGCCAGTTGCCTTCTCACGGGAATAGACTGATGAATGTTTCTGCAGTACATCATTATCTACCAGTCACCAGTCCCTCAACTGCCATCAAAGTGACTTTAAAAGCTTGCTTTTGTGCTCCACCGAAAAGTACACTTTCCCATGTTACATTGTGGTGTGCCTGTCTACTTTGGAATACATGTTTTAGTTTGTTGCAGGTTAACCCCAGCAATTCATCAGCGACTCTGCAAGGGTAGAATTCAATTCAATCAGCGCTGACCACAGTCTTTAATACCTTTCAGAGCCAGCTTTACTATGAATCCTGTAATAGCATGGTTGGCACAGGTAGTCCTCGACTTACGACCACAATTGAGCCCAAAATAAAATTTCTGTTGCTAAGTGGAACAGTCGTTAAGTGAATCTTTCACCATTTTACAATCTTTCTTGCCACCGTTGTTAAATGAATCACTACAGTCACTAAGTTGTTGAGTGAATCTGGCTTCCCCATTGACTTTGCTTATCAGAAGGTCACAAAAGTTAATCAGGTGACCCCGGGACACAGCAACCGTCATAAATCTGAACCAGTTGCCAAGCGTCTGAATTTTGATCACGTGACCATGATGTTGCTTCAACAGTTGTAAGTGGGAAACGGTCATAAGTTACTTTTTTCAGTGCCGTTGCAACTTTGAACGCTCACTAAATGAACTGTTGTAAGTTTAGTTCTATATATAGAAAGTTGCTGGTTCATACCTGAAAGACATACCATTGTTTTTAATTTCATTTTTTCCCCTTATACTTAAAAAAAAAAAAGGAGTAGTAGTTGAACCACTCTGTATCAGTCTGTGCTTGAACCCAATCTATTCAGGATTATAAAACGTGTGCATCTTTGCAGCATTGGGACCCTGCCCACACGTATTCTGCAGCGTAATCTACCACTTAGGGAAGCGGCAAGATGGGCAATGCAATACAACGAAATGGTGCCTTTTGTAGTACTAGACATTAGAAGAGACAGAAGCATGTTACTTTCCGTGGCATTCATGCATTTAATTCCTGCAGCGTTTACTTCTGACCTAGTTGGAAATTTGCACTTAGCCAAGTGGTCCTGGATTCATTTCTCTTCTTGGAAAGAAGCCCTGCAGTGAGATTTTTTTCGGTACTGTATGAACTTTGCTTACAATCCACTGAAAAATACTGTAATGAGTGAGAGGTCAAAGCATGCCAGAATGTTCCAGCTGAAATTACGACAAAGCAAAAGGAAAAGATTCATGCAGTCATTGGGTCATAAAGTCCAGGATTCTTAGGGTAAATTTTCATTTCAGAATAAGGATCTTTGCCCGTTCTTGAGAGATAGAATCAAAGGTTACTTCATTCGTCTTGAAGAAAAATTGAAAACAAAGAAATCAGGATGCACACAATCATTTGATAAACTTATTAGGACTGTGCAGAGAGATCAAAATCGGATGCACGTGAAGATCTGTATGGAGCACCTGCACCTTTTCCTGGGTTTGTGTACCTCCTCTCTAGCTGGCATATGATCATCATAAAAGGCATGGCATTTAAAGTACATGTGGCAGGAGCTACAGGCATGTCCACCCATGTGCTGAATCTTCTTTGTCCTTCCAATCCAGATCCCTCCACAGTCACAGGAATTATCACCTTAAATTGCCTGAGTTCAAGGAAAAGATAGGGAAGTCTATCACTGGAATAGAGAGGTGGAAAAAAAATCCCATGCCTAGCTCTAAGATAAACAAACAATTTAAGATCTTTCAATGTCTTGTTCTAGAATAAAATATAGAGTTCTGACATCGAATCAAATATATCTGTCAGACTGCCTGGCTGCCCTTGAAAGAAATTCCAGGAGACTTGATGTCATATAACTTAGTTTGGTTTGAACCTACCTGCAGCCTCTTTGATGTACAACATGGCACCGCTAGGATAATAACCTCTAATATATATGGGAATGAAGCCGTCAGAGTGAAGGTGGCAATTCCCTCATGTAACGTTGGTTAGTTCAAACCCCTTGCCTCTCTTCGGTAGATCCTTTCTCTGAATTCCTTGTCCTTGAAATTGAGCAGTTGTGGATTATTTCTATACCTGGCGTCTTTATGTTGGGAATTGATGACTCTCAGCTGGACTATCACAGATTCTGTATATGTCCAAATCCAGATATGTGCTGAACAGGATGCGGAAAATTCATTCATTTATGGCCCTCTGTTCCTTTTAAAGCTGGCAGTCAATTAATGTGCCTAAAGGAATGAGAGATGCAAATATCAACTCCCTTCACTAAATGGTTATCAATAGATATATTTAATCCATTGGCAAGCAGGGTTAGTAGCTTCAAGCTTAGGAGGATGCAATGAATAGGGAAGGGTGTCACCTATTACAAAAAGCTCTTTCGGCCACTGTAAAACATCATGCTGTGCCCTGGTCATATGATAGCATTTTGGGCACTTGGGCAACCAACTTACATTTATGACTGGTTGCCAAGTGCCTCATGATCATGTGATTGCCATTTGCAACTTTTTCCGCCAGCTTTCCCAGAAAGTCAGCGGGGAAGCCATCAGGAAAGAATGCAAGCAGAGCGAAGCCGTAATATTTCAGCTGGCAACTCTTTTGCTCCATCCACTTAATGACCTAGGGAACTGCTTAAAGACCACAACTAGGAGTGCTAGGATTGCAGTCATTGAATAAAACAGTGATGTGGGCATTTTGCTTAATGACTGAGATTCTGGTCCCAATTTTGGTCACAAGTTGAGGACTACCAGTCTGATGTCCAAATTAGCCTGGAGGTTTTGTACATTTGTATATGTCCGTGATGATAAACCTATGGCATGCGTGCCAGAAGTGGCACGCTGAGCCATTTCTGCCAGCAAGTGAGAGGTTGCCTGGAAGAGCCCTACTGCTCATGTGTGCGCGCTGCACGTCCGACAGCTGATTGTCAGGTATCTGGCGGGGGCAGGGGAGGCACGCATGCACAGAGGTGTTCGGGCCGTGCAGGGGGGTCGCATGCGCAGAGGGTTCCCCCCCCCATGCGCATTGCCTTCTGGGTGCTGGCACACGAGTGCATAATTTTCGGCATGGGAGCCCAAAAAGGTTAGCCACCACTGGTATATATCACATGTAAAAATGATGCTCTGTATTGTAATTTAGACATAGCTTGCTTTATCTCACTTTATAGTCATTTACTTTGTAGTGAAATGTTGTTTTTTAAGCCACACCAAGCATTAGGCTCCAACCTCCTATCTCATTTTGTAAAAATAGAAACACGAATAATTTCTGTGCAGGCCCTGTGTCACCGAGAGCTATTCTTGTAACTAAGATGATGCTAAAGACTCTTTGTTTATCTTTTAAGTAATTTTTAAAGAAAGTTGTGGCAGGGAACATAGCACACACCGAGAGACATCAAGCAGCTCTGTGGACGTAGTGATTTCCCTGTGCACCATTGATGGCTTATGAAACTACCATGTGATCATTCAAAAATATGTGGGGGATGTTACTGATAAGACTGGATAAGATGCTGATTGATCTGGTGGCAGTAGAAGGAAGAACAGGGATAAGGAATTGAATTCACCTAAAGTTCAGATGCCTCTCCCTCCCCATACTCAAATCTCTTTGATCAGGAAGAGCAATGAGGCCTGATGTGAAGGAAGTGAGCCATTGCTTCCATGTTCCTCTTCTCCACAGAGAAGGGGCTGACTATTATTGATAGAAGGGTATGAGCTTTGTCTCTCTATCATGCCAGCTTTAGAGAAAGAGAAGCGAAATGGGGAGCCCAAAAGTTTAATTACCTTTCATTGACTTTGTAGCTGGCCCTAAATCTGATGAAGAGGCCACTCAGGTTTCATCAGCAAGACAATAGAAAGAATTTGGAGTGGAGAATTAAATTTACTGGTTGTTTGGTAAGTTGGCAGGACAACTGTTGCCAGGATTTTACAGACATTTACGGTTGTCTGATCCTTTTGAAAAGAATGTAGCAGTTTGACCAAAAGGATTCAATGAAAGGGGGCTGCTAATAAGAACTGCTGTTTGTTCAGAAGGGAATTTGCATCCTTGTTTGTAAGCCGTTTGTCTCAGTGATATATGCTCCACATTTATCCTGCACAGTACTATTATTGATGAGAAGCAAGAGGAATGCCTATTGTTATCTGCATAAAAAAGACAGACAGGAGTAAATCTGAATTTGTCTGGTTCTTCCCACTGGAGATGCACAATCACAGAACATAGAATAATAGAGTGGGAAGGGCCCTCCAAGGTCTTCCAGCCCAACCCCCTACTTGAGCAGGAGACCCTATACCAATGGTGGCTAACCTTTTTGGGCTCCTGTGCCAAAAATTGCCAGCACGCACGCACTCACATGCCAGCACCCAGAATGTAATGTGCGTCTCCTCTCCCCACGATCCCTGCGCATGCGTGTGCAATTTCCCCCCACCCCAGCCCCTTACCTGCTGTGCGCCTCACAGCTGGTTTTTCAGCCGGTTTGAGGCCTTTTTTGGCCTCCCAGAGGCATAGAAAAAGCCTCTGCAAGGCTTTTGAGGCTGAATTATAGGCCCGTTTTGTCACTTCCGGTATTACAGGAAATGAGCCTATAATTTGACCTGAAAAGCCTTGCAGAGGCTTTTCCCAAGCCTCTGGGAGGCCGAAAAAGGCCTCAAACCAAGCAAAAAAAAAAAATCACCTGTGAGGCGCACGCATGCGCAGTGAGATAAGTTTGCCTGTGGCTCGCGTGCCAGCAAAAATGGCTCTGTGTGCCACTTGTGGTACGCGTGCCATAGGTTCGCCATCACAGCCCTATGCCATTTCAGACAAATGGTTGTCCAGTCTCTTTTTGAAAACTTTCAGTGATGGAGCATCCACAACTTCTAAAGGCAAGCTATTCCACTGGTTAATTTCTCTCACCGTTTGAAAAATTCTCCTTAGTTCTGCTTCTCTCCTTGGTTAGTTTCCAACCATTGTCTTATCTTTGGGGAAATAATTTTATTCCTTTGTCTTTGTAGGAGCCTCTAAACTATTGGAAACACCACTGTCATGTCTCCCTCTGTCATTAGACTAGACACACTCAATTCCTGTAACTGTTCTTCAGACAACACTTTGGGTGTTTTTTCCTGTAACCCCTTGATCATCTGTCCTCCCTTCTTCCTCTCCTCTGTGCAGAGCAAGGGGGGAGGAAATAGATGCCTATCCTGGACATTTCAAAAGACTTTTGAAGTCCGCCTGGGGGTTGCAGTGTTGGAAGAAATATCCTTCTGGGTTCAGTTCCAAGTGGGGAAAACAGACACTGGAATCGTGGAAGATGCTGGGAAAGAAGGTTTATTGATGAACAGGATCACATGCCTTGGAGCTCTTGGACGAAGAAAAGGGGAAGGGATGCTGAGAGTCCCTGGGTTTTATACCCTCTCGGGCTTTGAACTTCCTGGGGCACAGGAAGAGTATCCTGATTGGTTGCTGTCAGAGGTCATAGCTAGCTTTGTAGGTTGTCTGTTTGCTAAATTTGGTTGAAACTTGGTGGGTGGTGCAATGAAGGGCAATGAAATGGCTCTGCCTAAAGGAGGTAGATCTTTGTTATGTATGTTATGTAATGGCCCAGGCCTTAAAGGCCCATTAACCAAGGTGTGTGTGTGGGGGGCTGAGTTTGTGCCTCTCTGAGTTTCTACTTCTCTTTTAGGGGAAATATTCCGCCTTTTTAGTATGTCTTAAAATATTTCATTTGTCTAGGAGAGGGGTGGGTTTTCACTTCCAACAGCACGAAATTGGGCGTTTGCATTTGTTGAAGTTAAAAAAACCTTGATCTTTTGTCTGTTTATAGGTAGTTCTCGACCTATGACCACAATTGAGCCCAAAATTTATGTTTCAAGCAAGACAGTTGTTAAATGAATTTTGCCCCATTTTATGACCTTTCTGTTAACCGCTATTAGTTAGTAACATAGTTGTTACTGGCTTCCTCATTGGTTTTGCTTGTCAGGTAACAGATAATCAGAGTTGGAAGGGACCTTATAGGTCATCTAGTCCAACCCCCCACCCAAGCAGGAGACCCTACACTATGTCTGACAAATGACAGTCCAATCTCTTCTTGAAGGTCTTAAGTGATGACGCTCCCACAATTTCTGAGGGCAACTTCTGTTTCATTGGTTGATTGTTCTCACTGTCAGAAAGTTCCTATTTCCAGGTTGAATCTCTCCTTGTTCAGTTTCCATCCATTATTCCTTGTCTGGCGTACAGGTGCTTTGGAAAATAGCTTGAGTCCCTCCTCTCTGTAGCAACCCCTCAAATATTGGAAGACTGCTATCATGTCTCCCCTGGTCCTTCTCTTCACTAGACTAGCCATGCCCAGTTACATTGGTTACCATGTAACCATTCTTCATAGGTTTTAGTCTCCAATCCCCTAATCATCCTGGTTGCTCTTCTCTGCACTCTTTCTAGAGTCTCAACATCTTTTTTATAGTGTGGTGGCCAAACCTGGATGCAGTACTCTGGTGTGGTCTTACTAAGGCTTTATAGAGTGGTATTAATACCTCACTTGATCTCAATCGTATCCCTCTGTTAATGCAACTTAGGATTGCATTAACTTTTTGGGCTGCTGCTGCACACTGCTGGCTCCTATTTAGCTGGTTGTCCACTAAGACTCCAAGATCCCTCTCACAGTTACTGCTATTGAGCCTGGTTTCACCCAGTCTATATGGGTACTTTTGGTTTTTCTTGCCTAACTTCTTTTGATATATAGGCCCCCAAATGCTCTCTTGATCTCAAGATTGGCTTTAGAAAAGGGGAAAGGCATATTAACAGAACAACAGCGTTGGAAGCAGTGTTGGGATTCAAATTAGTTTATTACCAGTTCTGTGAGCATAGCTTGGTTGTTGTGGCAGGGAGAAGGATACTGTAAAATCTCCAGTCAGAGGTGGTATTTTCTGGTTCTCCAAACTCTTCAAAATTTCCACTATCAGTTCTCCAGAACTGGTCAGAACTGCTGAATACCACCTCTGGTTGGAAGCAATGTTGGATGTCTTCTAGCCTAAAACCCTACTCAAGTAGGAGATTCTATACTAATCAAGGAGAGAACCAACCTAGAACTTTGGAGAACTTTAAATATGTATTAGAGATTATAACTATTGGGGAGAATGGAATTAAAAACCCATCAAGAGATAACTACATATACAGTTGATGTACATAAAGTTTTGGATGCTTGCAACTGTATCTTGGTCATTTATTCATTCAAAACATAATTCATGCCTTTCAAATTAATAATGGAGTATTTGTACATTCTGTGACTATATTTTTTGCCCTTTGGGGATCCATAATATAAATATGCTGGATTTAAACAGATGTTAGGTATTTTAATGATGTAGTTTACTTAAATTCAAACATTGATTTGGATTTTCTATAAAGTATGGAGAATGCAGATGGCAAAAATCATTGAAGGAGATGGGCAGTATAGAAACATAAATAAATAAAATTAAAAATTAGTAATGCAATTATATTAGTCCATTTATTGAAATCAGACTAATTCTATCAGTTTTTCATCATAATAGCAGTATAAGAATCAGAACAGTATTCTATTCTTAAAAGTATATTTCTTGTTGAACATTTACTAAATATCATCCTCCCACTCTGTTGTTTTAATGTTACAAGTGGATTTTATTTTTACTTTGTTTTATTTGTATGGTTACTGACACAGCATGCAACTCTTGGTGGCAGAATTATCATATGCTAAAAGAAATTGCAGGTATCCTATGAGTTACAATCCTGGGAGCCTGCCCATTATGGTTGTAATTCATGCCTGTCATAAATTGGGTCATCAAGCTGATTTTAACCATCTTTTTTGCAGTGGTCTTTAAGTGAACCAATGGTTTGCCATAGGCCAGTTTTAGCAATAGCAATAGCACTTATATACCACTTCACAGTGCTTTCACAGCCCTCTCTAAACAGTTTACAGAGTCAGCCTATTGCCCCCAACGGTCCTCATTTTACCGACCTCACAAGGAGGGAAGGCTGAGTCAACCTTGAGCTGTGAGAATCAAACTGCAGGCAGCCGGCAGGTAGCAGAAGTCGCCTGCAGTACTGCACTCTAACCACTGCACCACCGCAGTTCAGTTTTGCCAAAAATCTGAGGTAAACGCCATTTTCAGCAAAACTGCCATAAAATGTGGTCATGTATCTGTGGGACACTACAAATGTCCATACATGTGGCCCAATTGCCAAGCATCCAAAGTGCAGCCATGTGATGGGAAGGCACATGACTGCTGAATGCAAGTTGTAAATAGCTCTAGGAAGGTCTGTCATATGTAAGTCAAGGACTACCTATGGTTCATCTAATTCAGAAACTTGTCATTTTAGTTTAGTAGCACATCTCCAAGATCTTGGACAAGCCATTTTATCTACCCATGCCAGTACATACAAATCTGGGTACAGGTTTGTAGGCTTCCGCCTTGTCTATGGAGATTCTTAGTCATTCAGGTCATGGTTGTCCCAAAGGTTCTTTTATCCCCCCCTCAAGAATGAAAATGCCCAGTTGTCTGCAAGGAGTATAAATCCTTCCATTCCTCACCATCCAGTCAGAGCTGAAGAAGCTTCTTGGATGAGAAGCGAAATGTCTTCAAAGAAAAACAAGGAAGTCCAGTTGCCTCTTGAGGGGAAAAACCCCCTTCCTCCTTGTAGATCAGTGTTTTTCAGCCCAATATGTGGCCTTCAACTCCCAGAATTCCTCAGCTAGGGGTGAGAAATACCGCTATAGATGGAATTTCCGAGAGTAACCTCAGCTCACCCACTGGAAATCTTGAAAACAAACTGCTAGAGGAAGTGCCTCTGATCTTTAGATGAGATAAGGCTCACCAACCCGCATGGATAATGCCAGGTCATCTTGAAATTACCACAGAAATGATGCTGTTAACATCACAAACTGTATTTCCTTAAAGTGTGTCTTAATGCATAACTCTTCTGTCATAAAACAGTAACTGCGTTTGTGCTTGGATTAACCTATTCGAAAATGCAGATTTTCTGTTCTGAGTGGTCCTTCAATTAAACAACAGCAACAACCAATCCCATGAAATTAAATATCACTAGGAGGCCTTGTTTGGGCTTTCTTTCTTTGATGTTGATTTTCTATATGGAGCTTTTTTGATGGGGGAGGGGTAGTAAAGCCAGACATTTGGCCCAAGCCAAACGTTTCCAGGAGAGGAAGATTGTCATTCAGAGATTTGCATGATGCAAAGACAGCTTACAACTGTTTTCCGTTGTTTTCCCTTCACTCAACACCCTGGTGTTCCTGCTGTCTGGAGAGATTGGCAGCCATTAAACCATGCTTTAAAGGCATGCGAACTGTTTTACTCAGTCATATAGCTTCCTAAAGGCTTTTCTCATTCTCTCTGTCCCAGTTTTCAAAATGCACATCTGGGGCAACAGCTGAGTTTCAACCTGCTAAAGGTGTGAAAGACACACGCCTTGGCATGGATGTAAGAACATCCCTTAACATCCCTTAGCACAGATTGCTTAATTTGAAATGGCATACATTTCATGTTAGACTTTGGCAGCTTCTTCAACTGAAAGTAATTCTTCCAACAAGATTTACTGAGCTAGGAAAGAGGAGTATTATTGGAATTTCATCAGCTAAATGATTACTTACTCAGAATTTAATCTAACTCTGAAATATTCTTACAGTGGAGATTTACAGCATTTCTTCTTAATATGTTTCTTGTAAAGTTGTAATAAAGTAGTTTTCTTTGCATGTAATGAAAAATCTTGCTGCTGTTTGGTAAGCTGTCTTTAGAACCTTTATCAATCTGAATTATCTTGTACAATTTGCTGGTGTTCGCTCATGGTGAGAAGGGTTTTACTGCCTAGCTAAAAGTGGTCTCTTGTTGCATGGGATAACATCACAGAATAAGGATCTTATAAAAAGGAACTGCAGCTTCGTAATCCTTTAGCCCTTCTGTAATATCAAACTGCTACAATTACACAACAGCACCAACAGAATTCCACATAACGTTACCTCTTATTATCTACTTGCACCTGTTTTATTACTATAAAGATAAAGGTTCCCCCACACATGCGTGCTAGTCGTTTCTGGCTCTAGGAGGCGGTGCTCATCACCATTTCTAAGCCGAAGAGCTAGTGCTGTCCGAAGACATCTCCGTGGTCATGTGACTGGCATGACTAAACGTTGAAGGCACATGGAACGCTGTTACCTTCCCACATGCTTTCGAACTGCTAGCTTGGCAGAAGCTGGGACAAGTAACGGAAGCTCACTCCATTACGTGGCGTTAGGGATTCGAACTCTCCCCCCCCCCCCCCCAATATATATAGAGAAGAGGATTAGTAGCAGGGTATTTATTGACTTATAAATTATATTTCTATGGCTACTCAATTCTATTACTTTCAAAAGTCTTGTCTCTGAATTGGTTATGGTGCAACGTTTTATAGTGGCACATTCTATTGGGATCTTTCCACTCTGCATTTGGAGATGATTCTGGATCACCTTAGCTGATGGTGATTAGCTGTATGCACATCTGTGCAAGAGAGATGCTAATGCTACCAAGCATGTGCTTTCAATGATTTTTTTTTGTAGGTTTGATATAAAAGAAAGAACCAACAATAACAGCTGTTGAAAAAGAAGAAATAAATTATAAATGTGACCAGAGAAGTCAGAAGTACTGTACAGGTGTAAATCTTTTCAAAAGTTTCATGGACTTACTATAATAATAGAATTAACAGAGTTGGAAGGAACCTTGGAGGTCTTCTAGTCCAACCCCCTGCTCAGACAGGAAACCCTATACTATTTCAGACAAATGGTTGCCCAATCTCTTCTCAAAAACTTCCAGTGTTGGAGCATTCTCAACTTCTGGAGGCAAGTCGTTCCACTCATTAATTGATTGCTCTAACTCTCGGGAAATTTCTGCTTAGTTCTAGGTTGCTTCATTCCTTGATTAGTCCTTCTTGTCCTGCCTTCAGGTGCTTTGGAGAAATAGGTAAACCCCTTTTCCTTGTGGCCTCTTAGATATTGGAACACTGCTATCACGTCATAATAATAGATGTATTTGAATAAATATACAATTAAGCGTTCAGGAAGGAAGGAAGGAAGGAAGGAAGGAATCTGATTAAATCTTTCTTTGCAGATGTCTAGCTTGGATTAGTTACTAGAGCGATTGGCTTTGAAAGACAGTCAATAGCAGCACAGGTCATAAGTGTCTCAGAGTCCAGAGATCACTTGGTTGTGTTTGTTCTAGGAAACAGGACAAGGTCTCTTTCATAATCGGCACAATTCTCTGATCTTTTTTTTTTAAAAAACTTTTGCAACAAATGAATGCTTCAAATTCTTGACTATTGAGAATACTTGATCAAACACCAATTGTTGCTAGAGGAATTCTGGATAGACAGCAGTGATGTCTTGGCAGATGTTTTCTTTCCATCCCTGTTGCTTTCCATGATCCTGGTTCAGATTTAACATAGCTTGAAGATGGACTCATTTATTTCTTTTATCTGACAATGAAAAAAAAAAGGAGCACTTCTTGACTTACTGAAAGTAAAAGTTGAAACTGACTTGCATTTTTAGCAAAATGATGAATGTTTTAATGAACAGCAGTGATGTACATCCTAGAATTGCAGCCAAAGAACCCTTAATAGTTGTATAGAAGAAAGAATTGCAGTGGGCATAACTCTTGTGCAAGCAACATTTGCTGAAATTCCATCTTTTATAATAGAGTTAAGAAATGTCAAGGACGGTGCCTCCTTTTTGCACCTGGCCTGCTACTTTTTCCTGCTGAAGTAGATAAACACAGTTATTTAAAGCTGAAAGTAGACACAACAATTGATTGATGTCTCTTTTAAAAGTAAACTGCACCAAGCAAATAACTAATCAGACAATTTAATTCCTTTCATGCCACATTCCTGAAGAAATCCCTCTTCTGAACTTGATTCTTCTATTTGGCAGTCTCTTCTTTCTTGCTCCAGAGGACTTCAGCCAAAAATATTGTTTGTCAGTGATGAAAAGCTTGCTGTTCTTTTGAAAAAAAAAATGAATTCAAGTTGCTCTATCCAACTTTGAAAATTGATCAGTGGGTTGTGCTGCCTCCTATTGAGGGGATGAAATTGCTTACATAATGCTTTTTTTATACCTGCTCCTCCATGAAATTGCTTACATTATTGCTTTTTTTTATACCTACTCCTCCATCTGATTTGATAATAATAGTATTTTCAAATCATTTCCTCATTTTTCTTGGGGAATTAATTAATTATTAATTAATCTAAAAGAATTAATATTCATTAAGAGATTGGTGTGCAGTGAGTATTTTCCTAATAGCCAGTTACCTATTAATTTTTAAAAGGATTTGCAACTAAGGAAGAGGATAAATTCTATGTACATTATTGCTCTGTTTCCTTCCTTCCTTCCTTCCTTCCTTCCTTCCTTCCTTCCTTCCTTCCTTCCTTCCTTCCTT